>NNCF01128175.1:396017-439263 GCA_002313205.1 Laupala kohalensis | reverse complement strand
TATATATATATTTTTTTATATATATATATATATATATATATATATATATATATATATATATATATATATATATATATATATATAAATATAATATAATGTTGCAAAGTCATCACAGGTATTGGTAGAAAAGGATTTTGATATATTTTAGAGATCATTTAAATAAATAATTTGCAAAATGTTGTAAATTTGTATTAAATTTACCAGAAAAAAATACGAATGACATAATGAAATCGACTATAATGCTTTAATACCATGTACTATATTGAACCTTTCCATAATATTCCATGTTAGTGAAGATGAATTAAATCGTTACAATGGTCTTTATTTTGTGTGCGCATGAAAATACTGTCGGATTAGTAATATGAAATAGACATAGAACTTGAAAAGAATGAAACCCACAAGAATACTAGATTTTACTTATTTTATTCTATGTCGACAAAAAAAGGAAAATTTTAATTTTTTAAATATGAATAGACAAAAAAGAGAGTTTGTTGATATTCCAAGCATAATAGAACTTGAAAGTTCTATTTATTTGTTTCAGGTCCATTAAATTTATAAATTTGATTAGAGAGATTTTATATCGAATGTTACAAATATACATTTGTAATTGTAAGGGGGATTTCTATTCGACTAACATGACAACTTTATTTGGATCTCCTTTTGGAGGATTGTTTAAAGAGATCACAAACGCCCCTTTTAATCAAATTAAACTTACGCTGGCAGAATTATACTTCTCAATAAGGAACAGTTATTACTCTTCATGTTTGCACCGGAGACGGAAACTAGGTTTCATGTCTTACCTTCGATTCAAAATTAGTTCATTTGTTGAATCAATGTGACTTAATATCTCTAATGAGAACCTCTGCTTTTGTCTTAGCTTAAGCATTAAGCGTTTCCCTGTTATTTTCAAAGAATTTTCTTTTCAGAGAGTTAACGTTCAAATAGTTGCAAGTTCACAAATATTTTATTTCTGTAACAATTTAATATTTTTGTATTGCAGAGATATGATTAATTCTCGCTATTTTTTTGTCAAAGACGATGTTTACCTAATTCTTTGACAAATTTTCTAGTCTTTTCATTGGAATGTAACAATTTATTAATCAGTTACAATTAAATGTCAAAGGTGTGAATTTTGCTGCCTAAATTCGCAGTTTAATATAATAAAGAAAAACATGAAACAGCTTTAGAGGAATGTAATTTTATTAATTTTTTTTTCTATTCTAATGGCAATCATTGCGTGATGTGATAAATGTGCCATTGTATCGTGAAACTTGAAGCAAAATCAAGAATGTGTTTCTTAACAGTATTGAAAGTAACCAAGGTCGAACTGTCCGTCAGATGATTCTACGATACCCCTCGTGCGTTCAAAGAAGATTTTGGCTCTTTCTGACAAATTATAATACATATACAGGTACACATGCCGTTTCCATGCATTAATGAACACACAAGCTGTGTGACATAATACACCGAAAAACACTATTTCATGTTCCAACAAAGGCATAGCAGTAAATATTAATGCGTTGATAAATACCGCTGAACTAGCTAAAAATCTCACAAAATTTCTGTGACAAAAGTCGTCCTTCTTCACCAAAATTAGACATTCTCCACAGTAACAAAGTTTTCATATCGGAATATTTTCTAGAAATTAAAAAATAGTGATGTTTCTTGTATTTTAACAATATAAAACTGTATTTTAATAATATAAAATTATATTTTAACAATATAAAACTATATTTTAACAATTTAAAGAATGTATTATTTTAAGAATACAAGTTTGAATTCGTAACTTCAATTTTCATTGTTCGGGTAAAAGAATAAATAAAAATAATTCTTACTACGAAACGAAGTTTGGATTCCGTACACTATGTTTCTAATGACCTAGTTGTTGGCGATGCTTAAAGCTTCAATAATAACTATCTGTGTGATAATACAGACTTGTCTTCCCTAGCACAAATTACCTTCGCTCAAACTCTCGGTGTGGGATAGCAAAAGCCAGTAGGGTTTAAACAGACTTCTCTGCTATTATCATCAGCCGCGCAGCCACAGCACAGACGCAGCTGCCTTGAAGCACTCCAGTGTTATTGCATCGATGCAAAAGCTGGAAGTCTCACGTCTCGAACTCCGAGGAATATTGATTTGCACTTACCAAAACTCTTCTCCCTAGTTTTGGTGCATTAAGTGAATTACAAATTTAAGTAATTACATCGAAACAGGTGCATGTATTGCAAGTAGAGCCTTGCTAATATTTTTTTGGATTTAGATATTATTTTTCCAAATTATGCAACGTAATTTTTTCGATCTAATTGGTATTGGAAATATTTCATATAGAAAGATATCTGGATAATGAATAATTAATGTGAATACATCAGTAAATAATGCGCTTCAAATGGAATGATGTAATATGTGAGTTTTGCATGAAAATACTCGTATGTAAAAACAAAACGTGTTATATTGAAGAAATACTGGATTTATCACTAAAAAACACAATATTTCTGAAAATAGTAAGCTAGACATATGCTGTTTAAGCCCAATATAGCGCACACAGTATTTAACTTAGTTTTTCAGTACTAATATTTTATTGTTAGAAACCACCTTCATAATGATCTCTCGTTCGTATTCAAAGTATCTTACATTAATGAGCGAACATTTAAATAAAAACATTATTTGATGGAATTAAATGTTCCGAATAAATGATTCAATCAACCAGCTTGCGCTGTCCCAATAAAATGCAATTCAATTAATAACAGAAATTAACACGTAAATTTATTCATTTCAAATCAAATAATCATGAACTTATGGCAAGAAAAATCCTGTCCATACCATTTCACACAAGTGACTAGAATTATCAATCTTTGAGCTGCCAAATAACGAAAAAACAATTAGGTCTTTGGGCTGAATATTGTTCCCATACTTTCCACAAAGAAACGAAACCTTTTTTCTGAGGAGGAACGAGGGTATACTATTGTATTTTTTACATGCCGGAGGGAGAAATATCGTTACAGGTGCGTTATTGAGGGTAGCAAGTTTATTGAAGGGGATGGAATACTGAGAAGTTTTAAAATATTATTTTTGCAATATTGTAAATTTTGTGTATATCTGTATATTGAAATAAAGATAATTTTATGAAATTTCTTATTAAATACTATAACAAGGAACTAACTATTTTGTTCCAATTCAATTGACCGATGATCATTACTATGCTTTGAGGTGCAAAAGTGTTATATTCGCCGTTGTCTCTAGGTCCCTTTAACCGGAATTGATGGAATTGTTCCTGGTTTGGTTCAGGAGACTAAACTAGTTTGTCCTCCATGTGGTCATGGAGATTTGGTTACGAAGGTAAAAAGTTTTCCTCCTTTTTCTTTAGTATAATGGTTTTTATTCTGTTTCTCCCTTACGTCTGAAATGTTAATTGTGTTTCACCGTCTATGTAATTCATATATCTGTGAAAAAATTGAATAAATTTTAGTGGAAAACAATGGACAATACAGAACGAAATTGTGGTGCTTAAATAAAGTAACACATAACCAAGGAAACTACAAGAACGTTGACAGCGACTGATCACCGTATTTGCAACACTTTTATTCCCTACTAATATAAATCACGATGTTAATTTACACGAGATTTTGGCACCTCTAAATTAGAACAACTAAATCCTGCTTTCCCTTTGTCATACAATTTTCGCATTGTTCAATTGTTTCCCTCTTCCTACATCTCTCGTCCTTCCTTTCCAAAGCCGCCTCGACACCCTACAACGTTCTGAAACCTCAGGCAATTGTTTTGTCGACAGTTTAAGAGGAACATCGGCGACTGCAAAGCGGTGCGCGCGAGTCTTTCCATTGAAACGCCGGCGCCGGGATATTTGTCAAATGGTGGCTGTTTCCGGGAAGCGCTCCCTTTCTTTAACAGAGGTGTAGGCGGAAAACCGTTGGCGATAGAGCGCTCAGTGACCGTAAACGCACTTCTCGGGTCAAAATTTCTTAAACCTTAAATTTTATTGCCAAATATTCTTTTTTTTTCTTTCTTTGTAATCTTCCGTTATTATTAGTTAATTTTGACTAATTTAATGTTCAAAAGATTGCACGGAAACAAAAAGACTAAAATTGATTATATGAAATAAAGTTATATTTTCATGTCGGACATAGAGGAAATATACTTTGTTTAATTAATTGTATTTTTCATATATTTACTTATTTTGAAGTGAATTTGTCATTTCTGTTTTTATTCAGTACAAATCGAATACATAAAACCCGGAAAAATTAGGAATAGAATGATTTTTAAGTGTACATTAATGTTTGTTGCTCATGAACAATCATGTAATAATTAATTATTAACAATTTATAATATATCCCAATTCTGGTTCGTTAAAAATTCTTCTCCGTGTATCCACGGTTACTCAAAATTATATTACACTCTGAACCACACGAAGAATCCAACTATAGAATTTTGTTGAAAATTTACCTTCTTCTCAGTAATTGGAAGTTCAAAATATATCCAAAGTATTTAAAATACTCCATATGTTCATATATGATTGTAATACATATTTTACTTCATATAATTGGAGAGAAGCAAATAAATCAATATAATTGTTGGAAGTTTTATACTCCAAAACGTTTCTGTCGTCACCAGTGGCTTTACAAATATCCATTGAATAAAAATTAGGTAATTTCGAGTAATATATCATTTACAACAGATACAGAGAGAAAATCAAGTAAGTTTCAAATCACCAAATGGTTTTAAGATGTATACTAATACAAAAAAGCATACAGTAATAATTCGAAAATGATATTAATGAAAATAAAAAACACATGAGCAAGTATTAAGTCAGAATAATCACAATTAGATGAAGATTTTACTATAAATATTCGAATATTGTCGATGGAAGAAACGTTAATAAAATAGAATAATCTGAAAATAAATAAAATTAATTCAAAATCTTTATATTATGTTTAAAAGTTATCTGTAAACAATATAAAGTGCGTAATAGTTTTCAGTCAGATGAAAATGGCGACGAACTGGGAAGGGAACCCGTTACCCCCGCTTTGATTGCAGAGGTGTGAACTACTACACTACGCGTTCTCCTCCCATAATTGTTCACCACTACCACCCAGACCTAAAGAGGAGTTTAGTTGTGGAAGGTGAATGGGTAGCGTAGTGGTTAACTCCCCAGTGATGAAAGAAGAAGTCCGGGGTTCGATTCGCGACTCTTCACAATTTTCACTTGACTGGAAGTTAACACTCATCTTCTCCGCGTGCATGTACACGGAAGAGAAACATGCTATATGAAGTACAGTGACGTTTTTTTTATAGACCTTACGAATAGTATTCAAGTAAAAATTTTGCCCTCCAATGCACTCTAACGATCCACTGTGTTCTGGCATATGGCAATGGCAATGGAGGGGGTGTGGAAGTAGTGGTTGTGTGAGATGGGTTTCGCGAAGTTCTCGTCCGTGAGACAAAACGCCTCGGCATCGCCTTCTTCCGATGCTGTAAGGTGCTACAATGGAAGGAGGAGCGAGCAAATGTCTCCTGCAAATGTGGTGAAAATGTTCTTCGTTATTAACGACGCAAATCTGAAAAGTGAAATAAGTTTGCTACACCAAGTGTCAAGCACGTGGCAAACGTTAAAAACGCAAGACGACATAGCTCGGCAGAAAAGCGGTAATCCGTTTATCATTCACTAAGGAAATATTTTGTTTAACTTTTTAACTGTTAGGCTCTTAAACCATTAGCGGTTTTATTACCTTCCATTATATTTATCTTCCGTGAACTTAATTCCGTTAATTTTTTATGCTTTGTTCACACAGTGGATGGCGTGATGCGCCTGATCAGAAATTTGTCTTGTCTTGCATCTTTCGAAAGGACGATCTATTATTGATCAAGCCAACCAAGATACTCGTTTTACCCATTTTATCTCGGTAAATGCTGGGAAATCATGATTTTACCTCGAATTTCTAGGACTCAATATCTCCATACACCCTGAGATTATCTCGCTGTGTACGGGTGAGAGGGGTGTAAAATTGGAAATCAATCTTCAGGGACATAGAAGATCTTCTTAGGAACATGACTTTCCCGTATGAAGTGATATGCGCAATGGCAATGTAATTACATTTACTCTGGTATCAGGGATTTCAATACGCGAATGTTACATAAAATGTAGAAAGAATCAGTCACTTGGCGGCCTCTTTTTTCTCCCCACTTCTGCACTCACCCTTCGACTCGTGGTTTGACCGTGAATTCAAAATCTAGAGTGAACGAACCCGAATAGAGAAATAATAACTATTACTCTTGTTTCGATTTTCATGTATTTGCGTTCAGTACAGTCATGTATTTGCATTTTTACGTTGTAACTTAATAATACGTACAAGAAACATAATAGTAGGGCTTGTCGACTTCCACAGGAAAACACGTTTGTGCTAATCGAAGTTATCCCTATCAGATAAAAATTTAAATATGGTGATGATCATGACGGAAAAAATGCACCTTATGTATGATGAAAGTAATATATTATTTACTTTCTATACCCAGCCTCGCCTATCTACAAATACGTGTGTGATTATGAACTATTGGGTGTTTTACAAACTATACAATAATTTACTATTTGCCTGATTTAATTTTTGAAATATTCAATTAACTTGTAACGGTTAACTTTAACCTCCTTTAACTTTCCACATCATACTAACGGTTTTACGATTAACTACTATAATTTTTTGAGTAAGGGTTAAGGAAGTTAAATTTCAGATTACATTTGCCCACTTCTGATGAAAGGCATATCACCTTTAATATTTTACATTTACAAAACTATATTACTATTAACCTACCTTGTGCAGCAGTTTTTATGGCAGCAATATTGCTAAGCGTTATCTCCGAATTTTAATAAAATGATTAATTTTTGACTCCTATTTTGCAATAAATTTTCCTAATTGAAATTCCATAAGTTAATTATTCCAGAGACGAAACTTGTAAAAACAAATTGCTCTGCATTATTTTTTATCTGATACGACACAAAATAATGTGATGACGTCTTCAATTATTTTTTCCGAATTAATTTTACTCATTTTTTCATTTCAAAAGAGCTTTATTAGACATATTTCTTATATTTATATACAAACGAACATATTGCAAAAATATTGGCGGGGCTGAGGGCCCATGCACTTATGTTTAAACCCGAGGATGCCGTGGACTGTGCATACTGTACCCTGGTATTCACTCTCAACGAACGTTCTATTTGTTTGTTGCTAGGTATTTAAGTTTTACGGAAAAAAGAAACAAAAATGTAACTAGAATAATGAAATTAGACGGAATAGAATATTCGTTGAGCACCGTTGGGTACCACGGATAACCCGCAGTCAGGATAAGCAAGTACTATACATATATTACAAGTAAGTATGTTTAGGTAATAGTAATAAAATTAACTATAGAGCAATACTTCAGAAAATAATGAGTAATAATAATAATTGGTATATAATAACATAAGAAATACGAATCATCTTCTTGTCTTTTCCTTCATTCTTCCACCTTTCTTTTTGAGCTTCCAATTAACCTGAAACATATTTAAGAAGGGGCATCAGAATCATATTCTTGTAAAATTTTCAAAATATTTGTTTGTCTTTTCCCCCTGACAATACTAAAGAATCTGCTCAGGAGTTGCACTACCGTTGATCTGTTATCCCTCATAATATCTATTGCCAAATCAATATTTTCGTTCGCTAAAGTCCCCTTCGGAAACTCATTCGCTTCAATTGCGTTCGGTTTTGGTGCAAAACAATAAAATGTGAATCCATTCCTCTTCTTCTGCGCAGAGTGGACAAGTGTTATTTAACTCGCCTCGTAGTTTTCGGAATTTCCAAACTCCCAATCAAAACCATGCATACCCTGCTCTAACTGATTTATTTAACCAATCAATATATGGTTTCCGTCTCCATTTCCCAGCGATCACTGTTTGTACTATAAGAGAACGCTTCTCTAATCTGTCGAGTACTGATTCCATCTTATCTAGTTTCCGGAGTTCTATTTTGATGCTTTCTAAAATATTTGCATAATTGTAGTCATTTACTCATTGAGCCAGAAGTTTCCAAGCCCTAATTTATTTAAAATAAATTTAATTTCTATGCACCATCCGACATCTCTATTGTTTGTTTAACATTCTAGTACAATTTCATTCGTGTTGCCATTTTCGATGAGAAGCCAATATTTCAGCGATTTTAATTTTAAGATACCTTTTAGTGAATATTCCCCGAATTCCCACAGAATCCCGCTATTAGCTGTGCTTGTAGAAACTCCTAGAATGTGTTTCAGATAACCGGTCTGGGGGGGAGGCTAAAAGAGAATTATCCCCTGTTCCCCATAATTCTCCGTACGATATAATGAATAAATAAATAAATTTATTGTCAAAAAAGCAGTACAAACTGCGTGTGACCACGTGGAGAACAATAAACTAATTTACTCTCTGGAAGCAAGCGAGGGAGACCATCTCATCAATTCCGATCAAGGGCCCTAAGGCAGAGGCGGATTCAAAAATCAAAAATTCAGCAAAAATTCCTAGCAATATTGAAGAAAAAACTTTACCCATCACGCTGAGGAGAGATATTCCTCTATAATTATTTGAGTCGTTTGTGTCGCCTTTATTCTTATATTTCGGTTGAATTTACCGCTTTTCTCCATGGTTCAGGGAAAGTATATGTACCCAACATATAGTTGTACATACGTTTTAAAATTTGACTTAACGATGTTTGAAGAGCTTTTGTGCATTCTGGTGGCAGGCCATCTATACCGGGAGCTTTACCACACTTCAAGTGACTTATAGCTTCTTCAATGTCTTCAACTACTACCGTTTCGTCTAGTTCAGGTATTGTATGTATTAGTGAAACGCGTTCGGATTCAATGAGAGTGTTATTGTGGAATAGCAATTACCTAAAATGATCTTCCCATATCCACACCTCTAATTGCTCGTTGACTGCTGTTTACATTTTAGTTTACGAATGACTGTCCGAGCGTCTGCGGAATTTCTAGATGTTACTATGTCACGTATGCGCTTTCCTTCCCGTTCCTGCCAAACACTTTTGGCATTTCGTAGTATCTCCTTGTAGGTTTTCCTTAATTTTAAGAATGCACTGCGGTGCACTTCCCCTCCCAAAAGCTGATATTTCCGTAATGAGTCCGTCGACCGTTTCTTCGCTTCTCTACATTCCCGGGTAAACCAAATGTTCTCTTTTCTTTGTGTTTTATTGTGTGTGAATACTTGCATGTCTCTGCCAGCGGATGTTAAGTTATCTTCTAAAAAAACCGCGTTGTTTAAATCTCCCAAAAGTTTTTTTCTTTCTAAACAACAGTATGCAATTTCCCGAGATTTCTTTCAACGTTTTCAACGAATTTAATTTGCTTGTCTTCAGTCCATTTCATGAGAGAGAGTGCTGTAGATATTTCCTTTCGCGACTGCCTCGTCACCTATGTCTCCAATCGGATTTTAAGACAATGCCATGTGATGCGAGACTTTCGTAGGTTCCACCCAAAAATCGTGTAGCAAATCCAGAATATTTTTGATGTTAGGACATAGTCTATAACACTTTCTTGGTTTTTATTGATAAATGTTATATTACCTTCCTGATCCGATCCGAAAGTTGCATTTAATATTTCAAGATTATGCTAGCTACAGAATCTTAATAATAATTTTCCTTCGGAGTTGCATATTTAATCTTTGCTATTTCGAGATGGACAGTCCGAGATAAAAGTATTATCATCGTTGATTCGTATGAATATTGACTCTTCACCAATACTGGCATTGAAGTCCCCCAAGATAATGAACCCTGCTCTCGGGTATTTGCTTGAAAGATCATTTATTATTAAGTCTAGTTCATCGAAAAAATGTTCATTATAGTATACGAATTCCCACGATTGCCTCTAGATAACTAACATTATGATGTCTAAGATATTGAAACTTATTATTTCCATTTTCACCGCAATTTAATCCCTCCAATTCAAAATTGATTTCTCGAAAACTATGTATATTACTATTTTGGCATGCTATGGCAACGCCGCCAGGATGACGACCACGCTTTCCGGTCCTTCGTTGTGTCTTTGTTAGAGAGGAGTACCCAGCTATTTATAGACTTTGTCCTGTTTTCGCCCAAGTCTCCACAAGTCCCAAATACGAAATCTTTTCCAGAAATCTCAGAAAATCCCAGAGCGAGCTTGCTAGATAACCCTTCAATATTGAAGCTGCCAATTCTTATTACTTCATGCCGTATCTTCTACTTACCCGTTCTTTTCCTCGTCGTTCCCGTTTGTACTACTTTGCTGTAGTCCCAGGTGCCCGTGGAGTGACTGCGCAAGCATCGGGCTGGCTGAGGGGCGTTGGTGTTCCTCGGTGAAGGCGGAAAAGCGCGCTCTTCTCCGCTGGCGATGCCAACGCTTGGGGTGGTGATGATGACAATGGATGACGAGGGGGCTGCTCCGTCGGAGACGACGGCAGTACCCCTGCTAGGGCGCGTCACCGCGGTGGCAGGAGGGGTAGCGATTTGGACATCGGACTTGGAAGACACAGCTCCCCGCACAAAAACGGTGGTGTGAGCAGGAGCGGTGGTGGCGGCGACGGGTACCGCAGCAGTGGAGGCTGTGATGGTGGTAAGCGTCCCGTCAACGTTGCTGCCTTGTGCTGTGGCGTTTCCTTGCGCACGGGGTGCGTCAGGCGATCGATTTGGGCTGTTGCCAGATTGCAGGTCCCCTAGAGAGTAGCGCCGCCCGTCGACCACCAACTTGTCGACGAGAAGTGACACCCTGTGCTCTCTCTCTATCTCTCTCTGGCAAATAAGGATACAATTTATTTCTCGTATACCTTACGTTTGCAAAGAATTCCTCCGCGATTCGCGTATGATCACCGCGCAGGTGTATGGAGGCCGCTGGTAGCATTTCCTCTCGCTTTTTGTAGGATGGGCACTTCACAGCGATGGGGCGACGGTCTCTCCTTCTTCCTGTCCGGTGGACACGCTCGATGTCGTCGTGGGTGAGTTCCACGCCTATTCGGCTCGCGACATCCCTCACAAATCTCTCCGAGTCCTCCCATGTCTCACCCCGAAGTTTCGTCAAGACTGGTTCTCGAGGTAGTCCACCTTTCGAGCCAGAAAACTATTTTCTGCCTCTACCCGCGATTCTAGGCTCCCTAATCTCTACTGAAAATTTTTCATCTCCAGCAGGAGCTCAGGGATCCCGGCTACTCTCTTCAGAACGTTCCTGACATCAGAGCGGAGGTCCTCCAGGGTGGAGTCATTGGTCCCCAGTCCTGGATTAATTTCTACTCCTCCTACAACTAACAAAACACACAGCGATGTAAGCCATAAAATGGTGATAATAATTAATAATTTTACTAATCTTGAGGAGAATGACTCTTTAACATAATGCCACATACATTTTAATGTTTTAACACTTAATATTACGAAATAAAAAATAATGTAGACGGATCTTTTTGAGTGCTAAGTAACGACAAAAAGAGCGTCGATAACAAGATACATTTGTTTTCAAATTGTGGTCCGAATAAAATATCATATGATTTTAATTTTAATATTAATATTTATTACAAATTTTGTTCCCTCGGTTATTTAACATCAGGTGTCAAATTGTCTCAAATCTTCTGAGAGATACGTAAGAAGTAAAAAATGTTGATTAAGGTCGGTTTTGGAATGGAAATTGTTGTAATCTATTAGTATTAAAGAAAAAATTATACTTGAATTGAATCAAGTGCAATTTTTGTATCACGTTTACCTACAATGTTTGTAAGATCTACAACTTTCGAATATTAACTGATTTTAATAAATTCACCTTTCATCATATACTATGTAATAGTTCGTATTGGCGTTACCACGTGAGACGCATTAACATTACGTTCTTGTCTCTCGTATACTTGCTCTACCCTTCCAACATTTCACATATGATACCCTCGATTGAACATCACCCGAGGCAACTAGTGCCAAATACAGACATTAGCGTTTAAGCTTTCACGTTTCCGCTCTCACCCATGAAATCGACAGTATCGTGTCTAGTAATGCGAATATAGTTCACTCCAAATGGATGGCTCATTACGTACTGTACGTAAATAAAATATTCTATGCACTCAATCATGTTTATTACTTATTTATTTCAGTATTTAATTGCGCAAGAAATGTTCTTTCACTCCGGACAATGTCGAGTTCTACATGGGCTAAAATGTTCTCTGTAATAAAACTAAAGAACCCATCCAGAAGTACAGGATGGTTAGTGGGGATTATACGGACTCAATAATGTGCGTGTTTTAATCTGAAATGAAAAAAAAATTCCCCGCCAAAAATCACTACCACCCCCATCACTATACATCTCCAACTTCCCGTTTCCTTGGAGGGAGAATATTCACAACTTGCACCTTAGACGAAGTAACTCCCTTGAATTTTAGAATATCGGAAATACTGTCTGATCAAATGAGGTGAATAATAGTATTTATTTCATATCACGCGTCCGCATTCTTGTTAAACTAAAACATTGTTTATTTTTGCTTCCTATGTCTTAAAAAGTTGAAAGTGAACAGTAATATATTTGTGCTACGGAATATTTATACATGCTTCTTCAGAATTACCCATTACAAACACTCTTGTAATTGAACGCCGCTTAAGTCTGAAACTACGTTAATTAAGTCTTATCTGATAATTAATCTTGTACTAATCTGATAGGTGTAAATAAAATGAAAGCTAAAGTTAGATCGCGTTTCACGTGCCCCAAATTACGGAGATGATTAACACTCGTAAATGTGCAATCAAAGATCACAGATTTCAATCGATCAGTAGCTCTAATTGTAATTAAACATTATGGTATTTAAAACTCATCTTGTTTATAATAGCATTTCATCGACATTTTGCCATAGTTGAATAAAAAGTTTTTCTTCTATGTATTTATTGCTGACTAGCCGATTGCACGGCGTTGGCCAGTCATATTTTTTATATCACATTCATGCAAATTAATGTATTTAGTTACGACCAAATTACGTTATATTCTTGATTGCACTGAATTCAACAAATTTAATCAAAGTCAGATAAAAATTCTCGTAGATTGTCGTATAACGTTTGCAATCAACCTCCATTGTGGCCTCCTATGTTTTTAAAAGGAAGATACGAGACTAGTTCTATATCATAGGAACGAAGTGTCACTACAAATTTCCAAACAAAACTACAATTATTTTTACTTTATTTTTTACTACAAATATCTGTTACATTTAAAGTACATTCTAGTTAAAATAAGTGGTTCAACAACGATAAAAACGACAAAGAAACTTGTTTCATTACCTTTATTGATGTAAGAACATATGAAGTCAATCAACTGATTTTTTAAATCTATGGCCGTGAGTGTGATAGATAATTTATTAACAGAATCCATTTTATTTATTACTAATACTTTCTCAATACTAATTCTAATTTATTACTAATGCTAAATCAATCGAACATGATCAATTATTTGCGTTTAATATTGTATTTCATTAATTCAACTTACCATTTTTTTAGACAATTATTTTACATTTTTTACGTTTCGATTCTTATTCAAGTCTTCGTAAATAATGTAATAGTAGATCATTCTATTAACATATAAAATAAAACGATATGGGAAGAAATGAAATTTTAGATAAAGAAAGATGTACATCAGAGATGGTATGAGTTAAATCAATCTCAATTTTTTAAACTTACTAGAAGATATATAAAAATTATCAATAGTCTACGATTGCCTATTATAAATGTTGTTAATATTTTCTCCAGGCAGTTATTTATTTATATCATCATGCAAGTATCTAATAACAAAAGTTGAAAATCTTCGTACCTGAAAAATAACTGAATAAGAGTCGAAATGTTGTTGAAAATCTAAAACACTAACTAATTGTCTAAAAAGAAGTCGTTAATTTGAATCAATCCGGAATATGTTTGTGGGGTGAAGATGCGAATATTAAATTCACCTGGAACATCCTTCCGACGCAGAGACGGCTACTGGGAATGGGATTACTGCCTGGGAGTGCAATCGCAGAAAAGGACAAATGAAGTGTGAGTGCGTTTCCATGTTTCTCTGACGCTCGATACGTTTACAGGAATAACAGATACTGCGGGAACAGGAGGCCAAGGTTACGGTCTCGAAATCACACGCTGTACTTGTTCTCGATCAGGCTTCTAGATTCATAATACGGGAAACTAAGTCGTACGATTGAAAGAAATTGCTAACTTGCTATATAATAAAGTCTTCTCGTAAAATATCTCTCAAGTCAGTACTCGTTTTGTTGTATTTGTAAATGGGAAATGTAGCGTGCCACTGGATCTTATCTACATGAGTGACAGGAGGTAGGTTATTGTTAGTAGGTGGGCCGCTTAGCTGGGTTTACCAACAACTTGGTCCACGTGGAGGGGTTAGTAGAAATGGTTAGTTATTGATGCTAGGAGGAGCTGGATAGAGGAAGGAAGGTTTGCTGTTTAGTAGTCACAGCTATATGAACTGGGACATTAATGTGAAAAGCTACAATTTTTTTCTGCCTCACCCCTCCACCGCCGGGAATTGAACTCCTGTGATGAACAAGAACGCTATCACCTGATTCACCGAAGGGGCAGCGGTTAATGAGCAGATTAGCGTATTACAATTACTTGTTTTGTCACCTGATCATAATACATAAGTAGACTATTTAATCTTGGAGATGATATCTCTTGGGTATCAATGCTTCTGTTGTAATTTTCCACAGCGTTAAAACCATAAAGCATTTTATACTATTGAATATGCGTGAAAAATATAAACAGTAATATCCACAATTATTTTCCAGAACTGATGTTTGATTTTTGTTTTTTCATGAGATTCACCCTCAACTACATTCGCTATCTAGACAAACGTCAGATTTAGTGGGGTAATTATCGATCCCAAAAACAAAAACAGTATAAAAACTAATTACTAAATATTATTAATAAAAGTACTGTTAAAAAAGTTTGTTTTTTTTGACAATTCTTTAAAACTAAATAAATAAACGCTTTAATTAAATAAAACACACTTTTAAAGTCGAATATTTGAGCGTAAGAACGGTGCGCAACAGAGAGACTAGTGAAACTACTAAGCTGAGAGCGCGAGGCAAAAGAGAACAACATTTATCCGCTCTATCTTACATAATAGTACGCTCTAAGCTTCTGGGTTGTTGTGCAACATTCTTCGGCCGAAATATTCGACTTCATGCTTAGAAAGCGTGAAAACCGTGACTTATTTTTCTTAAGCAACCTAATATCACCTGGTTTACAATAAAAATTTCTATATTTGAATATATATTTCAAGCAATTACATTTTTTTAAATTAAGTATAAACGTGATCATACATGGTTAGGCAATTCATCCGTGATTTGTTTAAATATATGATTAATGAAAAATATATTTCGTTAGAAACAGAAATGTGGAAAGGTAGGCCTTATACGGTAATTCTAAATATCTATAGCTATTAAGAGAGCTACTTATTATTTATTTAGCTTTTGGCATTTGTCATACATTTAATATTTTCATAAAAATACCTCAAAGTAAATACATTACATGCACAGAGAGAAAGGGTCATAAGAAAGAAAAACATTATTATTTGGCTAACATCAATTTACAGCACTAGGTCGAGTGAATTCAGCCATTGAACAGCACTCACTGAGGCTATCAAGAAGTTGTATTTGCTACCAGGGAACGCTCTTCGTGGACACTCATATGTTATATGCCGCATAGTTCGGAGGGTGGCACCACAATCACACCTGGACTCCTGCGTCAACCCCCACTTACCATGTCCCGTTCGGATTCTAGTCGAACCCAGGTTCTGCAGGGGTGATTAAAACAGTGGGGTAGTTTTTGGAGATTGATTAGAGGGTGCCATACTGGGTCGACTTAAGCTTGCCACTGTGTGACCCATTCGGTACTGTAACACACCACAAGCCCAGATGCAGTGTGGGTTATTTTGGGAATCGCACTTATACCACAACCCTTATGGTAGATAGTTCGCTGTCACCAGCTCGGTTTCCCGGGCAATTAAACGCACGTGTAATAACGATGGTTAATGATTTAATACAATGAAATAGAATTGTATTTACAAACTTTCATAAACTCTTAAAATCATCAATACAAACATAAATCTATTATACCGTTAATGCTATCAGAAAGCATTAATTGCACAGAAATAAATTGAATTGAAGACAACAAATTCGGAAAACCTCTCTAGGTTATCTGAATCTCCAAACTTATAAGTGCTTTCGAATAAACAAACTGGTACAAGTTACGTCACTCGTAATTAGTAGCAAGAGTATCTAGCTTACCGCAGCAAGCAATTTTTACAGCGTTCTGGCGACCAACAGTATCCAGGTCACACCTCAAGTAACCTGCGGACTCAGATCACACAGCCAAGTCTTCGAGGATCCTCAATCCTTCCAATATATACCGAACAGGAAGTCACGTGACCAGTAAGTAACTACACCTTCGCTGCTACTGTGCACTCCAACCTCTGGTTCGTCCATCAGCCGTTCGGGGAAATCAGATCTCTGCGTTCGGTGAAAACTTCTCATTCACAACGTCTTAACATTCTTTCTTTAGGCCTTTTACCGGCCTCGCCTCGGTACACATGGCGAGCAAGTCCCTCTCACAGAAGTATTATAAGACAAAGGGAGAGGCACGCGCTGATCACATCATTCGGCCGGCATTCTTCGAGCGCATTGCTACCCTCCTTCCCGGAAAAAGCAGGGGGATGGTCCACCAACAACACAATGAATGGATAGGCTTAGCGGATGTCACTGCCCTTTCCTCCTCTTCGGCATCCGGCTGTGTACCTCAATAGCTCAGTGAAAGACGTAAAAATAACAATTAACAAACGTGTAGAAGGTTTTGGTTCTGATGTTAGAGATACTGGTATTACAATTCTGTTGCATTAGTTGTGCTGTTTTATTTGCCGGTTTTATTGATTTCAGTTCTTTAAAATTGAAATTTGTGTTATATCCTGATAGATAGGAAAGTCTGGGTTTTCTTGTATCTTCTTATATTTATTACGTACGATTTTTTCTACGAAAATCAGGAGGTTCTATGTGGGCCAACACCGGCAGCCATTCGGTGGGTGTGGATTTTATGCAACCTGAGATCACTCTCAAACTCTGATTTATGACAGTATTGACTTTACGGACATGGTAGCTGTTAAGCCACGTTGATGAACAGTATTCCGCAGTTGAGAAAACCAAGCTAAGAGTGAGATGCGTAAAGTGGTGAGGTCGGCCGCCCAGGATGAACCCGCCAATTTGTGGAGTATGTTATTGCGTACCCTTAATTTGCTGACAAGTTAGACAAATGGTTATTATAGGAGAGTATGCGATCCAAAATCACGCCTAGATACTTTGGATGAGGATTATGTGGTAGGGATATGCCATCACACATTACACTTAGTTCATTTCAACCGTTTTATTATTTAGGTGGAAGAGACATGATTCGGTTTCATTAGTACTGAGGGTCAGCCGCCATTGTCTAAAGTATTCCGTGAGAGTGTTAAGGTCAGTTAAGAGAGCTAACTGATCAGCTCCGATAGTCCTAGTATTGAAGGCCTAGCTTTGCACCGAGAGAAATGAAATGACCCTAGGAACAGGACCTTTCAACCGATGCCAGGGTCAAAATTTCGTCCTGACGTGTGACCTCCATATCCCTTCTGTACATCACCAGTAGATTTTTGTCTCCTGACAGAAAATACTTTGTTTAATCTACACATTATTTGCATGAAATTTAAGTTTATGAAACATTGTATGTTATAGATATTGTAATACCTTGTAGGTGTACCTCTCTTACACATTTTTTCCACTTTTACAAAACTGACCTAGGTATATCAAGTAACTTAATACATTTCTCACAGAATATTGCCTATATAGTAACTATCGATAAAACTGGGAACAAGCTGAATTATAACTGTCTACTTCTACTAATTTGTCAAGTATATATCATTTTCTAGATTAACTAAATAAAACAATAGTTTCGCATCGTTGATCAAGAATTAAAACCAAATATTTCAACATTATTGCATTTTAATTATGTTATTTTGAATAAAAATGGGAGACTATCCCGAGTTCGAATCTCGGTCCCGTCTCCCATTTTCATTCAACATATAATTAATCTGCTACCTGGCGGTGAGGTTCATCGCAATTTAAGAGATTTCTCTGTGTTTACATTTTGTCTCTATTCACTGTATGCAAAGAGGAATAGAACTTACTAATTTGGCTTACATAGAGGAACTATCGTTGGTGTTTAGTGTACACGCTTCTATAAGTATATAATTTCTACAACCCAACAAAAGTGTATGTGTGTGTGTGATGTTTGGGGAAGAGGATAGGAAAATATGTGCGGAAGTTTGGAATGAATTTACTCGTTAAAATTTATTGTCTTTCTCGTTAGTATTGCTATTGAAAAAAACATTTTCATGGAAAAGTTGGTAAAAGTTTGCCATAGAGTTTCAGGCACGGAGGTGCACGTATCGGAAAATCAATGTTGGTGAATCGTCTGATTTCAGATTCTTTCCATCCTCGAAAGGTGTTAAAGAAAAGAGAATTTACTGTAGAAACTTGTTCTTTACTTAGGTATTTAATTTCTCTTGTCGATAACTTAACAAACTTTGCCGAGACGATGCAACGAGAATTGGGCTTAAATCTTCATTAAGGAAGTTAAACAAAGGAGCGAGTTTGATCCTCCGTTGAGTAGACTATACGTAGGATATCGTTTACGGATTACGAGGTCGGTATTCTCGCTTCAAACTCAAATTGGTTTCCAAAGTCTTGTTAATTATATACATGCCGAACTACAACTATAAATCATAAAATTGTTTAGTTTTAATTATAATTGTAATTGATATTTCTATTTTAGATAAATTATTTTAATTTTAACATTATATACTTTATATTTGAGTGACCCGTATCCGTTGGTACTTTCGTCCACCCTAACTGGGTGTTTCCAATATTTCTGAATCATCCTACCCCCAGCCACGCTAACTGGATTAATCCAATATTTTGAGTTTGCGTCTGCCGTACTGCGGCGAGTTTATGGGTAGAAGTTTGTTTGTACTAATTTGCTAGACTCATCAGATACGAACTAAACAATAAAAAACTGCAGCTACATAAAAATGACGAGCTTGAAACCAAACGCATTATCTTGTCACCATTTCATCAGACTATCAAGTATATTCTCCAAGTGTGGGTACGCGGAAGAAATATAACAATTAAATATAATTTTCTTGTATTTACAGATTAAAACAAAACAATATTTACTGTAATATAATAAATAGTAAGGAAAGTTTTACTCATTACCTCAAGACTCTGTGTTTACACTATAAACGTTCATGTCACAATTTTTCAGGAATTTTTGTGTGTAAACTTTGCTATTTCTACTTATGTATAACTTTCAACGAGTCACAATAATCACGCCACGGTAGTGTCAAAGAATTTTTATTGGAAAAACTTGGCATGCAATTTTTAAAAATTAATACTTTTCTTTTGTTTTCGTACATTTCATTTTTCAATTATCCTTTTTTTTCATTTGAAGTTATGTATGGTTTGGTTTCACTGCTAAGTGTGAGGATTTGTATAATTCATATTGTAATGAAATAAATGGGGGGAGGTAAATAACTGCGTGCCATTAATTAATAAAAGGCATTTACCTAGCCCACTCGGCAGATATTCTCAGGGATGAAATCTATGCCCTCACGCTTAAAATTAATAAGGAGAGGGTAGGTTCGGCAGAAAAATCTCCGTAAAACACACACTAATCCTTCGTAAAGGAACGTTGTAAATATTGGTTTAATCGTCATCATTTAGATTACAAGATACAATACCACATTTCACTATTCCCTCCAAATAGCATTAAACACTCCCCTCCAAATTAGCATGCAACTAATATCTACTGAAAAGTACATGTTTCATAACCACTGGTTTAATCATTTTAACAGAATAAGTCTGTTAGAATACGTACGAGCGCTTAGTACTCCAGCATAGCTCATTAACAAGAATTATTACAGTACATTCTTTGAGTTCTTCTTCACATTATTCATTTTCATCATTACAATCACAATTACTACAAGAGTCTTTGGCGTAATGTTTATCACTTGGTGAACACTTCAGTCACACACAATAGCGCGAACCAGGTACCATGAGTGTATGGTCCATTTACGAATTACCGTATAAGTTATGAGGAATTCAGCAACAAAACGCCATGGGATGTCATGGAAATCCAGAAAGAGGAGGCTCCCCCCACGCTTCGTCTCGCTGCTGGCACCGTCTTCGCCGCAAACCTCTTAAATTAGCCGTTGCGACCCCGCCGATTAGAATCCCGATTGTGGCATTTGAAGTTGGTCGGAACCATCCCCAACGAAGCTTGATGAATACGCAATTATCTCTCTCGCTCTCAAAATTGTAGTATTAGCCACTCCCAGTAAATTGAGAATGTCCATCATTCATTGATTACTGAGTTGATTCATTAGTTATCAACGTTAATTACAATTCATAGTCACGACAATGTTCCCGAATAAGCCAATGCTTCAATGACCGCGCACCGCAACTTCTCAAAATTAAACTAAGTCTCAACTCCGAAGCTAACGCTCGTCAGAAAACTAGCAATAACAATGTAACGTAATGTTAATCATTGTCTACTAATCCTCTCCAAAATCATATCAAAATTCTCTCCAAGTATCTTTTTTTTTTAATCCTCACCAAACATTCTCCTCCCCTCTCAAGTAACATGCTCCCCCACCTTACCTACCGAGCTACACAACTAGACTCCTCCCCAAAATTACGTCAATCCTTTTTATTAACCAATTACTGACAATTTTCCACTCATGTGACTTTTCTCCAATTGGTTACCTTTCTGTGACGTAAGTTATTTCTACCCACCAATGGCTGATCTTGGTATAATTGCTAAACGCCAAGCAGGGTAGCCTGTTATTTTTTTGAAAGTAAACATCAAGTCGAATATCAACACACTTGTGTCGCCCTTCCTTCGCTCTGCCAGACGACGGCAAATGTCCTTCGTCAATGTCTACGCGCGCACGCCTGTGCGGTCGTTATTCCTTTTCCCTTTTTATTTGTCTGGTTTAGGTTTTAAAATCCAGACCTTTCGTCCTCAAAATCTTCTAAGTGTGTCTCCTTCCTGCGAGAATGTTGCTTTACAAGAGGCCTATTATTTCCGTCTTCTTAACTCTACGGAATAGAGCATCATTGTATTTCTCACAAGGGTTTTCAAAATATGTCCCCCCTTTTCCTCTTTCGTCTCGCAACATACCACCATCTCCTCTCAAAATTGCCAGGACATGTGTACATATTTCAGCGCGTCTCATTTCCTAAAAACTGTTATTTTGGTCGTCTCTCTGAAGCGATGAAGTTAATATTTCTCGTATCCCCTCCTCTCTTCAAAAATTGTTTATAACTGGCTTTTTCACTCACTCCAATTTTCGAGGACAGATAATTTTGCATCTCTTCAGACTTAAGAAATTGCGATTTCTCGTGTCCGTAACACGGGCTTACGAAATACCATTAAATATATATTTTACCCTTCAACCTCGCTTGAAAGCGTGCTTCTAACAAATAATGTTTCCCTCTTGTTATCCCTTATTGTCGTTATTTTAAAACACACCAGACCTCCTCCCAAAAATTGCTGAAACTAGCTTGCCAGACTGCGCGCTTCTTTCAAACCCACCTCCATTTTCATATTTTCTAAAACTCCGAAAATATGCGGCTCTTTATATTTATGTCAAAGATTCAGAAGTACTAAAACTAATTATTTCTCACAATATACAAATGTTAGAATGGTATTATTGTTTAAGTCTTTTTTATCGATAATATAACATATCCTCGCTGTGCTTTTGAAAGAGCTTTTTTAATTGCTTTCGTTTATTCTCCGTGTCGAGTGAGATGAAAATGCAATGTAATAATCCCTCTGAGGCAGAGTGCACTTTTGATTGTAATCGTATTGCATAATACATTGTTAATTCGCTCGATTTGTGGTTCAATTTTCCTTGGAATTGCTTCCGTTTACTATCGGGTATCGATTTTTCACGACATATCTGAACAGTGTGTCATCAGTGCTTTAAATGAAATGAATTACTTTAGGTAATTGTATATTTTAATTTAAATAATGTATACGATTTATCTTACCATACATTGTCATGTAATTTTCGTGGCAAAAAATATTTTTTGTGATAACATGTCTTATTGTCAAAAGGACATTGGTTTTGTAACAGTATATTTCCTCATATCTCCATCAATATCTGTTGAAAAGAAGTTGCATTAAAATCTAATATTTGTTCTCATGAAAAACAAACATAGCACGATTAGTTCTGTAAACACTTAGCTATTATAAAATTGTTTGTGAAATGTGGACGCAGGAGTTAATAATTGCTATTCTTTGAACATCCTTTCTCGGTGTTAATTTCATTGTTAATGTAGAATGGTGACGTACAGTGGATCGCTTTGGTACATAACCTGGCGGAAATATGAGCATCTGATCTATGTCGTAGACAAATTAACTAATAAACTTTGTGGCCAAAAAAGCAGTTGCAAACAGCGTATGATCACACGGGTCCAGATTAAATTGATACATTAATAGAAGCTAAAGGGGGTTAACAGGTTGGAGATGGATTCCTTCTTTNATACATTAATAGAAGCTAAAGGGGGTTAACAGGTTGGAGATGGATTCCTTCTTTTCTCGAGTTCAAGAAATTCGTTTCCCCCCCCATCTTACCGAACACATTAATGTATTGAAGTAACTGTTGTGAGAAACAAATTGATATTTCGCGTACAACTTGCCTAATTGGACATTATAGGAAGTGACTGCATGCACATTGACATTCCTGAGATTTAAGGGCGAGATCAACAGATAAAATTTCGGCACACAAATGAAATGAATATATGGACGATTCTTTCGATTTTAAAATGTATATATATTTTCTTGTACAAGGATATAATCTGTTTAAAAATTAGTTTGTGGGTTCTCAAAGTTGGGCAATGATCTAAGGTACTTTTGAGTCAGGTTTTTCGGATAAAAATGATACATTCTCATACTTGAATTTTTACTACAAAGAGAGGTAATTCAAATATAGTTCACATTAATTAATTGATAGATCTAGATACAATGCCTCCATTGATTGATATTTCTATTATATTCGATCACTTATGGTAAACATTCATGACTCATATGGTCGATGAGCGAAATCGGATATTGTTGTTTTCTCCTATATGTTTCATTTCATTCATTTATGCTTCAACTTTTAAATAAAGTGTAACAAAATTATTCAACGATATATTCTGCGTGCATTGGTCTATTCGTTTTGTCTTTTGGTTGTTGCTTTTTAATATGTGAAACACAACGTATATTATTACCTATCACTGCAATATAAATTATTACAATTTTATTACCTATCGCTGCCAACCCGTGTACATTCATTCCAAGGTTAGTATCGAGCTTATACACTGTGTTTAATGTATCATTTCGTAACTTTACATGAGAACTGTTTCAGTTTTTTTTTTTACTTTTTACCATGTCTGCCTTATTCGGATGAGATTCTCAGTTCATAATCCGGTAAATAAAATTGTCCACTCAATATTAAATATGAGCAAATTTATACACGTTATTTGAGCAACTTTTAGATATCTCGGTCACTTCAAGTTTTTTTTTCATCGAGTTGAAATTTTACAGATGTACGTGGTGTGCATGACAATAGATGATTCTCGTACCAGTTTACGAATATCTAACGTAAACCCGTGAAGTTGGATTATGTACGAATTTAAGTTTAAAAAATGGTAATTAATTTTTCGCCCAATTTCAAGTTTCCGGTCGAGCTAAAATTTTACGGATATGTGTGGCATGTATGACTATGGATTATTTTGGTACTATTATACGAAAATCTGCTCCTTAAGTGGGTGAAATGGGGGTATGTATGAGTGTATTTCCCACCATAACTCCTCTATTATGCCTGTAAATATTAATCAAACATGGTACACTGATGACTATCTGACAAAAAGAATTATAGGAATAAGACAACCCTAAAGAATAAGTGGGAAGGTCCTGTACAGTATTGGCAAAAGATAAGACAGTCGAGTGTGTCATCATTTGACAAATAAATAAACAAATTTTAATATTGAAATATAAATAAATAAACTTTATTGTCAAAACAGTTACAAACCGCGTATGATCATGAGGAGGATAATAAACTAATATAAAATAAGATAAACATAATACCTTCTTTTGAAACAAGATCTGTCATAAAAAGGATTGTACCTTAAATAAAATGATTAATAAGAAAAATTATTAGAAAAGTTCATCAACAATAAAAACCAGAAAAGTTTAAAAGCTTGAAGTTTTTTTTTCATAGATTTTGATGTAGAATTAGTAATTATGACACTTGACGCGTTGAGCACTAAAATTTTTTTTGATGTTATTTTCTTCGTCAATTTTTCTCATCAACATTTTTGAGTTTTAAAATTTACTGAACATATTTTTTTACATTTTTAGTAATGAACTTGTTTTCAAAGATTTATTTTATTTTATTTTTCTTCCCTCTGAGCCACGCTGACGCCACGTTTTTAATGTAAAGCATCAGAACAATCTACGAGTCTGACATTCTGTCATGAGAAATTTCACCACTAATAACAAAATAATAAATTGAAAAATATTAATAAAACTCAACGTAGGGTCTCACTGGATCTTGAGGATGGATGGAGGTTTGCTGTAGTGTTTTGTAATTACCTTATCTTGAAATAAGCATTCATTAGGGTTGTGTTTCTCTCTTAAAGTAAAACAAAGCATATTAGCGCTGAGTTGAGTCCAAATTGGTGAGATGAGTAAAATGAAAACTAGGGTATGTAGTCTTCCCTGGATCTTATGTGAAATTATAATGAGAAGAAACGTTTATTAGTTTTACAAAGGAAAATAAACGACGTTTTAAATATCTTGATTAATCAACATCTTTATTTAACGACACGATCCTAACAACAATGTTTCACGATGTTAAGACTCTTGTTTTATGTTACTGACACAAAATGGTGTTATATTAAGTGCGGGTGATATTGAAATTTAAAATTCTGAATATATTATTGAAAATACATTTTAGTATAACTAAATGTTTGAATGCAGAATTTTATTCAGTTGCAAGTATTATTGAAAATCGAATTTAATAAATGATTTGAATATACAAATATTCATCCAAGAATTATTTGAAAGGTAACTTCCAGAAATATTGTTCTCCTCAATCCAATAAGTTGTCAAAATAGAGATCACAACAAATATAATTTTCTGATCTTCGATCGAATAGTAAAACTACGCTTTAACAATACTGTAGTTATTTGAAAACTTGTTTTAAACCTCCAATGAAGGGTCGGATACGTCTCATTGGTGACCGTACTGCTAGTAATCTACAGATCGATTGTATTTTTGTTTTTCTTATTTTTTTCCTTACTCCCTATATGATTACAATATTGGAAAAATATGTTCAGAATATTCTTAATTGTTTTAATTCAATAATATTTCTTCGGATTAAGATAATTACTACAAATTTATCAAATTCCTCTCNTCTTCGATCGAATAGTAAAACTACGCTTTAACAATACTGTAGTTATTTGAAAACTTGTTTTCAAACTCCAATGAAGGGTCGGATTCGTCTCATTAATGACCGTACTGCTAGTAATCTACAGATCGATTGTATTTTTGTTTTTCTTATTTTTTTCCTTACTCCCTATATGATTACAATATTGGAAAAATATGTTCAGAATATTCTTAATTGTTTTAATTCAACAATATTTCTTCGGATTAAGATAATTACTACAAATTAATCAAATTCCTCTCCATCTACTTAAATTATTTATACAATTCTTATATACAATTTTTATTTTTTCCATTTAACGATGAAACAACTAAGAATAATATGTCCTATGGTCGGCACTGAGATAACGTACCTGAAACAATTCATATATTCACTTTTAATAATATACAGAAGTTATTTGTTGGACCTATCATGACCTTGCTGTCCCCAACTGTCTGTTAGTCTCCAGTTCCTAGCCGTAGTTTTACTTGAAGAGGTTCCTCCCTCTTATCGGTTGTTGCATAGGAATCGGACTGGAGGTTGCCCCCGGGCGAGGTACAGGAGTATGCCTACAACTACCGACATAATGAGTTTACCCACCATGTATCTCAGTATCCACTGTGGTGGGTGGAGAAGACTAGTTCACCTCTCTATTGTAACAATAAATCGTGAATTTAGTGTTATTTCAATTCTTTTGATTTTTAAGCACTATACTCAGAATAATCTATAGTTCGATAATAACTTACATGTAATTTTTTGCTTAAAATTACAAACATATTGACATTCTATTAGTATTATAACTCGCAGCTAACTTTTTATCTTATCTAGGAATTTTTGCTGAATTTTTTGAATCCGCCTCTGCCTTAGGGCCCTTGATCGGAATTGATGGGATGGTCCCTTGCTTGCTTCCGGAGAGTAAATTAGTTTTTTTTTTCCTCCACGTGGTCATACGCAGTTTGTACTGTTTTTTGACAATAAATTTATTTATTTATTTATCTACTGATATATGCGCGAACAGTACCCAAGCAGCAATCCTGCTCACTGATCGGAAGCTGATACCTCCTTCCCATGACCACGGGTGGGGAAACCACAATTTTATTTCAATTCTTGTGTAGGTCACCCTGTCTTCTTAGCTATACCAATATGGGCGTCTCTCAGTATCTTGTGATGTTTGTTCCTCTGCCGTACTGCTGTTAGTGCTTATTTAAATATTCCTCTAACTTCGTCTCTGTTTCTACTAACTTACTACTCCCTCTCTCTCTCTCTCTCTTGTCAATTACGTCCTGGCGCATTGACATTGTCGAATAAACCAACCTCTCTCCTCCGTGTATATCGCAGAATGCCGTAGCAAATGATGCGGTGTTTCTCACTCTTTTCCACGTGAACACTTCTCCTCTTCCGTCTTTCCTATTCTCTCCAAATACGCGCGATAATCCCCATGTCATGTCATGAATTCCAGAAGTGATTTACCATTTCCTATTCTTCTGCTCAAATGTTTAGTCCTTAATATACACCATTCTTGCAATAAATATCTAAACAGCTTCCTCCTTCCACAGCTATTAACATCTATTTGTCCTTTCTATTGCAACATCTGCCTGTATTTAACTTTTCTCTCATATCGATGGATAATCTCCCTGATATCAAGTGTAAGGCGTCTGTAGACACGATTTTGTAATATCCCTTCAAGTGTAGTTATATTTACCTTTCTGATTGACCTCAATATCACTTCATAACGTACGTTCACCAATCTGTTCCCCCACATCACACCTCCGTATGTTATAACATGTCTAAGCTCTCCTATACATAATACTCGCACTCTTAGCGCGAGGTGTCAAAATGCAATAGGCCAACACAAAGCATACGATAGAAAATTATTTTAACTCTATTTACCAAGTAATTCAAGTGTTTAATATACCTAATCCACTCATATAAAACCATTTTGCTCGACATAGTCCAACTCATAGTTGCGTCAAGAGCGAATACGTGAGGATTAATGACCCTTCATGCCTTCTCAGTTTTAAGTGCTGAGTGACACTCGGAAGGCTGTCAGGCTTCCTATCACTTACGAGTTAACCATCAGCTTAGATCCGTCACCCAGATTGTCGATCTAGGGTAAGGTACTATTTCCGTTGTGAAGACGTTGGTCCAGTGGTCCACAAAAGACCTGTAAATGTTAGCGCGGCAAATTCTCCAGAATGTGCTGCGCGGTGACCGTCCTATTAGGTCACCGACCGGGATCTCTTGCGAGGTTCCCCTACAACATATCTATACCAAAACTCATGGCTGTAGATACGTGCCGTTTGAGGGCACGCCAACGTACTCCAACGTTGTCCCCCCCACGATTCATAAAACTGCTCTTATAGCGACATGGTCGCTTCGGATTCCCTAGAGCGGCCTTACCCCCTTTGTCAACGTTGACAAGGGAACTTGTTTAATACGAGTTACCATTCGAGGATTCTCAAGGAATCTGCCTCCCTCTTTCTTCCCAGGAATAACATTGACGAGTTACCGTTCGGTCGAGTCTCCCTACCGCTTATCGCTCCAGGAGAGTCGATCCTCGCCCCAGGGATCTGGGATTGGTTACGAGATTGTCTTGGTTTAGGGTGAGTACCAACTGGTCCACATCAAAAGACACCTCCTCGATTAGACCCAACCTTTCAACGCCATGGATGCATCGAGTTTCTTTAGAAAATCTACTCGTGTTAGATGGGTTTCCCCATCGAAGTCTGAGTGTTCTTACTCGCCCGGTCAACATGTGGCGAGTTGACACTCGGGGATTCTCAACGATTCTGCCTTCCTCCATCTTTCAAAGTCTGATCCGTTACCAGGGATATGGTTCTAAGACTACAGAACAGTACGTTAGAATACTTCGTGTGATATGTATCGCATGCATGTTGTATGGTAATTTATTCAATCTTCCCATACGTCATCATTAGGGGGAAAAGCTACCTAAACATGGTGAAAATAGCATCGCCACTGATTTATATATATTTATATTCGCTGTACATATATTCGCTGTACATATATTCGCTGTACATATATTCGCTGTACATATATTCGCTGTACATATATTCGCTGTACATATATTCGCTGTACATATATTCGCTGTACATATATTCGCTGTACATATATTTATATTCTATTAAAACTGATCGTACATTAAATGACGATAAGCGAAATGTAATCGGAAATCTCCTGAGAATTGTTGTGCGCGTAAGATGTGAGAAATATTTCTTCAATTGATTTTTTTTATTGTAAAACGATGCGAAGGAGATTATACCATCCACAGATACAAAAAACAAACAAGAATACAATTTTAAAAAATACAAAAATACGATAACACAGGTATAGGAAGTACACACTAAAAATACTCAACACTGCACAAGTTGGGGTCCAATTGAATTAATGTTGAGTGATCAATGTCAAGCGCACGACTCATGTATGCTTGTCGATTAATATAGCGAGGAGCTGTGGTGTAACAAATTCTTAGCATCACCAATCACGAACACTTTGCGCACACAGTAGTTCAGTGATGACAAAACAGTGACAGGTGGTGTTTCACAGTTGTAAGACAATCTAAAGAGCAGAAACGCCAACCCCGGATCTAACCGGATGGGGAAATTTGGTATAAATTAATGATAAATTTATTGTCAAAAAAGTAGTTAAAAACTGCGTACGACCACGTGGAGGACAATAGACTAATTTACTCTCCGGAAGCAAGCAAGGGACCATCCCGTCAATTCCGATCAAGGGCCCTTAGGCAGAGGCGGATTGAAAAATTCAACGGCTCGGTCAACGCCTATAATGAACGTCAAAATTCCGCACAATCACGACGGTAAAATCACAATGAACTCTTAATGGATATTAAACATCTCCTAAATAAATTCATCTCATCAAATCTTCTCGCCTATAAATACCAGCGCGTCACTACTCTGTGATAACCATTGTGTTTATAAAATTCTGTTTATAAAATTCTGGCGGCATAATTCTGTTTTTCGTGCGATCTGGGAATGAACGAAGCTATGCGAAATTAATAACTCAAAATTACTTTTTTAGGGGCTTCAAATGTTGCAGAGTATTCATTATAACTCTTGGAAAAATGTTTCGATGTGAAAACATTTAATTTTTCAATTCCAACAGTTATTTTACTTCTTTATTTCACTGCATCATTGTGGGAGAAGGGAAAATGTTTTTGTTCATCCTTCAGTTTTTTTTCAGAAAATGTATCTCTCGTTATTTTGTACGTTCCTTCACGGGAGTTTCTTCATTTTTATTTCCTTCCATATACCTGTTCTCAGTTTCGTAGAACTCTTTGTTCTGAGAGACTGTAGGAAGAAAAATATTTCACAATTAAATTTTTCTCTTCTGAGAAGAACATTTTTCTTGGGAGAAAAAAGAAAAAGGAGTAACCGATGGAACATACAACAAGAACTTGCTAACGACTAGTATTGAATAAAAACAACGGTTTCAAAGGTCAAAAATATGTGTTATCATTGGTAACACAGCATCACAAATACTTAAGAACGTAACGTTACCGATTCGCCAATATAAAGAATCTAATCGTATAATTTTAATATTGAAATAATACTTTAACAGATTAACTTTTCCCAACGTCTAGGAAGTCATAGTGTTCGACTCAAAAATGAAGTTCATCTTAGATCGTTGATAGGATAGTATCTGGTATTTCCTCATTAAAGGACCACAGTAATTCAGTATGATGATCTAGTAAAAAAAATTAACAGAATAAAGTTGTTATTAAGTCGAGTTCTTCACTTGAAAGATTTCGATCCACGTATATGGAAGGAAAGGTCGAGTGTCATTCCGTAACCTTACCCACCACACCTTCACCCCACACACCTCTTTCAATTTCATAACTGTATTTAAGGTTAATAATGAGAATCTAGGAAAATTATATTTCTGACACAACTTTCTGCCTTCAGAAATAATATTTTTAATACTATTAAATAGAATGTGCTCTCATAAATCAAAATAAGTAATCTGCTAAAAAGGACCGGAGGGAGACGGAAAAATCCTTTGAGAATCCTAGACGTTTGCTCTTGACAGGAGGTCTCAGTGTTTTCTTTGAAGTACGAATAAAGTTTTACAATGAGAATTCCTCAAAGAGTTGAAAAAGAAATTTCAAAGAAGTTTGGAGTTATTCAGAAAAGTTCATCGTAGTATTTTCTCTGTGTTAACTTCACTGATGACCTCTTAAAACGGAGTACTCTCACTTTCAAGGGAGATGTGTTTCCTAGTTTATGCATAAAGCTTGCGAAGTGTATGTTCAGAAGAATTAACGAAATGGAAAGTATTATGATGGTGTTGAACACTGTGATATAAATAAATTACTCAGATTTTCTTTTGCAATTGTATTTATTTATTTTATGTTCAGTCCATGAGACCTGCTCTTCCACCTAACCGTTGGACTTGGATAAGGGAATTGGGAAGGAGATATTTTGGGTTGACATGGAACTAATGTTACCGAACCGACATGTCTGGAGTAGGTGATGGAAACCCCAGCTGAAAACCACACCTAGTTCGGCCGAGCGGGGTTTTAACCCACGCTTCATCACGGAAGCGAAGACGCTATCACCAGTCCACCGCTGTCGGTATGGTACTCCTTGTTCATATTCGTTAACCATTTTTGCTTGGGTGGAATACAATTGCGATATACGTGTAATAACTACTATACTATGTAGATATAATAAAATATGACGGAATGATATGGCAGCAATAATTATCAAGGTAAGATAATATATTATTATAATTTGGTAAGTTGGATATTTTAATAAATTTCTAACTTAGAATTCTAATGCCATGACTTTGCAATTATTACTAATCGGACATGTTTTCTCAGATATCTCGATATTGTAAAATAAAAAACAACCTTTAAGTACTTTGTTACCTCTACTTTAATTGGAAGCAAGTTTTAATGCCTCTCTATCCGAAATTTATTTCTCTCTCTCCTTTTAAGTGCTCGTGAAATGTAAATAAGTCACTTATTGAGAGTAGTGTGTGTGTTGGGACGAGGAGACAATAAAATTTTACAACAAACTCAAAATCATGAACTCTACTCTTACTGGCCTGTGAAACTAAATCAAAATGAATAAAAGCACTCTTGAACTAAGAAATAAATTCTTTGTCGATTCGTATTGGTTGTGCAGTGAGAAGCAATAAAGACTTCTTCTCATTCAGCGTCATTAGTTTCAAGGCCACTTCTCCCATTTATCCCAGGGGCATCTGCAGAGCCATTCCTACTATTCTCTTGTTATTAAGTGTTCCGTTTCTCACGCCATTTCCAGAGCCGATTCGTCTTTGTGTCCCAGTTTCGCTTCTGTGATCTCTCAGTGCAAAACCATCAAACAAATATACTTTTTTACAGTTTTGCTTGCAATAGATTTAAACGTTGATGAGAAAAATATACGTTTGGAATGACATGAAATATGAAAAATGTACACATTTCTTTTAAACGTATGATATAGAATATCTCGAGTATGAATGACATTTTAACATTGATTTGTGAAAAGAGATTTATTTTTTCCTTTGAAACAAACCAACAAGATCATTCATAGTTTGTACAGCACTGCTGCGTTGGAGGAATAAGGAAATACAAGACTATGCAGTGGCAAATGGCAAAGGGAAAGAGTAACACCGCGCAACAGATGGTCATTCTTAGGCGTGGGCAAAGTCAATCTGAAATTTAACTTCGTTAACCAATAATCCTTTACTCCAAACTTTAACATTGTTTATCGTTAAAGCGTTACTTTGCTTTTTGAAATTTAACGAAAGTTTAAATGAAACATTAAAATTTATTTGAATATTTAACTATTTGACTGATTCAAAATTTGAAGAATTTTGTAGTTAGTCAAACACGCAATAGTACATCGTAACATAAGCAAAGTGTAAATTGGTTATGCTGCGTGGACAAGCTTAATAAAAACAGATATCTTTATTGTTTTTTATTTACTTCATTTGAAGTAGCAAGAAAATATATTTCTCATGCAAGATCACCTTGCATAGGTTGCATTTATATCTTCTTGAACCTTAACATATAAAAATATCCATGTAAGAGGGATACAGTTCACCCCGCATTTTTTCAGTAAAAGCCGTAGAACGGTATTATCATGTTTCCTATCACGTGATATGCACTTAAGTTGCTTTTTAAAACCACTAAATTATAGTCGTGCTTCATTCGATTCAGTTTCGTTCATTCCGTAGATTTTGAATTCGTCAGTTCACTTGTCGGAGGGTAGGAGGGTAGCCACTACCAACCGCTAAATGACGAAATCTTTTATTTCTCATATACGTAATTTATAGTAATTTTGTAATACGTAAAAATTATGTACTATATTAGTAAAATAATCAAGAAAAAATTTGAAAGCGAGATATCAGTTTTGGCGTACCCTGATTCTGAAAAAGTTATTTTTGTCGTAACGTCCGTCCATCCGTCCCTCACGTGATCTATTTTTCTTTTACTTTAAAACAAAGGGTTCTTCACAGGAAGATGAAAGTTTCTCAAAAACAGGTGCAACGATTTTGCTTAAATTTTCTGTACCTAAACTACAATTAGTATGCATTACATCGAAATTAGCTGGACCAAGGAGACGTAGAATACACTTTTCGCAAACTGAAATGAAAGATAATGATAAAATACATAAGAGGACTGTGAACGCACTGCAGATACGAAAATACATCAATTTCTGTCTACATTGAAATTACATTTACATAACAGTTTACGATATTTATAGGACTGATAACTCCTATGAAATTATATTCTGAATATTTATTTTATTTTCAAATTTCAAATAAAAGACAGTGAGAAGTTCATCTAGTGACTTTGAGCATGAATAGAGCATCAATATATAGATGGCCACGCCAGAAATGACTCTAACGCTATATAATTTTTTCTCACTCTATGCTGGAGATGGAGAAGCGTATATGCGAATGTATGTGCAATGGTTTTGCACCACTAGTTTACTCTTCGTTTATTATTTGCGAATGGAATCACTGAACCCTAGCGTGAATTCAGTTTATATGGTTATGATTCTTATCACCTTATGGGAGAAACCCTTGTTCCCACGTATGCGTCACCCGATGTGCCCTCAAGGACAGCTTATTTCCAATTTCTGGACGTACCTACGACGCTTAAAGAGGATATATGAAATCACTCTGTGATATTGAGCAAAAGCATGTGATGACCGAGAATTACCGATATTTCACAGGAAAGAACAGACACACCGATGCTTTTTTTTTATATTCCAGTATTTTTAAATGGGAAACGTAGTGTGATATTGAAGCTTGTCTGCATGGAGCAATAGGGGGTAGGAGGTGGGTGGTAGAGGATCCTTTGAGTAAGGTGGACCGGTTAGATAGGATTAGTAAGAGTTAGCGATATTAAGATTATGAGGTGGATGGAAGAAGGCCTGTCCGCCTTTAAAGTGTCACAGCTATATGACACAGGGACGATGTGAAAAACTACAATTTTTTTCTGACCACATAGGGTATTGTCTCCGGAGCTACTCAGTGGGAAGTAAGCATGCTAGCCCTGAACCTCCGGTGGGGCTACCCGATGCCTTGAGTAATAACTGATCGCCGGTCCAGACGATACAAGGTAAGATAAATTTCTGACCAGGTGCACCGGGCAACCGCCGAGAAAACAAATCTTTAAAAAAATTGATAGACTTAAGAAAATGGAGGATAAATGTGACGGAAAATAATAAAAGCATTAATGGTTTTATAAATTAACTTTGAAAGTTACACAAAATGTTAACTTCGATACTTAATAATAAACGAAACGACGTTTTCTGCCCAACTTTCATCATTCCTGACAAACTCCATGCCTCGCTGACCGCTTATCGTACAACTAATAGACCTCGCCAACTCTTCTCAGTGATCAATGCTGAACTAACGTCGACAGTTTTGCTCGACCTCGTCTACTGTTTCCCGACAGCCACTACGCCGCCGGCGTCTCCAGTGACATCTCCCGTAACCATTCTCTGCGGTGGACTTAAGATTACATGTTGAATCTTCACACTTACAAAAAAAATTCTTAAAAAAATTGTATCAAGAAATGACACCCAAATCAATAAACTCTATGTTATGCCGATTTTACCAAAATACTTCCGGATAGGTTTCCGGAAGATCAATTTTTCTCTGGAAGGTTCATAATCATATGATTATTCGTGAACTTCGTTCTAAGGGAAGTTAAGAGTATGCGGAGTTATCACGCGTAAGTAACTCATAAAACGGTACTTCAAGTCCTACTGCATCGTGTAAAAAGATAATCGAAAAAAACTGAATTGCCTTAGTTGATTCAGTCAGGTGCAATAATTGGTATCCACGACATCGTGGCTTCATCAAAACAAAATAGTTTTTTTTTATTTCGTTATTATTGCGTATTCTAGTTCCGTGGTAATAGATTTTGTTTAAATTACACATAATATACAGTAATTTAATGGTCTAAAAACTATTTGCAAATTAATAATTAAATTTTCAGCTACTTATTAAAGGAGTAATATATAAACCATATGTAAAATCGTTGGTACAAAACTATTATTTTCGTAACAGGATTCTATTGGAATTCAAAAAGTGGTTTATTGGAAAATTAATCTTGAACATCCACACATTTTTGATTTCCTTTTTTCATTCTGAATAAATTTTATTTGCTTTTACATAAAATATATATTCATAAATTACGCATTTCTTATAACCAAATGCTGAATGGCATTTTACTTTTATTCTGAAAGTCACTTAATAAGTGTCTTCTCCGCAATAATTAATTGCCTTGATACATTTCCAGTTATTGGAGCGACCATTCTTTTTATTTCTACAAACTCAATTGTTGCCTGCTAAAAACCAGTTGAATTGATAACTAATTTTAATTTAACCTTAAGCTTATTTTAAATAAATAAGGGTGTTTTGGAGAAGCCAGATATCCGGACTCCAAATAATTAGTTTTGTATAGCTCTAATTTGGTTTTCGGAAGTTAAAATATATTTTAGTACGGTTACAACTGTATTATCCTCATACATATTCTCGTAAACAATAAAATTGTTGTTTCTAGATAACTTAATATCTCAAGAGGTCGCTATGATTCGTGGTATTGTTTTATTACACTCATATGATAATAGTTACATGTATGATTATCATTTGTCATAATTAGAACAAGTGTTCTGTCAATAATAATGAATTATTTGTAACTGCATACGGATTTTAGTTAATAATGGAACCATTATATATGAATACCAGAAGATACGGGTTACTAGTCCTTCCGTGATCTTACAAATTCTCGTTTTCTGTAGTAGAAAACCTTTGTCGGAAGATTTTCTTATTTTAGAAACTTACAAAAGAAGGAGAAAAAATAATTATCTATATTTACTCAATTTGTACAAATTTTTAAATTTAGATTCATAAAGAAGTAAACTACTCAACATGAGAGACACATCAGTTGATAAATCCATATTATTTTGTATATGTCAGAGCTGGAAACTCTATTTTGTTTTCTATTGTCACTATTGTATTCAAAATTCTATTTCTCTTAAATTTTTTTAATATTAAATATACCAAAAGTGGAACTATCCCACAAAAGGTCCCGGAGGTGCTCAAGCGGTTCGCGGAGGGTAGAGCTCCGCAACTTTTTGACCTCGCCACTTGGAGGAGGAGATGTGGCCAACATCTTGCTCCGACCGGTTTGACCCCATGATACTCATTCGTAATCATTGAAAATGATTTTACTTTATTCTGATGAAGTTTGTAATATGAAGCATAATCATTAAATATTAAGAGTGTTTTAATGTTTCATAGAAACAAATCGAATCATTAATAAAAGAAAAGAATTTATATAGATTTTACGTTAAAGTATTTCCTACATAAAACTGGTTTTCAAAAATTATATTCGACTAAAATGATACTCCATACTTTCAATATAACCATCTCCTTTAATCCTTCAGACAGTCAATGAAGAATGTGGGTTAGATCAGGACCACTGATACCAAATTCCACTGAGTCGATGCTAACAAGATCTAATTTTTCCGGTCACGTGCTTCTGATTACAACCTTGATCTCCTTGCCACCTCATTAGCACGAGCGGAGGAACCGCGAGTCTAGATTGTCAGCTGTCATCAGAAAGACATTACGTTCTCTGCCGTAACAAATGAAAAGCGCTCTGCGAAGAAGAGTCGAATATAATGGATTATCGATACCTTACTTGAAAGAGGACTTTTGTAGGATTCAGAGCGCGGAGGAGATTCGAAGGCGGTGAAGTGCTCTCGAAGAATCTTTCAAAGAAATTGTACTGAAGTGAAAGGAGATAAGAATGATCTTCCGAGTTTGCAAATGATGCTTAATGAATAGAATAAAATTGCAAAGAAGAACCGAAGCATACAATATATTTTGAAATTGAGGAGTTCTCACTTCCCAAAGATAAGAACTTGAAAGCTTTTTTTCTGTTAAGCATTGTGTTTTGGCATTTTAGTAATTGTTTTCCTCCTGTCCTATTCTTGAAAAGTAATGACTGAAGTATAGAATTCGAAGTTGATCTTGTGAAGAAAAAGTCGAATGAGATTATATTGCAAAAAAAAATTGACTACTAGTTTGAATAGTTCAGTAGTTATTTTATAGTTGTTTTGTTAAATATGACACGTAATCATTTCCTGAGCATTTTTACCAATTATTTTAATATTGTCAGCAGTCAGTTCATATAACAGGGACAAAAATGAAAGGAAATTTATTTCAAATTATTACTGTGTGTGTTTTAAATTGTCTGTGTACTAAGAGTCAGAAAGTGACGAAATTGTGCTTTATTTAATAAATTATTGAAACTATTCTATTCATTTAAAAAATACGACTTCACAAATGAAATAGTTTTAATGGTGATAAGATGCTGTTACGTATATGAACGTTTAAGAATATTTACTGAATAGTAATTTATATTTTATTAAATCCTAATTTATATTTGATTAACAATATATTACGAAATAATGTTTAATATTATCCACACAATCAACGTGTATTTATTACAGAAATGTATTGTAAGAAATGATTTCAGGAACAGGTATTTAATGTTGGTCGCAAAAAAATTTAAGAGAAATAGAATTTTGAATACAATAGTGACAATAGAAAACAAAATAGAGTTTCCAGCTCTGACATATACAAAATAATATGGATTTATCAACTGATGTGTCTCTCATGTTGAGTAGTTTACTTCTTTATGAATCTAAATTTAAAAATTTGTACAAATTGAGTAAATATAGATAATTATTTTTTCTCCTTCTTTTGTAAGTTTCTAAAATAAGAAAATCTCCATAATCGAATGGAGAAAATACAATACAGTTACAAAAACACTACATTGTATATCACCTTGAAAAGTAAAAGTTAGTTATGATCATATCAACAAGGTGTATTTTACAGATGACGAAACGAAAAAGGTAAATTGTTTATTTTATTGAAACATTGGCAGTAGTTTTCGTTTATTTTATCTGAAAGTTTCATTCATATAACATATTACCAGGAAATATTGATCAAATTATTGATTTAATTACTGACAAAAAGGAGTTAAAACTGCATATGACCAAGTGAAGCACAATAAATTTATTTATTCACCGGAAGCGAGCAACTCTTATCAAGAGCTTTAAGAGAGAGGCGGATTTCTCATAACTGCGCCTTCCTTAGATAAGAATAGAAATTGTTTGCTACATTTTATAATATCAACAGACAACCAACAAAAATAAGTTTAATTGTATGTTTAAAGATATGTTGCTTCTGTTTTCAACTGCCGCTATGAAGGTTAGCATAATCCATATATTCGTACCGAAGCTCCCATGTTTGTTCGTGAGACTCTCAAAAAATCGCCTGCGCGCCGTTGCCGATGGTGGACAAGATCGCTTTGGTCCGGTCGTTGTGCGTGCCTGCCTGAGGGAATTCAATAAGGCCTCTTGAATATGCGGCAGGGTGTTTGCGACGAGATCTGGCGTCAGTCCAATGCGGCCTATCAACTACATTTGCTGTATTATTTGTTTTTCCTTTAAAGCTAGTGTACCCTCATAAGGTAGAATTATGGTGCTTTGTTTGGTTCCTTGATATGAGTTATATACCTGGTTCTTTTTTTTCTACGCAATGTTCTATGTTATTGATTAATGCAATGTAGACACAATCATCCTTCAATATACGACCTACCGACTCTGGCAACAGAATGTAGCTGATTTATCAGAATACGACAGGATTAATAAGGTAATACTATATTATTAAAAAGTCGTGTAAATGGTATTGCATGTTTTTATGGTGTAGGAAAACAGTTATAGAATATTTTTGTAGCAGTTAATTAACAAATTTTAAAAATTTGAGGTAAAATATTGTTCTTTTTAGAAGTCTTTCTCCCTGACGAGCCACTTAATCACTTTATTTTAACAAATAATTTATATTACAACTCCAAAATTATACTGAGAATTGAGGTAACTCTTTGAGATTGAGAAGCTTCAAACCCCAATGAAAAGTAACAATTATTTTATGTACGTAATTTTTAAATTATTTTATCGGTGCATGAGTTAACTTATTTTGACTTAAATATGATATTTAAGATGATTTTGCGTATATGCTTGGCGAATAATATTCTTATCAATGTGAGATTTCGTTCATATGTTTGGGAGACAACAAGATAGACGGAAAAAGAAACAACCATCTAAAAGATTGGGAATATAAATATTACTAAATAAGTCAGTGATTGTTATCTCTCATTAACGAATGTTTACCTTTTCCTTGAGACCGTTTTGAACGATCACAGTGTGTTTACAATACACCCAACGCTTCGAGTCAAGATAGCAGCCTTTTCCAGGTGTCAGTGCGTTAATTTAAACTCTCATATCGTTTATTTACAACTAGTTGTTCAGGTATGCAAAGTTTATAAGAATTAGCTTCGTCTAATTTTAAAGTGTTATGCCAATCCATAAAGTGTATGTGCAGATACTTTTTGCTGAAATACCTGAACAAGGATAATGAGGTTCGGAGGACCATATATTTAAATGAATTAGAAAATGAGGAAGGTGGATGAAGTGAACTAGCACTGGTTGCCAACAAAGCAGTTTAATATGACATGCAATGACAATGAAAAAAGAATAAAAAACACAAAGCTGAATTTGCGTGATACACTGATAAGATGAGGTGATCCGTTTCTTGAAATTCGGCTGGGATGACATGTAGTTGAAATCGAGTTAAATGGCTTTGAGTTGATGCCAGTTGAATTGAATTGAAGACCGAAGAATTGAAGAAAAGATCTTCGAGTACATAATAATGCCTTTCGCTGTGTCCTGGTGCAAGCTGAAGGAGAAAAAAGGATTGGCTTGCTTGCCGACTGATGATAGTACTAAGGCGAAGTGGAGTTGTCTCACTAGACGGTTGTAAGAGCGAATAAATGCCCACAAATCCTATCTCTTTGTGTGCTCCGGGCTGTGAGGTCGATCGATCGATCGATCGATCGATCTCGTGACATCAGCTTAACCACGTATCGATTTGAATAGACCTATGAGGTTAGAAGAAATTTTCCACAGAAGTCCAGCAATTGAGATATGTCACTTATTGTGCACAAAGCGTACATAATTCATAGGTGATTCACTTTTTTCATAACATAACACAAAAAAGTGTCTGAACAGTGTTCATTATTAATACTATGGTATCTTACAACACGTTAATGTGAATTAAAAATCCAACGAATTAAGTTTCACTTAATTTCGCTCTCCCTTTCTGTGCACTATACTCTATTTCTCCTCTTCCTCCATATTCTCTCCATATCTTCGTATCTGCCCCCATTTTTAGCGGTTAGAATATTTTATGTCTTGGATCGAGATCTCGGGTGTAAAATTTTCTAGAATTGATTCTTTCGAGAGTGACATTTGTCAAGAAATATAAAGAGATACAATCGATATCTACAGTCCATGAGCCACTTCTATGTATCTTTTAAAAGACTAAGGTAAATAAAAAATGTTCTGTATAGAGTGGTATGTATCTCAGATTGGTTAGGTCGGTACATGTAGAGGAATATACCTTAAACCTCTTTGATAACTCTTCGTTACACATTATGAATGATTATATTGGAGCTTCTTATATCCCAATAGTGAAGCAAATTTTATTCGTTAACATATTTGAAATATTAACATATTTCAAATACATTCGAATACAACGTGTTACTANTACACATTATGAATGATTATATTGGAGCTTCTTATATCCCAATAGTGAAGCAAATTTTATTCGTTAACATATTTGAAATATTAACATAGTCGTTTAATACATTCGAATACAACGTGTTACTGAATATGATGTAGGAAAATCAACAATTTATACTTGCACACTTTTGATGTTTACAACACTGTTTATGAATAATATTATGATGAAATTCCTTTCACATAAAGAAACAACGTTTTAAAACTCAGTTGGAAGTGAGAACGCGGAATTTAGATTGAGGGATGCACTCTTAAACGTTATAGAATTCCTCTTTTGTGATATTTTCTCCACCGGAAGAATGTGTTACTCCAAGTATGCAATCCCACAAAGCTCTGTTCTGCAATTTGCATCCTTGACAAGAGTAAGGGGTGTATTAATATAGCACTGTACAATGTTTTATGGAACATTTTTACAATATCTCACCATAAGAAGTATTTAACCTGAAAGATATTAGCCATGTATGTATCTATATTGGTTTTTACTCTGTAAATTTCGCTAAAGTTAGTGTTCCGTTTGGTATATGGCGGATATATGTCCCGTTCCAAGGAGGTGACAAATTTTTATATCATCGAAAGCTGTATTTTTTATTTACATTACAAGCGCTAATTTTGTATTCTATAATATAATCTACATGAAGTTGTATATCTATAATACGAATATTACATTGTTATAAATACATTTTTAACAATAATTTATATGGGCCTGAAACGCATTGTCTGAAAAATACTCGGCAAATAGAGGATTTTTTTTCCTAATTCAATTTATTTGAAAATATTTGTAGAAGAGACAACATCCCGAATAATATATTTTACTATATTTTTTGTTATCTCTATAAACAAAATCAGTAGGCTTCATTATTTTGCTTTGTATAAAACCGCGGGACAGGTGTCAGCAAATTCGGAGAAATACACCGTTTTCGAGGTAGATTAAAGCAAAGAGATTAACCTTTATTTACTATGAACTGGTGCTAACAGCCAAAGGCTGTTTCATTATTTTTTTCGGCTAGTATTCCGAGAGTTGAATTGTGACCCGAGTTTGTTTAAAGTGCAATGAGGATGCGCTCAACGCGCGAGTCCTTTGTCAGCAGTGATTGCGGGCAATAAGGCTCCATTGTTTGGCTTTTGTTCGCACGCGCGTCGTACTAACAGAGGGAAGAGCGTGTGACAAAAATTGAATAGCTGACAACCTGAGGCTGCGTTGGACTGATAGTACTTCCAGAGTCTAGTAACGATGGGAACGTATGGTTCACGTGTTTGTCTTGTTTGGATTATGTCAAGAGTGAGGTGTACTCGTTTGCTTTTTCCTTCAACCGTAAATACTAGGGTGACCATAGTAATAATGGGGAGTTATTTATCTCTCCGAATTTTGTTAAGGGGAACCCCCCCAATAAAAATCAGTCTTTGCAGATTTTTAGATAGCCAAAGTTTGAGCATGATTGGAGCATAGTGACCCGAACGCTAGGCGCTCAAACTTTCGAAAATCTCCATTTTTTTGCTGTTTGGCTGAGTTTCTGAGTCATATCTCCAGAACGGATTATTCTTATCCAATGATTTATGTATCAAACGAAAAATAATATTGTTCTACATATTTTATATTTTATACATATTTACCGTTACTTGTACTCAATTGGAGCTATACCTGCCTTCGTCGTCAAAAACGTGACTTGGTACCTCTAGGAACGAACTTAGCGTATTATGAGATTCTTTTGCATGAAACTGACTCTGATCAAACTGAAATGTAATCTATTTTTTAGGTATTTCAATGCATTTTAAGCAAATAAAGAGAAATGAAAGTTTTTATATTCCTTCAATTATACCAATTCATTATACATAAATACATAATATTGAGAAGATAAAGGACAAGTATAGGACATGACAATAATCTATTTTAGAGATTTTATTAAAGTGGCTTTAGAAACATCAGGATACAGCTGTCGACACTTGCTCACTACTTGAAGGACATATTGTTTCTGATCCTCATCTTTGGTCAGAAGGTCATTGAAATCCGTTCTTAATCTCACTCCTCGTTCGGCCAGGTTATTTACGACCTTCAATGATTGGACGATCCTGAATTCTTCCTTGAAATGTTCATTTTCAGGCCAAGGGCCTGAAAGATTCTCAGAGGGCCTGGGAGGTTCTCTGAGGAAAACTGGGTTGATGTGAAAGCGTTCAAAGAATTTCATTGCCTCCTTTGTAATTAAACTCGGCAATCCCGCTTCAAATAACTGTCTCAATTGTTGGTTTGAAAACATTGGTTTTATAACTCTGGAATTTTCTGTTTCGCTCTCGGAGTGCGAAAGAAGTCTGTTTATAATTTCCAATTTGTCTTCATCCGATATAGTTGAGTCGAAGAACGCGAGAGCTACCAATTCTGCATTCAAGTACCACAAATGGTTCGAGAATTTCTTCTCAGATATGCCAAACTCCTGGTTGTCTAAAATACTACACAAGAGGTC
>NNCF01128175.1:368205-395916 GCA_002313205.1 Laupala kohalensis | reverse complement strand
AAATGGCCTTGGCCATCCATCTAGCATGATGAGTGGCACCTGGTGTTCGAAAACCAACCACAGTCCCATCCAGTGCTCCAACAAACACCAAAACCAACTGTAACAGCTCCTTATAGTCATCTCTGGGCTGGCACTCTGTGAGTTTTGTCTTGAAATCATTAGTTATATCGGTAATAACTGATGGGGTTAAATCATTTATCACAAATTCGTCACTGATACCTGTTTTTTCTAGTCGAACTCGGGCCATGCATTCTGAAATCTCTTAAAAATATCAGGTTGAGATCCAGTAGTTGATCCCAGCTTACACTCGAACACACCTCTCAACAAAACTTCAAGAATGTGGTGACGACAGGCTAGATAGAGTAACTCTCTACCAAACATTTGCTCCAAAATTGTACAAGCTCCTTTTAGTCTTCCTGTGTTAGATGCAGTGGTGTCGAAACACATTGCCTTGAACGTTTGGGAAATGCCCCACTCATCCAGAGATTCATACATAGCTGTTGCTTGTTCTTCACCAGTGCTACTATCTGTAATAGGAACTCCTAGCAGTGGTTCATTTTGACCATAGGAAATAGATATTGCAATTCGTTTATTCTGCTCTGTCTTTAGAACACCTGGTAAGAGTTTCCCATCCCAATGAACAACCACAGCTTATTTTACAGATATGTTCATTCTATCTCAAACAATTTCGGTGTATTTTTCTCTAAAAAAATTTCTTTTTGTATATGTAGTGGTTTTAGAAACTATAAACTCGTCAGGAGTTTCTCTTAGTGCTTCTATTGTAGCTATAAGTATTCGTGTGCCATTTCTGTCGGATATTTTACATCGGTCCAAAAACAGAGATAACTTCATCGTTATATGTTATTTAACACCACGGCTATGATACCAGACTTTGTGTTATACTGAAAATGTGTTGAAGAATGTACTTTTTAACTTTTTGATCAATTAATTGAGTATACTTTGAATGTTATAGACTCTCCAGACATGTTATATATATATTGAATTCTCATTTTTATATTATTAATATTCTAGCAAGTTTCAGCACTCAAAAATAGAGTTCCTTTTGTATTACTTTCCTTTATTTAAAATAAAATTTTAAAATTATATGAAATCAATTAAATAAAAGTAGAATTTGTACATCCAAGTAGAATTTGCTGTGGTGGACAAAAAAAGGTTTGCGGCATATTTTCACTCCCGTTTCCCCTGCTTTTCGTTCCATCCTTATTCGCGCATGATTCCCAACATTACGATGCCGTCTGAGAACAGACTTGTACAACAACCAGGGCATAGAGGAACTTCCACGCGGTATTACCTGAGCAATGTATTCAGTTTCCACAAGCTGCCATGAAGCAATGCACTGCATTCACGGATATTATATTAGGAGCATTCGTGGTAATCTCAGACAACGATCCCTTACCACATTTTTCTCTAGCGAGAGTGATAAGAGTTGGGATTCATGGACGTGCTACCGCTTAAGTCTTGAAATGCCGTTAGATTGGGGCAAGGATAAGGAAGAAGTCCTGGTGAAGCCTTCATGCACGAACCGCATCGATTCTTGAGGCGCAGAATTCCGCAAACCGTAGGTGGTAGAGTGTTCTCCAAACACCGTTATTGACCCAGAGACGTTAGGGAGTTTAGAAATGATTTGGTTGTGTTTGGAATGTGAATTATATATTAGTATGTAGGGATACGAAATAAAAATTGATTAAAGAAATAGTATAAGTAAAATAGGTAAAATAGTAAAAGTTTGACGAGCTTTCACTCATATATATTTCACTTGATAATGGTGCCAATGGGTACCAAAACGTCGTGAGTCTTTTTTTTTATTTCAGTGTTGTATTTTTCTGTTTTTTTTCTTAGTGATGGTTTCTCACTGAATTAAAAAAATAAATTGTTTGTTAAAAAATGTCGTTATTTATTTACGTATATGTCAGTATACAAACGAAGACGGATTATTCATAAAGAAATAGTACTTTATTGTCAAATAATCGTTCCAAGCATATTCTTCATTTTTTCATAACATGATTTTGTGCGAAGTTTTTACATATTTAAGAATTTTGGGTGAGATGTGAAATAATGGTCTGATTTGTATAAATAATTAATTATCTTATTATATAAATGCGAAAGTACTTATATGGTTAACCTAAACATGTTATTATATGGATAAAATTGCATACAATTTGATTTCAATAAATGTTCCTGCAAACAAAGAGTTTTTTCTCTAAAAGCTCCTTCTCATCAATGAAAATACATTCCGATTTATGTCCACAAAATTATTTTTAATTCTGTTTTAATGAGTAAGTCTACATTCGTGATCGATTTATCCAAATAAAAACTTGGATCTTTGCTTTGTAGTATACAAATTAGTGAAGTAACAGTCAACATTTCTCTTACAGTTCACAAAAACAAATAAGAGTAAATGTGTGGTTTTGCGAAACAAGATTAGGGTCAGGATATGCGACGAAGGTGGACAAAATGAGATCGTAGATTTCAGTTGGCTTCAAAGTAGACCGGATTTTTCTAGTCTCAGTCGTATGCTTTGTGGATGAAAGGAGTACATCACACAATATCATAAGGATATTTGCAGGGCTATCTGCAGTTGAGTCAGAACTTATAGTATGGAATGCATATTCAGAACATGAATGTATGGATTTATACATTTACTGTCATACTTTTGTTTGACTGAATATGATGTATCTTTCTTTGAAATATATTTCAACACACCAGGTGAAGTTTGTTGAACGTAAATACGTGCTACTACTTAAGGATTTAACGATTAGTGGAAAATGAGGCTAAGAGCATTCCAACGTCAAATAATTATCAAGGCATTTACAAATATAATACATATGATTGAATTAATTTATAGGATAACCAGTGTAATAAAGGAAATTTCACGACAACACATGCTAAACAGTTTTGATGAATAGAGATAATAAAATAATATTTTATCCACGTCTATTTTTCCTACCTCAGAGCGCAATTAATTGATTCGAATCTTTGGGGAAAAAATAATATTAGTTATTTTAAGAGTGCTCACCCGTTGTGTTCTAGATTTATAAGCTCTTAAGAGAAGTTACGACATGTCGTGCATCATACGAAATAAGAGAAGTATGAAATCAATATAAACTGAGGACGTGTGACCAAATTATTGGTAATACAATAGTAAATATAGAAAAGAATCAAATGTACTGTTATCTCTTACGCCTTGGTCCGCAATAACCACACCTACATTACTTGAAAATCATGCCCATGACTAACGGTTCAAATACAGTTTCACTTCTTGTTCACAGACTTATTCCGTAGAATCATGACTACATTTTGGTGTTAATTCACAAATCTTTCGTATAATTGGGAGAGAATTGCGTTTGAGTGGGTGAGGTGTGTGGTCTTATCGGCACGTGTTCGTGCTATCGCACCGTTTCCTCGGTATCCCTAACACGCGCAGGAGCATGCGGAGGGCTGAGACTGATAAATAGTCTCGACGTGGGGAATAGCAGCGTTCACCGAAATAACTGCTTCGCGCAGATTATAAAACACGGTTTATTAAACAAATGAAAAATCGTTTATTAATATTAGAGACAACCTTTTAAGTTGTCTGTTTCAATTATTATAATATTTTACTCGATATTTTGCTCATCATCTGATGAATTGTCGTAAAATAATATATCAATGAATTATCATGATTAAACAACAATTTACAAATAAACTGACTACATGTTCAAATTAAAAACTATCGAAAAATAATTCTTAAAGAAACAACTGTCGAATAAGGAGAATTAACGTAAACAATAATATTAGATTCTCTTCCTGCATTTGTTTGAAAATTCAAAATGTGGTTAATAAATTTAATAAATAAGGATTTCAGAAATTTTATTTATGTTTAAATAGTTTTATTTAGTTTGTTACATATGTCCTACATTGATAGCCATTTTGTTTCGATTGTTAATTTGAGTTCAGAATTAGCAACAAATTTTTATATAAGAAACTCTTTTCTCAAAATAAAAATACGTAGCAAGCGTGAAGAAGATATTGAACACGTAGTTCCTTATATGGTGCTAAAATATCTGAAAAGTTCATCTTAACTTTGTCTCATAATACTATTTCACACGAAGCTTCTTGACGCAAAAATTCTGAAAACTCTTAAATGGTTGGACGATCATGTAATCCCATTCACACTGCATCAATTGAATGTATATCTGATGCATTCATCAACGGTATTATTTTCAGGTCCATAAAATCTGAAGACAGAGCACGAAATATGTACCAGCAAAATATATGAGGAGTTCCTTTTACTAGAATTAGTAAGTGAAACTCGTACTGACACTATCCTCCAGAGAATGTCGAATAGATTTGTTTATTAATGTCTATTAATCTATAGCCAATCCCAGACCTTCATCATAATTTGATGCTATTTTGTGGCTAATTTGTCGCTCTTGCCGTTTTCGAAAAACAATGGATACTCCAGCTTAAGACTTATGAGGGTCTATAAAATCCCATATTACCTTGAGGTACATCATTTTAAATAAATTACCGTGCACTATAGAAATATTCTATTCACGTTAAGATTAATGAATTGAAGCAGTTTTACTTCAAGCGTATCTAAGTATATCATTATTTATACGGACAATGTATACATGTAATAATGTCATAAAAACGTTATTATTTTGAATCTTCTCTAATTTCTCCGAAATGTGGTATATGAGGTTCTATACAAACTTTGATTTTCGGAGTTGACTATGAAGAAACTACATAGGAATAAATATTTTAAAAATTATGAGACTTCGACAGAGTAGACTATTTTGGTTATTCTTACAATTTATGGATCAACCACTCTCTCTTGGTACTTCCCCAACGAGTATTCCTCACTAATTGTGTCTATATTTATTAAAATAACTATTTATTACCTACAAACACGTGTTATTTCATACTATAGAAGGTTAAAATATTGGTACTTTTTGCCTCAAACTAGCTTGATTTTCTTTCCATTACTGCACTATGGATCTTTACTTAACGAGGACTCTATTCAATTTCAAACAGCGTGATTTACGTCAATTTTTCTGTACTGAATAAAACTATGTTACGAACATATCTCTTTAACCGAAATTGATCATAGATGTGATTAATTTTTATTGAAAACAAATTTGCAATTTCAAATTGGAAAGAAACTTATTTCTTACTTTTTAATAAATTGTATAAGAACATTGATGGTCTTCTTGGTTCTCGCGTTAATAATATCGTAATTATATTTATATTTATTTATACATATATCTTTTGAAATAGAATAGTTCTAATCACCCCCAACAGCCAAAGGACGGATTTTCTAAATTAGAGATGCTATAATGTAAATGCTGGTGAAAGGACTTCTTATTTAAACTTTTCTAATAAGGTAACATGAAGACCAAAATATGGAGTACCATGTTAAAAACAATGCTTTCTTTATTGGGTAACAAGAAGACAAGAATATAGTCATATCATAAATAACCCTCCCAGAATAGATTTATTTGATGTCACTCTCTAGTGCAGACTGAGAAACTATATGAAAAAGTATGACAATTAATAAATTTATTGTCAAAAAACAGTACAAACTGCGTATGACCACGTGGAGGACAATAAACTAATTTACTCTCCGGAAGCAAGCAAGGGACCATCCCATCAATTCCGATCAAGGACCCTAAGGCAGAGGCGGATTCAAAAATTTCAGCAAAAATTCCTAGATAAGATGAAAAGTTAGCTACGAGTTATAATACTAATAGAATGTTAATATGTTTGTAATTTAACGCAAAAAAAATTACATGTACAAGTTATTATCGAACTATGGATTATTAAAACACNAGATGTGTATAAGAGACAGCCCCTAGACAAAGCCTAGAGAACCTGTATAAGAAATCCGCCTCTACCCGAAGGAAAACCGGAGCAAAACCCGGGCTAGGATGGGTGATTTTGCGCAGTGATTTTGCACCACTAGGTAGATTTTACGGTACAATTAGAATATCGAACATGTTACAGATAACTTAAGACAATGGAACGTTTTCTACAATTAGCACTTGTTTTACTTCAATTGACGTCCATTATATAATCCTATTGATGGATTGGCAAAAAACATTAACTTTGGACAAAGAAGTTCATTATTTCAAACATTGCATATCAGAAATGATATTTATAAAAACTCACGCGGGAGTTTGAATTTACGCACAGACATTGAAAAGCTTTCTGGATTATACAATATAATAGTATAAAATGTTCAATTGTTCAGTTGTTATTGTTATAATTTGTTATTATCTGGAACTTCTCACGACTACGTAAAACGAAGTCAAAACTTAGTGAGCTCTTTTCACAAAATATATATTGTTCGCCCATAATAGATCGTAAGTCTTTCATAATTTATTTAACACTTTTACTCATTACCGAAGTTGCCAATTTTAGTTCATTCGAGTATTGCAGTTTTGCAATAGTACCATTATATTAAGTGTTAATCATATTCTTTCGTTGTTAGATGAAACCCCAAGTTCCACGATGAAAAGGACACTCTAGAAATTCTACTTGTTTACTAATTATCAGAAATGTCACAAATCACCCAAATCACAGAGACATTCACTGTAGGTCAGTGAAAAGGAATATTATTCTAATGATTAACAGTATTATAAAGAATTATCAGTTATGACAAGAAAATCTCGTCGATATTTAAAATTCTGTAAGTATATACGTAGGGATTTTGTTATTATCTGAGTTGGGGAAATATATTTACTAGTTAGACATAGGACGCAAAACAGGATATATATGGGTTATAAAACGAGAAAATCATCTGAGATAGATACAGTTTTCATCGAATGCTTCAACTATATTAAAGTTGTCTCTTTAACTACAAATGAATAGTATTATTTAGAAAGAACCAATCTGAAGACAATCCATCTCTAGAAGCCTTTATAAATTCCAAGATCATTACGAGTATGGTATAATCCCCTGTTTTTTAGAACAACTTTCATTATAAGCCCTATGATGAATGAGAGGGCTTCCTAATACCTACAAAAATACCGTGTCTTCCATCCAAAAGCTCTGAACGTACACAGTATCATAACAAAAGATAAATAAAACATACTTCTTAACGGAATGATGAATGGTGGGTCTTACGTCACGATGAGTTTCCAGTTCCAAAACTAGTCGTGAGCTGGAGGCGCATTCTGTCGCATTCTCTTGAAACTAAAGATTTTTCACAGGTTCAAGAAGCTCTAGAATATAGACGATATTTGTCTATCTACAGAACAGAAATACGTCCATTATAGTACAATACCGTAAAATAGACAAAAATTTCACTATTTTCAAAATAATATTTCGGTATTTCATTTTAATGTTTGTTTACGGAAATATGTTAATTCTTATTTGGTTCACTCCAGTTTTTAACTGATACTTCGGTGATATTTTTACATGTCTAAATAGTAATTTTTCAGCATTACATATTGGACATCCTATCAACAAGAATCAAAATTTATAAGTTTGGCACAAGAATTCAAGATTGGATAACTAATTCGGTGATTAAATAAAAGAAGTGCTCCGAACACACACATCATGACACAGGGTTACACTATTAAACGAAATAATCCCGCTTTTTATCATAATTTTTAAATATGATATCTGAAAACCAAATATTTGCGCACAATATTTAAATTCTAATTTTTCATGGATAATATATTTTATTTAAAGTTCAGTCTGGCTGTACTTTATACTTTTGACGTTAGATGGAACACCCTCCAATCGTATATTTTATCGACGTGGCGTTTAATTAAACCTCGAAAGCCGAAGCGTTATTAAGTGGCCATTTACATTAATGAACCAAGGTTTTTATTCTATCCTGAGTGATTTTTTCCACTTCACATATTGTACTTTGCGGTAAAAGTATCAGTAAGAAATGATTAGTAAATATTTCGTAGTTTGATAAGTTAGGTTTCGACACCCAATAGAGTTGCTCAGTTAAGGGTTACTCAGTCAGGTAGCTTCCCACACGCAGTTTTCTCTTTATCTCATTTATATTGTCACTACAGAATATTAATGCGTTAAAGCATTATACTAATTTGCTTTATTTACAAATACCCCATTCGGAAGTGTCGATTTTTACATATTCCTTAATACTGTATCTTCCTTACCTTGTTCCTTTTCAGTAAAGACCGTGTCACTGTAAATTTAACGTTCAATGGACTTCCTAATTATGACATCATTCTTCTTATTTTTTGTGAGTATTTAACATATAGTATTTGCCAGCCGTTAAGCTCTTTCGCATTCAGACTAACGTTCTTGATGGTAGTTAGCGACCCCCGAAACATACACCATTTAAAAATTATTAGTGATTATTTTTTGTTTTTTTAATAACTAATGAAAGAATCGTTTAATTTTTGGAAAATGATGAATTCTTTGAAACTAAACATAACTTTCCACCTATTATGGCACTTACATTGACAGTTATTTCTTAGAAACTATTTTATGGAATTCGTTTGAAAAACCAAACAAAATCTACTTTTATATTGTTGAAAAACGTATTTCGGTGCCAAGTGAACTATGCGAAAGAATTTTTTTTCCTATAAATAAATAAACTTTATTCTCACAAAGCTGTTGCAAACTGCGTAAGGGCACGTGAGGGATAATAAATTAAGTTATTATCCGGTTACTAAGTAAGGAACCATCTCATCAGTTCCAATCAAGGGCCCAAGGATACTGGCGCATTTAATACTTATAAAATTTGTTTTCAATCAAATACGTGCTGTTATTAAGTTATTATTCCAAAATGAATAGTAGATATTATGTGAAATCAAAATTCCAGATTAATAACAAAAGTATTAAATGGCATTCCCGCCTATGGAAAATACGCCACTACTGGGAGAAAAACCTGAGAAAAAAACGAGAAAAACCCGGGTCAAGATGATCACTATCTACAAAGACTACAAAATTAATTACAAGAGGTATTTTGGTCCAATATAACAACTAACATACCATTATATCAATGTAATTATCTATCTCTATATAATGGCACTTGTTTTGAATTATCGCATATTCATTTAGAAATAATTCATAAAATTGATTTGTAAATAATGTTNCGCATATTCATTTAGAAATAATTCATAAAATTGTTTTGTAAATAATGTTTCACTGTCTGAAATAAATGTAAACAATATGAAATGACAATTTAAAAAAGCCTTGTAAACTTTGTGGGGTAGATTTCGACCCCAATGGATTCATAACAAAGGTTATAATGACTATTCCTCGGTGGGCGCCTGCACACTGTTGAAGCACAGCCAGCTCTAAGATTACGTGGACGCGAAGTGATGAAGTCCTAGACACGGAAATATTAGCCGAAAAGTGACGGATCGGGTAGAAATTTACGCCAAGAATGTAGTTAAAACGTAAACAGCCGTTACTGTGCCCTCCTCGCATCGCTCCGGACATCGCGTCGACTAGACTACCTGACTCCTCGTTGGTTCAGCCTCGAACGTGACAACCGCTGCGCTGAACCCAAGGAGAGATATTCCTTATTTCCTTGAAGGGTTTAACCTCGCAAATGTGCCACGTCCTTAGCTGAAACTCCGTCATCCAATACCTAGGACTTTCCTGTTTTCAATTCCTAAGGATTTTCGTTTTCATTTATTTAGGAATCTTTTTAGTATTTTGTTTCACTTCAGTGGAAATACACTTCTGTTATATTTTTTATTTCTTATAAAAAAAATTATGTCTACTCAAGAGCTTCCACGGCCTTGTTTGTCGTGTTGTTTCACGTACTGTTCTGTTAAAATCTTTTTTCCACTTCTGACACCTAATATGTCGTCAAAACGCTACCACTACAGGTAAGTAAATATAGTGAGAAGTATATCTCTTTAAGTTAGATTTGAGAAACTTTGCGGAGTAGCTCTACAAGTACAGAACCAGAAAATGAGGTTCATTGGAGAGAAGAAGCTTAGACTGGTTGATATATAGCTAGACAAGCACCCTCTTGTTCTTGCTTTATACACAAGAAGGATCCTTCACATATTTCTATGGTACAAACCCGCAATGTCTATGTCTAGGTCCTCGTGGCACGTGCGGTCCCTCGCGTGCCGCTCTTCACTTTGCATACGCCGCGCTCCACGTGGCAATCCCAGTAAACCACCAGTCCTCGGCGAAGAGAACTACGAATGCAGATAGCATCTCCGGAGTTACTCGACGCTCTCTGTCGGCGATCACGCGAAGCAGTGCTTCAACTCGACCCACTCCAACAACTTACAGAATACGGAAATGTGGCATTCAATTATGAGGATTATGTAACTCTTACAAGCCTGAATTACTTCCGAGATATGATCGAGAATCTGAACTTAATATCACATCTAGTATTCAGGATACGAAAAATATCTCTAAAAGGAATTCTGCTTTCGTAAAGCGAATATAAATTGGTTAATATTTTAAAATGCTTTGCTTTAATGGTTGAATATTTTTTATTCAATTTTACTTATAATTCCGTTGAAGCTTAATAAAGATTATTTAAGTAGTGTTAGGCGGGTTAATTGTAAACAAGTTTTGAATCTTTCTCTTCCACATCTCTATTTCAATGTCTTAATTTAAAAAGAAAATACTTAAGCACACTAATAAAACGGGTCACTTGCCTACTTTATAAATCTCTATTAACGAAGACAACTATCGCGTGGTTTTACAATTATCACCGAGATAACGGGTTAATTTTAAACGACGAATTCTTTCTAAAGGGGAGATATTAACGAGTGACTGTTTGGGAATATGTTTTTTATAGTTGTAAGAACTTTAAATTGCGTTATTACCGCACTCTTGTTTAAATTTATAACGATTCGATGTAATATTTTACCTAGTATCCTCTTTCCACTAGTGTATTTTGATACAAATCCTGTAAAACTCTGAATTTTTTTAAATTTGCATCTCTCTTTACTCTAAAAGTGTCTCAGCGAGAAGTGTGTGGTACACATTTTCCGATGAGGGAGATTTTTGATAATACATAGGAGCTTCTTCATCCCAAATTTAAGTAGCGCACAAATCACTTGTTTACATTGTTTGCATTTATTCTACCTAACCCTACATATCAAGACAAAATTTTTACGTTTAATACGCAAACATTAATATGTTTAAAAACTTTGAGAATTTGGTATGTACACTTTACACGCAGTTGTATGGAAAATTAGAAGCTTCATAATATTTTAAAAAATAATGTTTATGATAATCTCAATTCCAGACGTTTGAAAAAATATGCATAAAAATTACGCTCGTTAATTATCGAATAAGTAGCTCACAGCGCCACACATGTAGAGGACTTCAGCCCATCGACAACATTTCGTTGAATATTTAAGGTGAAAGGATTTTACATTTACAGATCATTTACTATCCCTAAAATTCGAGCAATAACTAATATTACCTACACGAAACGTTGGAACGATATTTTTGAGAACATGAATAAAGTGTTTTGTATTCTTTATGATGTATGTCAATACAGGTACAATAATACATAATGTAATCTGCCTGGGAATAACATTTCTATACTATAGAAAAGGAACAAACATTTTATATACTTATAGTAAGAATTTAGACAAAATTAATGAGAACAGAGTCTCTAAACAAATTATTTGTGGAATATTCATTCTAAATGTACATGATACGAGATGTAACTCGGACATAGACAAAGTAAGAAGAATCAGGTTTGGAAATATATCCGTACTGAATTCATGAAAGAGAATTAAAATTAAGACAATATAAAAAAAGAAGAAAGACATATACGAGAAGAGTGCAAAACTGTTACAGAACACGTCTTCGTAAATGCCTATGAACACGACAAAGATTGAGTCAAAGAATGAAATTTCCTCGTAGGGTTTCGCAGTTGAGACCAAGGATTTCGTAGTTGCTTGCAATACTACATGGAAGGCAACTTATGAATAAGTACCACACTCAATCCATTTGTCTTATTTATTCTCAAGCATACTATTTTTTATAATGATAACGTCGTGTCACCACATCTGCCACGAAGCGCATTGCATGAGGAGGCGCATTTGCAAGTGCAACCCTTCTTAGCAACACGAGAATGGCCTTGAGACCAAAGGGAGGTAACACGAGTGTAAATGCTGCATGCCGGAGAGACGTTCTGGATGCCCCCTTTTGTGGACCGTTACATTATTCACGCTCCTACGAGGGTGATCGTCACCCTTGACGTCCGCTACTACCTGCTCCAACCGCCGCCCTTCCCCGCCCACACGAATTGTGGGCAACATCGCTTCCCTCATGAACGTACTAGTGTCCTACGAAATGCATCACCACCGTAATTGAATTCCCGCGTGTGAATATTGCTATCTATCCCAATATATTTCAATTTTTTGCTGCTATGAAACAATGAATGAATAAATGTAGTTTTACCTCCGAATGTCGGAAAACTGCATTTCTTCTTGTTGTCGCGAAGTTGTTATTTATGACGAACTAAAATTAAAAACGTCTATGTGACGCTTCGATTTTTTTGTGGTGGATTATTAGTCGTGAAATATTGTGTATGCATTCATCCACTTTATCCGCAAGTCGAATACACAAATAAGTACTCCGTGTGGATTTTTAGGAGTTATAAATTTTTTATCGGTTTATAATGAAATAAGAAAAGATGTTTTCGAGTGGAAATACGATTTGTAAACATTTGACATATTTTGTGCTACATTGTAACAATCGTTAAAGGAAAGTGCAAAACTCATTTTAAAGATTTTAATCTTGTTCTTATAATTTCACCATAACTCCGTTTAATTTTGGTAAAACAATAAATCATAGTTACACATGTTCTATTCCGTACCCATAACGCAGATGTAGAATATTAGCATTTAGATATAATACTTCTACTCGGGTGACTTAACAGTAAGCTGCACGTGTCAACATGTTCTAAATCAAGTTCATGAAACGGAACTTTCTTTCGCTATGCGTAACAAGTTACAGTTGGAAATTTAACGTGCGCCCACAGTTTGAATTAATAAAAAGAGATACATATTTTAACTGTTTATGCAGTAGGCTTTTACCATTTTCTTTTTGTTCATTAGAAACATTTATTGCAAAATGTACAAATTTTTTTTATTGTTGTGTTTGATTGATGTGAATCTCTAGTTTTAAGTAGAAGCCAAAAATTACCAAAAAAAACTCCTTCTTTAGAATTTTTTCCGTCTCTTTTTATATAAGTACTTGTTCAAGAAGAAGGTCTTATTTTTGAAATTACACTAAGTCAAAGCAAAATAGTCTTTTATCATTTCTTTTGAATTTAGAAAATATTTTTTACAACTTCAATTCGTCATCATAGTATTGTTACTTCTTCTCACTATTTTTTTTACTTTTATGATTCATTCAAGAATTAATTTAATATTTTAAAAATATCTTAAATTTATCGGAACCTGCTGTTAATATTTTCTTTGTTGTTAATGTAAATCAATAAATCTGCATTCAAATTCTGAACAGTTGGGAATAATAATAATAATAATAATAATAATAATTTAATTTCCATCATCACATTTACAAAAGAAGATACAGTTTAAACTTCTAGGAATACTGACCAATATCCAGTTGTAGGTTAGTTACACAAATAAAATACTTTCGTATGGCAACAACAAAATAATGAGTCCGTTTCACCAGTAAATTTCTTTGCAGTAAACATGCTGCTACCTGTGGCGTCTGCATGGCAATTTATTTCAATTTTATTAGGTTAATTATCAAAACCATAATTTCTTGAATAATACACCGATAAAGAGTAACTACAAGGTACATTTAAATTTATTTATTTATTTAGGAATAACTAAGAATAACATTAATTTGTAGTCTGAAAAAACAAACAAAATCTTACTTCTATACAACTAATGTGTATAAATAAAATGTAGATATAAACGTGCTTACATTCGCTGATGCAATAATGAGATGACTATTCAAGTCAAAATTAATGTATAGTTAGCGTACCTGATATAAAAATTTATTTTAAATGATTATTTGTAACATATTATAGTCAAGACTTTAGCATTTTACAATATTGTTTCAGTCTATTGCAGGATTTAATTTCATAAGGATTAAGCTGATTAAACAAATTAGGTACTATGTACTGAAGGGATTGTCTAAACTATTCTTTTTTTACTTTAGGTGTTGAGAAAACTATTTTCGGTATTTCGTGTTTTGTATAATAAATCATTTGTTCCTACAATTCCGTTTCTTATAAAAAATATTCATAAAACTTTAAATACGAAGAAATGTTCAACGGGCAATATGTTTAATTCTACTTTCACTGGGAAAAGCACTCGTTCGATTATTTTTATAGAACATAATACGAACAAAGTGATTTTGCGATGTATTTAACTTCTTAATTAGATTTTTATGCATACTTCCCCAACAGTTGATAGCATACATTAATCTAGAATGAATTAATGCAAAATACAATTTACGCATTAGGTCTGTATCATAAACGTTGCGTAAAGAGTAAAAAATCCTAATTGACGATCTTAATTTATTATGAGAATCTCCGATGTGGTGTTCCCACAATAATTTGTTATTCATAGTTGCACCAAGATATTTAAAACTATTAACTTTTTCTGTACATTGACAGTTACATACATTTGTGGTACAAGTTTCTAAAAGATATTTTATAGGTCCCGGAAAGTTAAATTCTTTAAAGCCAAAGTCGATGAATTTGGTTTTCGTAACATTCACTTGCATTGCATTCGCTCCACAAGTTTTTTTTAAGTATTTAAGTCATCGTTTCTATGTTCATATAATATTAATATATTTGTTGATGAGTAAAATTTAACATTATTTAAAATTTATTGACTTATTAATTTGAAATTTTTTAAAAGTATTATAAACTGTTATTTAAAATTTCTTACCAGGTTCTGATTTACTATTTCCAATATTACCATTTTATTACCTTAAACGATGGTATTTATACCTAAGTCTTAAAAAGTAATTATGAAAACGCAATATCCATGAAAAGGGTTATTATACAACGACGATTGAAATGAATCGGGTTGAATCATGAATGGTAATTTAACACTCCCGTACCATCAAATTACGGTCGTTTTATGATCTTCTTTATGGACCCATTTACGATTTTATTACATTAAGTTATCATAATGTTTCTCTGTTATCTTCATTATTTAAAATAGTTTTCTACGTGACGCTCTACTCGACACTTATCGGGTATAAAAGTTGACAAAACTTCTATATACATAAAAAAGTTAATTTATTCTTATTAAATTTTATTAAAATGTAATAGAAATTAAATTTTTACCATCAATATTGATAAATGCGCACCAAAATTGTTTTAAATAAATCTGAAATTTTCCTTAAAATGTAAGTCTGTATTTGAGATATATTGAAAGGTAACTTTATAAATAAAGATCGAAGATTTTTTTTCGTATTATTCCATTTCTTCTTTCTCTTCAATAAATTCATTGTAAATCAACTAAAAATATTTTACTACAATTGAGGGAGGGTAGAAAAGCATTTGTATTTGTTATGACTTCCGGCAGTGTAATGTACTGTATTGCTATGCGCATTTTAGACTTCTAGATAAATGTATTCGTCATTCCTAGATATTTGCAGTCATTCCTAGATTTTGCGATGTATTTAACTTCTTAATTAGATTTTTATGCATACCTTTTTTTTCTTAAGAAGACATAAGTGCGATGTAACTTTTAGAGTAACCATATGCAATTCACACCACCAAATTGTTTTTACTAAAGAGATGGTTTTTCAACAGAATTGTGGAAGAATGGGGGTAAGTCTTCGCTTGTATATGAACTTCGAATCAAAATTGGGACCCATTTGGAGAAAGTTTACTCCCATGCATGTACTTGACATTTCCTTATCCGAAAGATTCAGCTCCATCTCTCTTGCACTGAGTCACCCTAAGAGTATCGATTGGTAAGAGTATCGTAAAAATCAAGAAAAACATTACGAATATCACTGAGATGTCAGAGTTGGCTAGTCTCCCGTCAACAGACAAAAATTATGTCCTATCTAAATACTGATATAAGGAAATCAACCATCCCCGAAACCTAATTTTCCATCCCATTCCTCCATTCCCTTTGAGAGGTGAGTATTGCCAAATATCTCAGAACGGTTTGTGGTTATCCAAGGTTGATTTAAGTAATACGTCCAAGGAGTAACTCTTTGCGAGACACATCTTTAAACATTTCACTCCTTAAAAAATTATGTTATCCATATTATATTGGAAGACAACTTTTCATTTTGTTTCAGTTGACTTACTTAGTATATTTTTCTGGAAAATCTTTAGGTATCGCCATCTTATCATGCCTATTGAGGAATGTCTTTCTCCATGTCCATCACCGGAAGTTTTCCTTTTTTATTTAAAACCGGGAAGTGTGTTATAACGTTCTCCATTGAAGACAGGTTTGCATAGCGAATTCCGCGCTGGAAGAAGATAACAACTTACCTGTGTTGACGTACATGGAAAAATCTCTCCAACCATTAGGACGTGGTCTACATTGGAGTAACTGAGAGGCGATTTCTTCACCGCTCGCAGTGGTTTTGTTACCGTTCAAATCAGGAAATCATGAAACGTTGAAGTAACTCCTCTGAATGCTTTATCCGTAGGTGTGCTTCCACTACACCATCCACCTCGACTCCCAAACACCCACCAGCATAAGGACCCACCTGTGGACACTTATCCCCCGCATGGTGTATGACAGATTCACCGGAACAGACCAGAAGGATGTTGTGTACGGGTTTCAAGGCGGGTGGTGCAGTGATAGCACACATGTAGCCGTATCAGGTCACTGGTTCGAGTACCGGTCCGTTGCAGTTTTCACCTGCTCGTAGACGATGTGAATTTCTCTCCCCGAGTAGGTACTCGGACGTTGTTTGTTGAAACTCTTCAGAATCTTGAGTTAGTGTCGCATTGAAAGTCACGTAACAAAGTAAATGTTACTTCTTGATTCACAAAAGTAAATGAATAAACTGTATCACGTGACGTGTAATGAAGATCAAAGTACCCCATCTCTCCTTTACACAATGGAGAGAACATCTCTTCTATTTATTCTTCGAATCCAGAATAGATTGTTTTACTTCAATATGACTTTCCACAAACTTCACACCACTTCCTGACAAACCATTATTTTTCTGTCTTACTTAGGATACGTTCTTAGCTCAAGAATCGCGTGAACCCCTCTTCTCAATCACGTGGTTGGCCGGAAGCCACTATGGCTTCTGGGCACGCGTGATTAATTGGGTTGCTCGCCTGTGGTGGCGGCGACGGCTGACTGAGCATGGCATAAGGGTTCTCAATCAATATGGCGACCACGCGCACTGCCCGTGACCATGCGCTAATGAAGACGAAGCGATACGCGACTGTCTAACAATGGATGCAACTCGTCACGTGGGGAATGGAATATTCACTGCCTACGTATCTACGAAATAGGACAACGATCTCAAAGAGAAAACGCATGTTATGAAACAATGATTCTCTTCGTATTATAGTTTACATCTCATATCTGGAATACACAAAAAATGTTCGAGATTAATTTTTATTTTTGATTTGTTCAGTTTGAGAGCGGATATTTTGAAGCAAATATTGAAATAACATTCATTTCATTTTCATTTTACTTGCGCATTTGCTCCTTCACGTGAATATCGATCACGAGGTTCTGAATACTAACTACACAAACGTTTCGAAGAATAGAGAATATACATAAATTGACCTAATAAAATTGAGGCAATCAATAAACAAAATTGGTAAAATTAATTAGAACGTAGGTTTTAAATATAAAAAACATACCGACAGCCGTGGTTTAGTTGTAGCGTGTACTATATAGCTAAGCGTAGGCTCTTAACATACTCGGAGAGGTTCTGAGCTCTGGTATTTATCATCTAATCCAGACAAATGTAGGTTCGTTACCATAATTTCCCCGGAAACCCAATATATCTCTTTCCCAATCCTCTCACCTAAGTCATTCTTTGAAGACTGAGCATACATCTAATCCTGATCCTTTCCATAATACAATAAATTTATTTATTTTATTTTTAAACGTGCCCTTCCAAGTGAATAATTTTAGAAAAAAAATCTGAATATTGAATATCCCAAAACTCGCGTCTTTCCGGTGGAAGATGGGAAGAGGAACTACATCTTAACATAAAATTCCGTAATATATTCCCTACCACAAATATCTAATTATTTTATTTATTAGTGCAAGAAATAATCTTAGCGTATTAATAGAGACAACACATTTTAAACAAAAAATTTAAGTCTAGGATGCTAAATATTCCTAAAATAGGAATGCCCTCCCATGCCCACTCTTCCCTCCCTAAGCGGTTATGGAGGGAAAAATACAGGTCAAAGATTGGCTATCAAAATTTAAATACGATTTTTGAACAGTTTTTTCCCTATTTTTTATTCAGTACAAAAAATTGTTTCTGATTCTATTCCTTACATTCACCCGTTTGTTTCTGTTGACTGGGTAGAGATGCCGTCCAGTCATCCTCTCCAGAATAAAGAGACAACTGTGTCACCTCCAGAGCTGAACGGGCAATGTTACTTTCGATACAAAATGACCTGTGCTTAGTTCCAGGTGAAGGGGTACTAAATAACTACTTCCCGAGTCGTCCTCTTTGGTTATGCAACACTCAACACTTACTCGATGAGCGGGTGGGATCCAATCAGATCGATGGGTTTTTTTCACGCTATCTAAATAAACGCTAGAAAGGTACGGAAATGTATTTAAAAATTTGATTCCGGGCAAAGAACATTTAAAAAAACGTCCATGAAATCATTTCTATGATAATGACGCAATGATGAATATGTTAAAGGCATAATGCAAGTTTCATAAGCATCATACGGTAATAAACGATTAAATTTCTAAATCAATAAGCAAAAAATCACAAATCTTAATCGCATTTCGAATTATTAACCCTGGATCTATTTATAATTTAAAGGAATAAGATCATCAAACTTTCGTGTCAGTGTGCTCAGCAGTTTGTGAGCAATACATTTTTGTTGTCGTCGTTAAAGAACGCGGGTAAATTAATGTTATTTAAAAGTTGTGTAAATAATGGATTGTAAAAACTAATGCGTGTTCAGGACTATCAAATCACTGTCAATAATAAATAACATTTATTTAAAACATTTTTGAGAATAAATATTTGTGCAAATTCACAAAATTAAGTATCAAGGGTTCAGATATAATTCTTTTAACTTCTACTCTTGCACTTCTATACAAGCTTTTACTTAACTGGCTTCGATCGTATGTATGTTGTCCCTCCGTTTCAAAATTGGTTATTGATTTTTCAACCACTTCTAAGTTTCCCATCGAGCTGAAGTTTTACTGATATGTGTGATTTGCGTGAAAATAGACGATTAGGGAACCGTTGTACGAATATGTCTTAAGGGCTGGAATGGGGTGTGCATATGTGTGTGTGTTTCCTACCACAACTTCAGAATGCCTGGAGAAATTTCAACCAAACTTGGTACACAGATATCTGATCATCTGGCAACAATTATCTGAGAGAATAAAACAACCCTGACATCGCTAGGGACGGAATAGGGAGGCGCCTCTTGGGTAAGGAGCTGGAATGATGTGAGAACTAGGAGTAATCGAACACAACCGAAATCGGAGTTGAATACATCATTTTGGGGGTCACTGAATAAATAGTGTCTTCCTCAATACCGATAAGTCCACGATCAACCTCCATACACGATTAGTACTACTAGGTAAGGGTGTGGCATGTAAATATCATTAAAAAATGCAAATGTTCGTGTACATGTCATACTTTTGGGACCGCTAACTCCAATACTAAAAAGAATAAAATACAATCAACGCAAAAAACCTTTTTAATACGCTTTTATGTAAAAGTATTATAAAATGTAAAATATATGTTCCTATAAAATTGAAAATAAAAAAGGAAAAAACTTTCTTCCTTGGTCACTTATTATAGGTACATAGAAGATACAGAAACTTAGATATTTTTTAAATGTGAACTAAATATAATTTTAAAAATTTGAAACTTGCAGCAAGCGTTATAAGTACTTACTCTTTCTTTAAAATTTCTGAAAAAAGTCTTTATATTTCATATGTTAAAAGTAACTTGTATTTTATATCATGTATCTAAATATTTGCACCTATGATTAAGTGATAAATACTTATTATTTCAATTTAACTGAAAATTATTTTTTTCTGTTTGGTTCAGTACATTTTATATAAAAGCTTAATTTTTTGAAAGGTATTTTACGTTTTCTTTATCGCGCATGGTATTTTAAGAGAATACTGTATGGGTAATATAAGTCATATCATTAAGAAGTATAATAATCGTCTTTGTTTGTTTTTAAATTATTTTATAGACAGTGTTGAGAAAAATTCTCATTAGTAATGATAATTTAATTTATAGCAAGAAAGCCGTGTATGAGGAACGTAATATCACTTGGCTCCATTCGTAATCAACATGACCATAAATTAGCCTGTATACCCACGACGTATTGCGGATAGAACGTAACACGTTAACAATGTTTTTACAATGTTTGATAACCTCAACACAATATAGAAAATATTATAGCTTTTTTACTAATTTAAAAAAATCATATTTTCTAAAGATTCGGGAAAATATTCTCTTTTCGTAAGTTATCTCATAAAAGGTAATGTATTTCATCCAAATATGGAATAACCTGTAAATGTTGTGTGTTTATTCGGTGAGCTTTAAAAGATATATCCATTAACATTATCCATTGCATCCATTAACATTAATTTTAGACATTAATTTTAGACATTAATTTTAGACATAACATATATCCATTGCATCCATTAACATTAATTTTAGACCTTTTTTATTATTATTTGGAAGAACTTAAAGAGGAACTTTAAATAGCAAGGGTCTAAGGACTCTAATGACCTTGCCGTTGACGAGCCCTAAAGCCCCACAAAAAAGCAAGGGCCTAAAACGACCTTCCATCTACCTGCTGAAGGTTCGCATCCATTTCAGTTGAAAGGCCGTCTCTAACGGAAAGTGCTTGGAAAGTTTTATGATATCGTTCAGCAGAACTCTCGAATCTTGATATATGAGCCGTGCTCCGAAACCGAAGGTAAAACAGGCTGCGGGAATAGAAGGATCTGCGTCAGACATTGATTTTTTTCGATGTGTCTCAGTTCATTCGACATCATAGAAAGATTGCATTGAATGAACTTCCAAGTGCACAGGCATTGGATTTCTATTGAATTTCATCTGATGGAAGGTGAAAGAGTGACTGCACATAGACCAAATTTAGTGTAAAATCTTTATTTCAACAAAACGTAAAATTACTCCGAACTTTGAATAAAATCCGTTTCCTGTCCTCTTCGCATTCAAGAGAAGATATTTCATAGTAAATAAAAATAAATTGACAAAAAAGTATTTCATAGTAAATAAACATGAATTATGTTGCTTGACGTCTAAAAGAAGTGTCAAAACGTTTTTATTGCAGAAGGAAACAAGTTTGTGTAGATTGATTTATAATTATAAATTGATAACGAAATTATTGCTTTTAATGAACATTCAGCTGTTGAAATAGTTAAAATGAAAGTTGTGTTCCAAACCAAAGGTAAGTGTGTAATCGTTTAAACATTGCAACGTCTCTCAAACTGAAAGTGAAAGAATTTAAGAGCTTGATTTAAAACAACCTAAAGTTTTTCGGACTTTAAAAACTGTCCCATCTAAATCTACCCCATTATTTGAAGGTGACGGAGAATTTTCAAGTTATATCTTTCTTTGTATTTGCCGTGGAATATTTTATATTGTGTTCTCACCATTGCATCTTTGCTACTTTTGACTTACCTGTTATTTACTAAGAAAACAATTGTAACACTTGCATATTTTTAAGCTCCTTCTCAATTTATTTTTGACCTCTTCAATATTTTGTAAAATACTTTTATTTGCAGTATCAAGGATCGTAAGTTTTTCATGTATTTTTACTGAAAAATATAAATGCTGTTGTTAAGTATTTATTTATGGATAAATACTAATTACTTGTTTTTGTATGAATTATCTTCATTGAAATCATGTTCGTCGTCAATTTATATTGTGGAATGTCTAACATTTGAGAAAGCAAATAGATCTACTAAGAACGGTCAGGTTATCAATATAATCCAGACATTAGGTGTCAAAAAGTGGTGATCCAGGAAAAAATTGTGGAGTTAGGTTTCTCACTTGTACTTTGTGAACTTTGGGTTACTCATTCCGATTTTCAACTTTGCTGACACGTTGAGATAACGTAACTTTGTAAACACACAAAAAAATATCCAGAATATTGCGTTTTTATGTTTGTTTGCTTTAACAAAACCAGCCATCTCCCCTATGTCAAACATGTTGTGTACTGTCGAACAATAACGGTCATTCTAGTAAAATAACCAAGAAATTAATCAATCACTTATTGAATGTGATGTCCGAGAAAGAAATGTCACTATTCGCTATACACTGCCACGCTCTTTTCCAAGGGCTACATCGCCCGAAGACATGTTCCATCATTAATGGCGAGGGATATGGAATCCCAGAACTTTTTATTTAAGAGGTGATTGTATGTTCCCTTTAAAATCCGGACAAATTGAATCGTGAGCAAGCGTTGGTCCAATAATTCATTGAAATTTTTAACCACGTCTCTGCGATACGGGATTTGCTTAATAAGTACGTGCGTAACACTCCTCCCAGTGTGTTGATTTTCGCTCCATCATTGCGTTTGAGTAATCTGTTTAACTATATTAATTAATTATCATTGCCACCACTTAGCAGGATTTTGCTTCGTCAGAATTTTGAAATAACGACAAATCATTATCCACGTCACGCAATACAGGAACTTATTCGTTACGTAATAAATCTGAAAAATTCATTTCAGATAGTTGTATGTTTATTTTGTTTCAAGCATGAATATTAGTGTTACTAACATACATAAAAATGCTGCTGTGGTCATTCTCTTATATAATTACCCTGTTCTGCAAGTAGAAAACAGCATAGGATTTTTGTAAGTTTTCTTATGGATTTCAACTTGGTAAAAACGAATAAATAACAAAATTATTCCATCTCGTCAATTTTTTTGTTGCCATCAAGTTTTTGTTTTTATTTAGCGTAAAATTCCTAATTAACATAAAATTTACTATTTTTTATTTAAATAATGACCTTGAAATTAAGACTTCATGGCGTTAAAACTAAGGTTGAGCATATTCCGACATGTTATCTGGGGTACTAGAAATAAATATAAACAACTTGCTGTTGGATTAGATCATGTTTTAATAAGATAAATAAGTTCAGTATCTCGCTGGTCATCTAATGCCACACTCATCTTATATCCTACATTCGAGAGTTACTGTGCTTGTTTTTTTTCTTCCGGAATATGGCTCACAGAGGTTGTGTAATTTCTCCCGGCGGCGTCGTTTATGTTTGTGGTGAATATGCAGTGAAAAATTAACAAAGAAAAGTAAGTGAGTTTCTGAAGAAAATTTATTTTGCTTATTTCATATTTAAACTTGGAGATCAAGTCAAAACATGGGCTCCATATAAGGTGTGCAGAAGATGCGAGGAGGATCTTCGTTTGTGGTTTAAGGGTAAGAAAAACTCATTTCGTTTTGGCAATCCTATGACATGGCTAACAGAAAAACTACACGTATGTCTGCTATTTCTGTTCGGTAGATATGAGAGGATTTAATACAAAAAATACAGAAAATACCGTACCATAACCTTGACATAGCTATTTGTCAAATGTCCCATGGCTCTGAAGTACCAGTTCCACAACCACCTTCTTATTTAAATGACATTCTGAGTAAGTCAGAGGAATCAGGCACATTAGCTTCCCACGAATCTAAACTCGGATTTTCCTGTTGATGAGGGACCTCAACTTTATTCTCAGAGTGAGCTCAATGATCTAGTAAGAGACTTAGGTTAGACTCACGATGCAATCGAATTGCAAGGATCGAGGCTAAAAAACAAAAACCTGCTATCATCTGGGACCTCATTTTCGTGGTACAGGCGTCCAGAGTGAGAATTTACTCAATTTTTCTCCGAAGAGTGAAATATAGTTAATGATATTCATGGGTCCATGATGTGTTTGAAATAGAATATGATTAATGAGAATTGCACATATTCATTGATTCTTCAAAAACTAGCCTCAAAGCAGTCTTGCTGCATAATGGAAATGTATTTGTATCTCTTCCTGTGGGGCACTCGGTTCATATGGGAGAAAATAAAAATTCAAGAGCATCAATGGATGGTTTGTGGAGATTTTAATGTTGTTGGGTCAGCAGGGAGGTTATACGAAATATCTGTGCTTTGTTTATGGGATAGTACAGCCAGACAGCTGCACTGGACAAAAACTGACAGGCCACCACGAGACAATTTAACACCCAGCGAGAAAAACGTTATCAATACGACCTTGGTTCCGCCAGAACAAGTTTTATTATCACCTCGTCATATTAAATTTGGGGGAATAAATTATTTTCTCAAATCACTTCCAACAGATAGGGATTGTTTCAGATATGTGTTTCAAGTTCCCGAAACTGTTTCAAGCCAAGTTAAAATTCAAGTTAAAGTCAAGCCAAGTTTTCACTGGCCCCGACATAAGAAAAATTTTATCTGATCCCCTCTTTTTGGAAACAATGGAAGAAAAGGAAAAAGAAGCGTAGGACTCTTTCATGAACGTAGTGCACAATTTTTTGGGGAATACTAAGAACCCTGATTACAAAACCATTGTACAACGAATGCTGGCAGCGTATGAAGCTCAGGGATGCAAGATGAGCTTAAAAGTTCATTTCTTACACTCCCGTATTGATTATTTTCCTGAAAACGTGGGAGCCTACAGTGAAGAACAGGGTAAACGATTTCATGAGGATATCGGTGATATCAAGAAACGTTACCAAGGATGATGGGATGTCAATCAGTTAGCTGACTATTGTTGGATACTCAAGCGAGAAACTAGAAAAGGAAATCGGTAACTAGTTCAGATGAGCATCCAGGAGAAGAAAAAGTTTCACAAGAAAAAAGAGTAGACCTAAAATTGTGTATAAATATCAGAAACCATTTTTTCATTAGTTGTAAGAAAATATAATATGTTTAGTTCATTGTAATAAATAGGTGTTTTTATCAAAATAAATTTTCTATTTTTCAAATAAAATGTAGGTGATGGGATATTATGGAAGTAATTTTTAGAATCTGTGACCTTTTAAGTACATAGTTCAGCAAATATATCCTATGCAGCAGAAATTTTTTTTTGTAGACCTGTGTTATTTGATCAATTTTAAGTACCACCTGTAATGCCATATCTTAATATTTTACAAAAACATTTTTTATTTTAGAAATATATTTAAATCATGTTTTTTTCTGATACTAAACGTATCAAAATATTATGTATATCCCTGGATTACAACAATACTTTTCTTTACTAATCGAACTCTTCGCTACAAAAGAATATTAAAAATACTAATTCACTTCCAAATACTGTGGGTAATGAAATAATTCTCAAAATTATTAAAAGCTGTCTTCAGTGTGGTAAGCAATCTTAAGTACGTTTCATTAGTTGCGTTAGCATTTTCTTTTATGCGGACGTCGGGTGTTTTTAATAAATTATGGTAATAAAATGATGTTAAGCAATTTCATTCATAATCACCGCTTCAGGGGAGGTGCGACAGGAAGGGCATCCGGCACCCTGGTATTCCCCAGCTACATAAAACGAAGCATCATATATCCATCCCCATTCGCCCACCTCACTTGAATTGGTTGGGAATAATAAGGCTAGGTAGTTATTATTATTATTATTTTTATTATAAAATTATGTTAAGCAATAGATTGTAAAAGAAGTTTTACATGGAGGATTAAATTCCATAATGTACTCATGCACAACATAAATTGATCTTTTAGGATGCAGACGGTTGAGCTCCTTGGTTTCATGAGTTGGTAGAGAAAATCATGTATACTACTACAAAGAATGAGAGAAGTGTCTTTTATCAAATTCTATAGCTAATTTCAAAACATGAAACGTGATTCAAACGTTATCATTGGTATTAATATCGTGAGATTGGTAAGAATCAGACTCAACTTAGAATGATAACAAGAACCTAAAGACGTATGTTTTGTGATGGATACCCGTATTAAGGTTGACATATCTGCAAGTTAAATCACCGAGAAGAAGGCAAGTGTCCTTGATATTTATTCTCAATGTTTTATAACACAACATTACTAATTTTAATGAAAAGAAAACATGATTTAATGCATATCTATCACAATATTAACAAAATATTTAGGTTTGACACGTATGCAACAGGGAAGATCGCGTGAAAGTATGCTGGCAGAACATAACGATATGATGACTTCGAAAAAGTTAAATACTTTCATGAAATGATTTAAAACTCTCGGCACAGAGTCCCCTTGAACAAAGAGGATAGCGGTGAAACCGGCCGGTAGTCTTGGTTAACGGTGGTATCTTTTTCAAGATTTCAAGAGTTTCTTTTTCAAAATTTGCGTAATTGCGACCGAAACAACGCGTTTTAGCTGGTGCTGAAGGAACTCACTCAGAATGTGTGTGTGTGCAATCCATTAGAATTTCAAATTTATGATAACAGGCACACAAGTAACGCCTTTGACTGTTGGAGGCAAAAAATTTCAAAATTACAAGTCAATTGACTTTTACTTATGAATAGAGTTTATGAGACGAATAATCATGAATTCTGAAAAAGACTACATAAATCGTGAAATATAATACGTTGATGTAATTGATTTTCTCTGTCAATTATGAAAAAAATGGATCAAATTTTTTATCAATAAAATTTCAATGCATTTGGGTATTTTTCAAATAAAAATCGCGAAAGTCCGTGATATTGTATTTTGGAAATTTAATTTTGAAAAAAAGTAGCATTTTCCGTTTTTTAACTCAAAAATGGTCTTCTTTTGACGAAAATAAAATAATAAGATTGTTGAAAAATGGAATCTAAACTTTCCGTATAAAAGACTATAAGTTTCTTTATGAGAGTACTTTTTAAGCATTTTGCATTTGCTGTTCATATAGGATTGATTTATGTTAAAACAGACTTGTATTCACTCAATGGAAAAAAATGACAAATATAGGGAATCAATGGGCATAAACCCCGTTTTTCAACGTAATTAACTAGAAAAAAGGTTTTTGTTGAAGTTCGTGATGGTCGACTTTTTTTGGCCAATTATACAAAGAATGACCCGCTTATCAGAAGCATCTCGAAACTCGACTCGTCACCAAAACACACGTGGCACGGAACTCCATCCTCAATCTATCAGTGAACGGAACTTACGGTCCAGGTCAAATTTGTTAGCTAAACCCACAATCGTTCTCGTCGAAACGACATCGCACTTGTCCGTCTGTTTTGTATTCAATTCAAATTATTCATTTATGGAACACCAATGTGTGGATGCTCATGATTGATATTAGACTTGATAAAATTTATGGTCAAAAACAGTTACAAACTGCGTATGACCATGTGAAGGACAAGAAATTAATTACCTGAAGCAAGCACGGGACCATCCCATCAGCTTCTATCAAGGGCCCTTAGGCAGAGGTATATTTAACATTTTAACACGCTCCTAACATTAAAATTAGTGTGTATTTAACAATTATACTCCCGTGTATTTAATAATCAGGACATTAGTTCCGGTTACAATATAAACTATCATTTTTATACTTGAGTGTCACGTTCACATTTTGGTTAATGATATTCATGTTATCTTTAATGATAAGTTGGGATAGAA
>NNCF01128175.1:331644-355239 GCA_002313205.1 Laupala kohalensis | reverse complement strand
TATATATATATATATATCAAAAGAAGCGATAGGCATAACTTTCTTAGCTTTAAGAAAATCTGTATGAAAAATTGATAATTTTCTATTTAATTTATACTGCTTCCAACCATGTAACATAATCTATGGATTATCAGAAGGTATAACCCAAGATAACTGACTACATGAATCACTACCTTCTCTCTTATAGTTTGACAAGTTCCGCATGGAACATTCTCACAAGTATCACATTGTAAATAAGGTTTAGGTTTCGTTCTGATATATGCACATGATCCTCCTTGATTGAATTGAAAAATTTAATCAGAAAACTTCTCATCAGAACATTACACCATGAGCTGTTACACCATTTTTATCTGTAGCACCCAAATAATCTGAAAATGTTTTTCTAACAACAGATCCAACTATAGATCCCATTCCCCACATGCCTGAAAAACACAAATTCCCATATCCAGTCTCTGTTATATATTGTTGAGCTCCAAGGCTAGATGATATACCTACTCTTGGAAACCACCTACGTGCATTATAACGTCTTCTATAGTAATATCTTCGTCCAGTAGTAAAACGTCTATAACGTCTCATAAACATGTCAGTAGTAAGGTTGATTGACTTCAATAATTTTTAATCTACGAAGAAAAGCTCAATTGTACATTGACTATAAATAATTTGCATTCCAATAACCTCTTTAAAATATCCAATTCTCCTATATAATTTTCATGATTAAAATCTTCAAAGAAAACAATTTTGTAATTATTATTTAACCCACTTTAAAAAAATTTACCTTCTCCAAGAATAGAAACGTATTCTGGATTAACATCTAAACAAATTTTCTTTATACAAGTACTCTTTCCACAACCTGTCGTTCCCCAAACATACAACTGTAAATTGGTAATACGATAAGAAAAATTATTGAAACAATAAGCTATCAAACCATGTCCCAAATATTGTTCTTCATACTTACTNTATATATATATATTATCCGCATATGTACACTTTTTAAAATAAATAAAAACAGACTAAAATAGAATACTAATATTCTTACTACTACTACTATCACATGTAATAATAATAACAATATTAATAATTTAAACAGATTTAAATTAAGTGTGTTCATTCTGATAAATCTCCTTCATCAGTTCCGCCTCCCTCTTTTTTCTAACCACATTCAGAATCTTGCCAAGGTGTAAAGTAACGGAGATTCTATTATCTCGCATTATTTCAAAAGAGAGTGTAATTTCTTGGTTTACGATTGTATCCCCCCTCAAGCAGTCACTTTTTTCTATCTATTTCAGTGCTAACGCAATTTAACAGAATGTGGACCCAATCTTCTTCTCCTGTGCATAAAGGAAATTGCAAATCTCGTTTCCCCCTCAATTTTCTTAATTTCTATCCCCCAAGTCGAAATGAAGCATAACCTGCTCTACTATATTGTTTAATTTATCTATGTACGGTTTTCGCCCCCAGTCTGCTGCCACAATATTCTGCATGATTAGTGACCTTTCTTTCTGTTTCTCAGCCGTTATGTTTTGTTTCTGTATATCTTCAAGTCTCTGAATAATTAATTCATAGTCAGATCTCGCCGGAGCTGTCACAAATGTTAGACCGACAGTTTCAATTACAGTTCTAATTTTTTTGACCCCACCCATCGTTACACGTTAACTCGTGACATTCGGATATATTGTTGTTCCTTTCCCCATTTCTTATTGATACCCAATATTTAACGACCCTCATTAATTTTTACTTCTAACTGTAGAACTCCGAATTCCCAAAGACTAACACAGTTAGCTGTACTCGAAGGTACGCCAAGAGTATTTTACAAGTATTTATTTTGAAGCGAATTAAGTGATGCGCAGTCCCCAACACCCCATATTTCAGATCCATACGCTACTGCAGGTACGAATAGTGATGTGTACATTGTTACTACAATCCTAGGATCGATGTCGGGGATGATTACAGTACTTCTTTGGATTCCATTTAGAACATACACGCCTTTTTGTTTTGATTTTTGTATATTGTGAGATTTGAATAATCTAGTAATTAGAATAATAAAATCATCCTCGTTCGGGCGTATGAAATTCAAAGGATGGATNAAGAATGAGACTATATTGTGAGATTTGAATAATCTAGTAATTAGAATAATAAAATCATCCTCGTTCGGGCGTATGAAATTCAAAGGACGGACGAAGAAGGGAAGTCTTACGACTCTCTAGAAATTTAAAGGCTTACCGTTGAGAGATGACGAAGGGGATACTCACATCTGGTATGGTGCGGCAACCCACTGTCGGTTCTTTGTTGTAGAAAGAAATTTATGGCTTTTTAGCGAGGGGGTGGGTAAAGCGACCCAACCCGACCGCAATAACCCAGGATACGCGAGGGTGTACGAGCAAGAACCAACTTGTCAGTAAAAATCGTTGGAAGAAAAAGCGTTGGAAATTATTCGAAATCCTTTAAAATTTCCCAATCAGAATTTAGGCTTAAGAAGGGGGAACCGTTTTGGCATTGGAAGTTTTCGGTCACGTGAGGTTCAAAAGATGGAAGACTTGGAAGTGGTAAGGGAGGTGTAGGAAGGGAGGAAGACCATTTAAGGAATGGAAAAGGAAATTAGCAGATCATCATTCTTTTTTCGTTCAATCTTTTGCGAGTGGTCTTTTGGCTACGATCTTTCGTTCACGCTCGTAGCTTCTTAACCATCTGGCTTTTTGAGTTCCCGGCGTCAGCTCTCTCGGAGCTTCGCCTCGTTGCTTCTCGTTGTTGGAACTTGTTGAAGTTCTAGAACTTGTGATATTAGACCAGATCACAGGAAGCGAGATTTTTTTGGCGCGAAGAAATTGTAAGAGATTTTCTTCACGGACATGTTTGCGTTAATACTCTGAAACAAGTATTTTCGAGATTTCGCACTAAACACTAGCACTTCATTTTTGAAGATGCTGCGCTCGTGTCGATTGTTTGCCGATTTTCTTTGAACATCGGGCAAATCTGATAAATTGTTCCCGATCCGAGCCACGGACGAACAATTTCCGGGTGGCTATTCGGAATGAACGAGGTTAGGCCGACGCTGCGCTTGAAGGGGCCGAGCTCGCAGATTATGATAGGAGCAACTTCCGGTAGCCGTCGTTGATGACATCGTCAGCGATCGCCCGAGGCCTGACCGACCTTGCGAGGACACTACTCTCTACGGTCTGCCGTGGCTGGTCATCTTAAGAGGTATTTTACGACGGTTGGTGATGTTTAACCGACGTCGTAATGCGCTTGCGCGTAATGAATAAGTGCGTGTGGCATAAGTCATAAAAGAGGACACGAACTGTGGACTTAATCAGTGCAAAGAGAGATTTTAAATGTTGATAAGATTATGCTATTGTTAAATTCGGTGTATTTCCATTTTTTTGAGAGAGAGGGAGATTTTTAATGTTGATAAAATTACGCTATTGTTAAATTCAGTGTATTTATATTTGTCTGAGAGAGAGAGAGAGAGATTTTAAACGGTGATAGAATGATGTCATTGTTAAATTCAGTGTATTTTAGTTTTTTTGGAGGGAGAGATTTCATATATGTGTTAGTGTTTATGTTATCATTTGGCTACCACTTGTGTGTGTTTCTTTTGAGGGAAATAGCATGAGGGGTTTTATTGTAATCAGAATAATGGTGATTAAATTTAATGGATTTATTTGTTCAAAGCGTTTTTCTTGAGTGGAACTATTGTATGGCCCTTTCCTTCACTAAAAAAATGCGAACCCCAGAAATATTGTGGAACCCTGAGATCAATTAGTCGAGGCGCTCAAAATAGATCAAAATAGTAAATTCCAGTGTATTTTTAACCCTAAAAGATTCGTTCTGCCACAATATGTCTTGACCAGATTACGTTCATGCTTACTTTAACACCTAGATAAGTGTTATCTTTAACTCTCTCAAGAGGTTGACGTTTGTAATTCCAAATTTCATTTTGACTAAACATCAATTCGTTTTTTAATACCATGACTTTGGTTTTATGTAAGTTTATATGTAGAGACATTTTATCACAGAACAGCTCCAACGTATCTAGACCTATCTGAAGTCCCAACGGTGTTGTGGAGAATAGAACAAGATCGTCCGCAAATAGCAACCCCGGTATCTGTTTCTGTTCGGGAGGAGCATCATCCTCACATACGTTTTCTATTATGTCGTTAATAAATAATATAGGTAACGGATAAAGAACACATCCCTGTTTCACTCCCTGAGTTACTTGAAAAGTTGGAGTTAAGAGTAGCATTATTTGTTTTAACGCATGCATTGTCGGAGTAATATAAGGCTTGCAAAGTATGTAGGAAATTTTTTTTGACACTCCCTTGTCCGCTAATACACACCAGAGGATGTCTCCGTTCACAGAGTCGAAAGTTTTCTCAAAATCTACGAACACGCTGTACAGCTTTCCTCGTTTCTTTCGAGTTTCTCTCTCGGCTAACGTGTTTAAAATAAATAGATTATCTATTGTGCTATTGTTGCTTCTAAAACCAACCTGTAATGTCGAGAGTTTATTTAAAAAATATATATATAGACTTCCACTAAATATCTTATAACTTACACATATTTTACTAACAAAATTAATCACTGTAGAAAAGAACTCATGAAATCTTCAAGTTTAGCTTATCCTAAATATCATAACATTAACAACAACATTAACAATTCCAAATGAATTTCCAAAGTGAATATAAAAAATTCTTTAGTAAACCATCATATTTTACATCCATTTTAATTAAGATATATACTATTAATTATTTATATAATTGAATATTAGAAGTTATCAATACCGTCTATCCCAACTAGAAATTTCCTAAGAGATTTTAAAAATATTTTTTTACTTTAAAAATAATTGTTTACTATCCTCCTTTAGGTTACTTGTAATATTTCATAATACCAATGTTAAGAAAGAGGTAGCACTGTTAATTAGAACAATAAGGTAAACTGAAGTTTACAATTAGTTAAAGTCTCCTAAGAAGTATAAATATAGAATATTTTTGAGGTATCAAAAACACATTCTGATAGTCGGAGATATTTTCTTATGACATTTGATATAGATTTTTATATAGGTAGGAATTTCGCAGCTATGTGAATTGCATTTCGTGGGATGAAAATGACAGTCAATGATATGAGGAGGTTGGTCAGATAGACACTTCTTTTGTGATAGGTTAAGAAAAAATTTATTCAAATTTAATAATTGCTTGATTAAATATGTCGTGGCTCCTTTTTAGTTGGTGCTGTCGAGCGGTAGCCAGGCTAACTGGAGGCGACACGGGGGTTTTGGGGGGAAGGAAAGGAAAGGAGGTGAGGTTGGGGATTGTCAGTTCCGGCAAAGGAACTCCATATGCGTGAAAGCAGTTTAATACTCGGTGACACGGCCACAGGCAGTGACGAGTTCCATAGTCAAGAAGTCGGCGAGTTTCAACTCTCGTGCATGACCCCAGCCGGTTCGTGCCTTGGTCAGCCGTCGCTCGAGCGAGATGGCTCAGAGACGGGAGCGACGTGCGTGGTGGCAGGACTAGTCAGAGCGAGCGGTAGTGAGAGCTCGAGTCTCCTCGTGATATATTTATATCCTCTAATAACCCGCGTCACTCTTGCCAACTAAACTCGTTACCACCTGTGACGTGTTATACTGTCCTCAATTAAAGTGCACACGTGCGCCTCACAACAAATACAACAGATGATGATTTTTGAAATATCTCCTAATTTTCATGTGTATATGATTCTTTCTCTTCTCTTCAAACCGTATGAAGACCATCAGAGAAAAACCAACATTGTCCAAAAAACGAAACTGAGTTGACTCTTCTCTGTTTGGGAGTCACAAGTATATAGTATTCTAAGCTAACATATGGCGTTAAAATCTAAATTTCCAAAACAAATTTGTCCATCCCCGAAGGTGAGGTTTTAAATTGGTAAGCAATGATGAAGTATATAATATAATTGATATTTTTGCTGATAGCAACTGTGTTGCAATTGGTTGCCTTTTTCTGAAATATCCCTCAAATTTATAATTTGAGAATTATATGGTTATCAATAAATATGCTAATGAAATGGTTGTTGTTCGTTACAGTATCTGTCATTATTATATTTAAAAAATCTACAATAAATAAAATTCTGTGATGACAATGTTCGAGGATACTACGAGTTATAAAATAAAAAAAATATTTAAATGTATTAATTTATTCGACGATGCAGATTTAATGATGATGCGAAAGATGTTTTACGTCAATCCCGTATTTTGCCAGTACCAGGTGGACGAGACGTTCTTCAAGTCTAGACGACATGACAATGCGTCGGCGCATTCTCGTATCGAAGGAGAAAACATCGTTAAATTCCCACCTCTGGAGTCTGGCGTAGGTGGTAGTTGTTTCCTTCAACGCCTCTCGTCCTTCCAATCTGCCATCCTTTCGCATCTGCCGACCAATTAGCGGAAGGCTTCGTTCGCTTCAAGGCCGACACGTGCGCCTCGCGGCGCGACGCGGCGCCGCAAAACAGCCGAAGGCCACGGGGCGACCCTCTACTCGCCTGCGTCATTTACCTTCACCCCGAAAGACTACGAAAAGACCGAGAACTTCGAAAATGGGCATACGCGTTCTCCAGGCAATACCAAAATTTTTATAGGAAATTAGTTGTATATATTATTTTATTTTACTTTTACCTCACGCAGTGACCCTTATCCTCCCTTGAGTAAAGCAATTATTAGCATTGTAACTCCATAGATTTATTTTATTACAATGATTATTAACTTAAGTACTTTTTAAATGAAATATACGATGTGTTTGAAGTGTTTGTGCTCCTGGTATGTGTTTAAAATGAATTTTTTTTAAAATTATACGTCTAAGTGTTAAAAATGTTTTTAACATCCTGAAGAGAAAGTTCACGATCGAAACGTGTTGTGTTTAAAATTGTTAACGTAATAAACTAAAAGTGGCGAATTTCTTTAATTTCAAGTTTCGTCTGCAAAAGGTTCGAAAATTGTCACACCTGTTCGCCGAGGTTGGTCCCTCTGCCTCTGCAAATGATTTTTTCTCAATTAAAAATTGCTTTTTCTTTATTTAATTTTAAGTATTTTAGAATTAGGCATGGAGCGATGGCCATCGAAATTGGGTAAACACGTTTTGTAAAGTCAGCCCAAGACAAATTTGCCAGTGATGTTTTTGAAATTGGGTTTAGATTGTTCTCACATCAATGGCCACTTACAAAAGATAAGAGTTATTCAATTATCCATACTATCACGCAAGCAAAGCAGTGGATACTAGCTAATTAGGTGTTTTACAATCTTTAAGTGGACTCACCAAATTTTTATTGCGATAGTTTCTTTTACATTATTAAAATTTCATTATTCTAGATTTTTAAAAAAATGGACATCAGTGGTCAGTATTGTTGAAGATACATGCTGATATTATTTTTCAGTTTTAACACCACGTTTTTGGTGGCGAGACACTACGCTGCAAACTACAATGCTCTAAAGATGGTATACACACGTCATCACTCACTAATAATAATTTTCACTGACATGCCTGTCGTTTTCAATTTTTAATTTTGTATTACAACCGCTAACACAAACATTGGCTTGAATTTTGCTCGTATTTTACCTTTCTTTAACTTTTTACTACTACAACCGTACTTTTATCATTTGAGACATGATGAATTGCATTATCAAACGCTCGTACTTTACAGTGATAAATAACTATTTTTGTTGCTTTTTTATCATTTTATAGTAATTTATTACATATTTATGGCACAGGTTTCACTTTATTTGGAATTTTAAAACTATGAATGTTCGACGGTATACGTTTCATTAACTCCTACCATAATTCTTTATGACACCTTCCGCTCACTTTATTTCAATCTATTTTTTATGACAAGTGCAAGCTGTTTATATTATTTAAACCTCTTCTTATCATTTCATTTCACTTTATTTCAACTTCTTTCTTTCATTCATTCACTGGGAAACAACTTTGTAATCTGTAATTTGAATCAGTAATTTTCAAAATTATTCACTTCCGTGAATGAGACGAACCTTGTAATAACATCATGTCTACAGCCGATAGATTTGATTTGGGTTACCGATCAACATGAGCGTATAGAGATGTGATGCCTACAGCGTTTCTCGCGTGAGTTTCCTTCTTTTTTTTGTTGCTAATATTATTTGTTAAGTACCATTTCAAATCCGTATACCACGTATATCGTAACCACTCCTCAGCCTCACTAAAACACATTACGAGTATAAACATAATATGCATTGCTATTACATCAAATTGGAGATTTTCGATAATTATTACTGAGTATTTATTATTATTTTTTTTCTTGTGGACGCCTTGCCTTTTACATGCACGCATTTTAAAATCAAGCTATAGAATTTATCTTTAAAAACACCCAGAAACATAAACTTCGTTTCAATAGGTCAACTTCTTAAATGGTATTTTCGTTTGAAAAAGTATGAGAAAAAGTTTTTGCCATCCGTCGTTCTTGCATCACTTAAACTCAGCAACTCTCATCGAAAGTGATCGAGCTGTTCCGACGTTAATACAACGCTCAAATAAAGCAACATTGTAATGAATGTNCAATATATATATATATATATATATTGCGAGAAAAACATTTACTAGTATGGTATGAAAATATTAATATTGCAGGAGTATTATCTTGAGGAACTGATAAAAATAAATACTACATTACTCGACAAAGTTACAGATATATTTTACACGTCATCACCAGGGTTTGATACACTATTTATACATCTTCACCATCATCACACGCCCACATCTTCAACATATACACTTGCCCATCAAGCACATCCTGTTTACTTACTGCATCAAAAAAGATTTTTGTTCTCAAATGGATTCTATCATGCACACAGAAAACAATATGCAAATACGCTGTAGACCTTTGCCCAGTATCGGCTTATGTTATGGAGCGTTCTCAAGATTCGGAATATTTTCTGATAGTTGCACTCATTCATTATTCGGGGTGGAGATATTGCAATGTAATCCACTCCTTAAATTATTTAATGAGAGAATTTGAAAACAAGCATTATTTTCCTGTAGATTTACCATTTATTTTTGGTTTCGATCATTATTTTCTTGAAGTCAAAATTGTGAATTTCACCTTCTAACTAATTGTTCATCACTCACCGTTAGGGAAAAACGTTTAGACTCGTCTCCAAGGATGCTTAAGGATTTTTTCCTTGAGTATCCAACAATAAGTCACGTGTAGCATCATTTAATTTCTCTTATTCACAATTTAATTATTTTTAGCGCTACATATTTTTGGAGAAAAAGGTTAGTGGAGGGTCCCTTGGGGTTACGGATTCATCATTGTTATAAATTTAGCTTGTGCGTCAGAAAACATGTTCTGAATTGTTTTTAAACTTTATATTCTCCGTATTTAAAAATTATTTGCTACACATTTTTCAAAAACATTTATTTTTGCCTCCGAAAATCATTTTCTACGAATATAATACTTTAATGAAATGTAGAATGATGCAGAATTATTTTCCATGGGTCTTTATATATTATTTAATAAATTAAATCAACTTAAACGTAAAAAAAATTAATGTTTTTCTTGAATACGTTTTCTACAACTTATTGTAGACCCCTAAAATTTCCCTTATCTTCGAGAAAAAATACATAAAATATTGGAATCTTCTTCCTCCAGGATGGTTTACCACCACAAATCTTTTACTCTGTCATTCGTCATAATTTCAACCAATGTCACTCTATGTTCTGAAACTGGACCCTAAACTGTCCTAAAAAGCGTCCTCTTTGCACACGAAGCACTCCTATAGAACATTGTTCTGCAGCAACGCTATTACATGAGGATCCTCACTTCCTATCCTCCATCACTCTCAAGAGCGTCCTCAACCTCGCCACCAAACAGGGTTCATTTCACATGAAACACTTGTCCAGCAAAAGGGCCACATAGAGGACGTGGCACTTCGCCTGAGGGATTGCTGGCGATTAAGCAAACATATGTTGTGTTGCTCCGGATCTGAAGACAGAACGAGATATGTTCATAGCAGTCAAGGGCGTGAATTATTTCCATGAATCAGGAGATTTTGTGCTCAGAGAAATTCTCTGACTTTGAACCTCATTACAAAAAATTGCTCATCATTATTGATTATTTGATTTAATTAATAAAATTATTTTAATTCTTCTAATAAATATTTTCCGTTAATAAATGTTAAAAATAATGAACAACTCTCCTAGTACTGACAAATGTTGAATGTGATGATAATTCTGTGACTGAAAAGGATCTTTGAAGATAAATTCGAAATGTGAAAGGAGAGTTCTTTGGTTCAAACATTATTAAACTGCCTGTAGTTTTATACGGAAGACGATATGTCATGATAATTATAATTCATAATCTAGTAAAACGTGATATGTAGCATAAACAGCAGATTATGTTATTTAAACAAAATCCTCAATTGCACCTACATTTCTTTTAACTGTTCCGTTTTTGTCAAATTGACATTAGTTCATAATTTATAATGAAATCATTCACATAATACATTGAAGGGGTCATATTAATAGGAATTAAACACTATTAGTAATAAATTAATTAATAAGAAATAATTATATATTTCCGCAATATTTCTTAATATGTTTCTGCTTGTAGTCTTTTTATCAATTTATGTGTTATACAATTGTTTTGTTTTTGTTTTTGTATTTAACATCATCAAGGAGTCCATAGAATACATTTGAAAATGGTTATCATACGTAAGAATCGAAGCGTTGATGTAGAAGAAAAGTTTAAATGTCTAGTGTTTTTCGAATAAATATAAACACATACTTAAAAATATGATATTGTAAGGTATTTCACGTACCTATTCTGTATGAACATATTTTTATATGCACTTGAAATCTTCTGAAATCTCTTAGTTATTCTGCCACCACGATTACTTAAGCTACAAAAAAGCTATTTTGACTCACTCTTTCGACTTGCACAATTTATAACACAACACTTAAAGTATTAATCATTCTTAAAGTCATGTCACTTTACCGAAATGTAATATGGAATATGACTGTTTCACACGAATGGTCAACTTCTTTATAAATTTAAGTAATATCCAAATAAATGGTTGTCACAGAAGAGACTACTTAGTTAAAAATATTGAATTTAAAAACACAACAAATTAAGACATGAGGTAATATGCGTTCCACGCGTGAACAGGATGGTGCCACAAGAGAAAGTGAATTGAAATGATTACCTATGTTCTTAGTTCACAGAAATGTAGATTTATTTTGCTATAGAGTTTCATTTACAGAAATCCAAAAGTACCGCTAACGTAATGCGAGGTATACAGCGACAAAAGTACAGCGACACAAAAGCGTTGGTTACTCTTGTGTACGAACCTTGTACCAACATCAAGCAATTTAGAGCTGCAATAAATCAATCAATCAGTAATTTCTTGTCATTAGACCAGTAAAAACTGTCAATGGCCACGTCGGGGACAATAAGCTAATTTACTGCTACTACTCGTACTGTACTATCAACTAATAAACATAGTACGTTCCCGTTCATGTTTTTTTTTCCAAAGTTGCATTTTCTCTGAGTAAAATTACATTACTTTTAGTATAGTTTCTAACTAGGACGAAGCATTATGAAAGGGAGGAAATACCTTACTTTGTTTAGAAGATGACGATGCCGACAGGGAACTCGAGAGAAACGGGGTCTGGTTTCTACATTGACTGCACTGAATTAACTGGAGTGAAATATTATGCCGTAGCTAGTGATCGAGTTGCTTGATCCTGGTTCACTTCCAAATTGTTTGTTTGTTCTCACGTTATCCTCAACGATGTTTGGTAATGAAGTATTCCTGAACTTTATGTGTGCTGATATTTGACTCGCCACTTGTTCGTAGAGTTTTCGGGGTCAATATTTGTGAATTTATTTTCTAAGAATATCTTTAATACAAATATAGATTTCCGACAAAATTTGCTTGAAATACTACATATTCTTGGTATTTTTGTTAAGTATTTATAATTGTTAAGTGAACTTGACTGAACTATTGAATAGGAAAGTCACAAAATAATGTTAGGGAAATGGCTAAGAAATTTGGTTCGGATTGTAAAATTGTTTAACTAGCGTACTTTGCTAACATACATTTTATATCATATTCAGAATTGCTCTTCGGGATGTAACGACTGTGAAATGCTTTTAGGTTTTCTTTGTTTAATATGTTTTTGTTTTTTTATTTCACCAGTCCCATGTACCTTTGAAGTTTTAAATAATATTTTTATAATCTATACAATTAGAATAGAGATAATTTAATTTTTCTTTCATTTGTTATCAGTTCTCCGTTCAGGTGAATAGGGAAATCTTGAAAATAAAGCGACGCTTCTGTCTTCTATAAATTAAAAAGTTATAAATTTACCGAAAATTAGAAAAGAAACTCGCGTATTTGACGCAACNCGTCAACAGCGAGGTCATTAGAGCCCTAACTCGCGTATTTGACGGAACAGTTTCGAATCGCGTTTTCTGAATACGTGCACTATATTCGTCTTTCACCGGGATGAGTAGAGGCTTCTGGAGACCAGATGAAACCTAATTCACATGTTTCTACATCTATGGATTGCGAATGTTTGGGGAGAGGTTTTAAAACATGTTTTAAAGTTAAGATTTTTGCAGCATTTTAAAGTTGCATTTTCAAAAGTTCAATGTCAATTGAAAATTATTATTAAACTAAGGTTGTTTAGACTGATAGATTGTAGCAATTACTTCTAAATATACATAAAAAATTAGGAGATTTATTTCTATAAAAAACGTTAAAACGTGCTGTCAACTTCGTGCAACGCCCGCCTACTCGCGTACCAGAAATGGGCGCGCCCTACCCAGGGTTAAAATATACCTGCGAAGAAAATTACTTCGGAATCCTCAGATGGGAAAAGGATCTTAATGTTAACTATTAAATACATATTAGAAACCGTTACAACTAGATGGTTCCCAAATAATCTTTTTAACGATATCAATTAATTTTTTATTTAATTTGACTCTTGAATGAAATGTTATTTTTGTACGTTATATTTTTATGACATTTGTAAACTACTCTTCTCATTATTTGTATGACAACTTTAATGGGTCACTAATTTGATTAATTTATTTGCTAATTTTTATTATATTTTACATTACCACTGAGATTCCAATTCATTTAAAGATGAGCTTTAAATATATTGCTTACCACTGGAAGTTTTCCACGTGTCGGAAATGTAAGCTAGATCGTATCACAAATACCAATCCATGACATATTTCTTGACGCTTACACCCATGTTTTAGAATTTTGATAAAATTAAGAGATAAAAAGGCCGAAAATGAAATAAAGCAGTTCTTATTATACGATCTGTAATGATATTGATCTGTTAAATTTCATCTTCTTGAGAGCACTTCTGTCACCAATATTTTCCTCGAGTTTATGAGCCGCATTCCTGATGCAGCAATAATAAGAGAAATACAAAACATCAAAGGAAGGACTGAGTAAAACCCCATCCCTTATTTTTTTTCTATCTTCATTATGTTTTCCTCTTTTAATTTCTTCTTCCTCTGCTTCCAAAGGACTTTTTCAAACGAACCGTGAGGACTTGCGCACCTTGAGTTTTGAGCCAACGCTGTCTGCTGAGAGGCAGTTTCTACCTTCACTTGCCGCTTTAACAAGGTAAGGAAAGACACTCTTCAGTTTTTTTCACCGAGAGAAATCTATACGATTGCTTTGGTGTCCCTTATTTTCAAATTTTAATGTTAAATCGAGATTTCTTTTGATGAAGTGAGAAATGTTTATCACCCCTCTTGATATTGAAGTGTAGCTACAGCGATTCAGTGTGGCTAGAAGATATAATTTACCATCATGTTGCAAGAAAGTATTATATTAATCTAATACCAATTTAAGTTCGTATGGAAAAAACTCATAAAAAATTAAATAATAAACATTTATATTACGACCATTCTTTCCTTTTTTATCGGAAAAGGTATTTTTTGTAACGCTGAAACAGTGTTCTGCTGAAAATTATATAAAATAACGCCTAACCATGAGGGTAGTTGCAATTTGGAACTCACTCCGCTCGTAGTACCATTACATGTACTCTAGTATTATATTTGTTCATTTTGAGTGTCAAATAATTTAAATCTTAATTTTTCTTGCACGTGAGTCAAAACCTCCAGATGAATGATAAATGTTTATATGTAGTTCTAACAATTAACTTTTTCCATTTATTTATTAATGTCTTTCGCACAAAAAATTATACATACAAATATATTCAATTCAAATACTGGTTTTTATACCATTTTTTGTGATGTCCTTTCCCCTGTTCTTGGACACTGGGTTGTTACCCGGGAATGATTTTCTCTGTGAATGATGTAATCAATTTATCTAACTAATTCCTTTTTTGTAGTCAGTATGGTCGTCATTCAAGTCAAAATCATCTGTGGCTCTTCAAAGTCAATCTTTTCTTTCAAAAATATATGCCTGTCATTTTCGTCAATTACATTTTTCCTTTTCATTAGTTCCATTATTTGCCCTCGTTCTTCGTTACTTAACTCACAATCGTACAATACATGTGAGACTGTTTCTTCACAATATCCCTATAGACAATCACCATTCTCTATCATAAAATCCCCCTTTTTTAGATAAAGAGTTGAAATAGAAATTTCTTTAGATAAGAGTTCTTCAGACCACGAAACGCAGTACACAAATATCCTGTTTGATATGGCACGAAACACTTGAAGTTGTAATGCGTGCTTTCTGTGCTTTGTGAAGACGAAATAGGCTGAATGAGGGTATGAATAAGACTCAAGAAAGAATATAGGAACCAAATTACTTTTCATACAGCCCACTTCAATCGATTTGACCTATGATTGAACATATGATTGAGTACCGGTAGCTGATTTATCGGAGTCGCGGGGAAATGACGTCAAGAGAAAGCGGGTAATTCATAAAGTGAAGATGAATAAATCCCGCAAATCCTTCATACTAGGAAAACTACATCAGGAAAAATCCACATCTTTCTTTTCATTATAAAATCATTTACTTATTTCTGAGATCAGAGATTTTTGTTTTTAAGTATAATACATTTCCTATGATAAAAACATTCATCATATTTTGTACTTTTCTTTATAAATATTGTGATTGTTGTGATGGAAGTAAGTAATATCAGAGTCTAGGATAACCTTTTTAGTCCGTACCGATTTCGCTATGAGTCTTTTGAACAGTACTAATGTGTTACCGATTTTGGAAACTCATCTGTTAATTCGAGTATGTAACTTTTTAAAAGAATATATATCCCTGTTGTAAATATCTAATTTAATTAATTAATGATAAAAATAATTTTCGCTTCATTGTACAATTGAACCATTGTGTATACTATATTGCCATCATGTGAATCACGAAAATCACACGAGTCATGATATGGGAGTCATGATAAGGGAAGGGTGCGTACACTGGAAATGTCTGTCTTGTATACAAATCTACAGTTCTTTTATGAGTGTGATGAAATTTTGCATATTTTACTTTCAAAACAGAAGGAATATCGTTGTCTAGGTGTAGTTTCGATAAACCACCCGCCCACCATCTTTTCTACCACCTAATGCATTATTTTAGTACTAACAGATAAAATTTTACATTAAAGACGTTCAAAATAAGGGAAATTTTACCGTTTAAAATGCCGTTTTAGTTCAAATACTAGCGTCATGCGATTAGTACCCGAGGTAGAAAGCGGTAGAATGAAAAACAATTAAAATAGATCGATATAAATACTGATTCCCTAATTTTAGGGTCGATGAAATAAATTGTTAGTCTTGCGATTCCGTTAGGTTTTGCTCCAATGTTGTCCTCCGGTAGCTTAGGGATTAGCATGCTTGCTGACCACCGAGTAACTGGATTCAATTTCCGGCGGGGCGAGAGAAAAAAATTGTAGCTTTTCACTTCAATGTCCCACTTCATATAGCTGTGACTCCTCCTATCCACTTACTACTTTTCCTAGTATCAAAAAGTTTTGCTATTACTAACGACTCCTACTAAACCCTCCACATGGACCAAGTTGTTGGTTAACCCAGCTAACAGACCCACCTACTAATTGCCCCTACCACCCACCACATACTTCCGATCATCCCATATAAATATGCTTAAATAGTACGCTACATTTCCCATTTACAAATATATTCTTTTTAAAGTAGGCACCGTAGAAACCTTATGGGGTCTCTGGGCAAATTTGATACGGTAATGTTTTTTCCTGTATAAACAATTCATTATCTGGAGGAAGGCCAGGTTCATTTAACTAATTAATAATAAAAACATTAATATAACTACTGACAAATTTTAAGTAGGTCTAGAGAAATATTCATACCATCTTTTTATATTTTTTGTATTAGACCTTAATTAAGTTTAACAATAATTTAAAGCTTTCTTTATCTCAATTCTTTCACTGCGGCAGTGTCGGAGTGGTTGTTGGTACTGCAGCTTGGAGGTTACCTGACGGGCAGACTTTGAATAAGTAAAGAAAGGCCCTATGGGTATTTCTGCGGACCGCGACAGAATTATTAAAGGGAGTGCTTGCGGCAGTGTTGGCATCGCTTGCGGCGATTACGCAATACAATGGTAGGAGATAATCCTGTGAGAATTTAAAAACCCGGGACAAATTGCCTTTTCAGAGCTTTCACGTAATGAGTTGATTATGAAGAAGAAAAATAATCTGTACTTGAGTATTTATCATTTGAAAATAAAAGATGACCGAAAACGAAATTGTCTTAGACCGCGCAAGATTTGATTACTGGCTCCATAGAATTCTGGGTGACAAAATTTTCAATCTTTTTTTACTGAGTTTGTTAGTTACGTCTTTCTCAATTGCTGATACGTTAAGAGATCGGTACGCGACTATAATTGCGTTTCTCCGCGTGCCAGGAGATCTAGATAGCGATAACGGCTACAGTTTATCGGAGCGAAAGGGGTCAACAAATTCCTTTCCTGGTTTCCGCGCAAATGAAATGAGAGAGTTTGTGGAAGCGTGAAAGAAAATTGCTGACAACAAAGCAATATATTTCAATTCTGCTTACGAACAAAATAAGTATAAAGCAATACAAAATCAGAACAGGGAATGACCAACGAATATCATTATAAAGAAAATATGCATAAAGTATTACGCTTTTTTATGAAACACTTGGTAATTCCGTTTAAGAATAGTCTTCCTAATTAGTTACCAAATGTTTCACGCATAATAAACAAAGTACATTACCTCATAACGTGAATAATTTATTTCGAAATTATTTGACTGATCTCAAATATTTTTTTTCACATATAACTTTACGTAGGATAAGGTAAGTTTGATACCATATATGCAGTCTCGGTGTTAATACATATATTAGTTATTGCTTATTTCCAAAACTTCTTCAGCAAATAATTAGAGGCGTCATTTTTTTATGAAACTGGATTGAAATCAATGATACTCGACAATTTATAAAGTTAAAATTGTGACACAAATATTGACGTATTGAGAATTAACTATTTTTTTCAAATCCTATATTACAAGTTTGGTAAAAAGGTTCCAAAAATACAGAATTAAACACGTGTATCACACAATTTCATTAACTTTTTTTTTTACGTTTTGTTGACTTTATTTTTGAATGTAACATGAAACTGTGAAGTCAAAGAGTTTTTACTTTGTGTGTGTTTTATTCAAATAACATAGATGTACGTGATTTACAAGTAAAGTTCTCCGGATATGAGACAAACACTTCAGCGCTATACAAAAAATCACAGTACACTTTCAACTAATACAACTTGTTTATCCACGTGTTCATGGTTCCTGAATGTGAAGGGGTAGAGAGAACAGCGCAAATAAATTGTAACTTAAAATAGAATAACCAAATGTTCGGAACACGCGTAAATTGAATTGTTAGTTTTCATTAGACTATGAAGTAATGTGTTGTCTGAAGCTTTGGGGCTAAACAGGAGAGTTGTTGCGTGTTACATGTTACATGTTTTCTTTTGCATACGCGATGTATTAGGGACATGGAAATAAATATGAGTCGAATATAAAGTTTGAAAAGGTAATTGTGTAGGAAATATTTACTGCCAATTTTTTTATTAATGTTCAACCCACTTACTTGCTCGTAACGAGAAACTACTCACCCAAAGCTAAACTACAACATTTTTATACGTATTGTGCCGCGAAACTAGTCTCAGTGGTTTCTTGTGGGGTTTGTTATCCCACAACATTCCTTCGATCACCAATGTCCTTGAAAACGATGTATTGTCAGCTAAGTGGCGTATTGCACGTGTTCATTATTTGTCGGAGACCTTATGCATGAAAACATGAAAAGGTCAGGAAACTTTACATTTAAAAATTTTTGTTTGTTTTTTAGTCTAAGAGAATTCTGCTAGCTAAATCTTAATTTCAGCTATACATCTACGAAACTCATGGTTTTAACATGGTATTTGGATATTTTCACTGACTGAATGTTTATTTATTAACCACGACATGAAGAACTAAATTAAGTTATAAGAATTCTGTAGTAATTCAGTATCTGCAATACAAAATTATACAATGTATATTATTCAAGAAACTATCGCCATAATTTTTTCATATTAAAATCTTTGTATTTACGTTTATTTTTCAATGTCTTCAACGATGCTGATCGTAAGGTAGAATGAAAAATATTGTTGTTGGTCTCTTCTGTTTCCTTGTGACCTGTACTAAATCTTAGTTTTTATGCATTTCTTTTAATCTCATTTCTTGTACGTGTCAATTTTTTTTATTATTATGCAGTTGGAGCGATCGCGCTTCAGAGTTTACTTCAGCTAATATTACTATCGAAAAAAACGTTCAATTTTCGAATCCGTGTTCGGGGAGAGGAGACTGGCGACGTTTTCGTTATTATTTGTTATAAACAATAGGTTATCAACATTTTCATTTGTTGTAAAAAATTATACAAAATTCGAGAAATACGATAGCATTGTTCAATTTTTGAACTCTTATTGGGGTGAAATATTGCCCCCCCCCCTTTCCGATAGTTCATAACTAAAGACCGCGACTTATACAAAATTCAAGTTTGCTTGTACAAAATTGTACAAAATCTGTACAAAATTCCTGTATCATACTTTTTTTGATTCGCATTGGGGAGGGGGAGACATGGACATCACTGGAAGCGGAAAGCAAATAATTCACTGTGCGCACGCTCTAGCGGTCACTCTGAGAAACTACGCGGACCACTGACATATGTGTCGCAACTCTGAAAGCTTTCCCCACCAGATTCATGATTCATAAGCATATGTGTCGTATATCTCAAACCCATCATTTCACAAGATTACGTTCAATTAATGTTTACCGTTTACTCCACTTTTTCTATGTTATTTTAATTTTATTCCATGTGTTGTTTTACGGTACATCTAATTAAAAAGTTTTACTCTAAAAAAAGTAGATATTCGAGGCATCAGTTAAATATAACAAAGAACCATTTAAATGGACAAAAAAGTAGATCTGACCATCTAAGTGTAACATATCACATTCTTTAAAAAACTGAGATAAGTCCACTGGACTCAGGCATCTCAACGTTTCCTTTCGTGGGCCAAATTTTTGTTTTTTTATTACATTTTATTTCATAAGTATTTATTTTTAATTTGATTGGGTTAAAATTGTTATTATTTCTCGCAAAAAGGAAATAATGATAAAAAAGGACGGCTTAAGATAATGTTTTAATATATCCTATTGATCACACCAATAAAAAATACAAAATCATAAATCCAAAACCGTAAAAACTATTTAATTTTATCCATTTATATCATTTAAAACATTCTTTGTCAGAGAATATTCTGTAAGAGGTGGCGTCTACTCTTTCAGTCGGATTGAGATACAGAGAACTTGGTCTTGACCTCACGTGGAGCGGTTTCCCCTACATAGTTCTCTCAAATTTCTGCAGGATGCGCTAATAAGACCTTAAATTCATCATTAATTTTTCCCATTTTCTTCACATAATGTTCTCACTATTTTCACGTGGCGTTACGTTGCGTTCTAAAATGATTTTCTATAAAAATTTCTATTCCTTTATTTTTGCAGTTTTGTTTAATTGATATATACAAAATAATTGAGATTGGAAACATGCGAAGTGCTTTCAATACAATTTGAATATGTACACACGTAACGAATAATACAAAATACAGGCAAGAGGAAATACATTTAGTACAGAATCTTTAATAAACAAACGTACAACTAAGACTCGTTAATTGTTTCGTTTGAGGTCGTTTTCAGGGTATTTAATAATAAAAACAAATTCACGATAGAGTTTATGACACCGTGATGAACTCTGATTCGATTAAACATCCAGTGAACAGTCGAACTAAATATTGAACACATACTGTGCGTAATCTGGCGATGAATCAATGTAAACTTTTTGTAAAACACAACGTTACCTGGCGCATCAATACAGGTATCTACTGGACACATTAGTAAGCTTGATCATCGCCTGTGACGGTAGTGAATTTTTTACGTACATTTTTTCACTTTGGTTATACATCAATATTTACAATATCTTGCATTGAAATAGCAAAATCTAGATAAATACATGAAGTATATGTTAGAGACACTGCGGTTTCTCTTTTATTGATATTGAGTGTACTACAACGGATGAGACCCACAAGGTTGAATGTTAATTAATTAGATCATTGTATATAATAAGCCAATAAATAAAAATTCTCTCATCAGATATGAATATTTCTTGACAAGCTCTTGCCTCACGTCATTGGTTCTCTGCTAGTGTGATCATCTGTATGTTTGTTTGATTTTCTTATTTTCTTATTTTCTCCACAGTTTAAATTCGACAAAAAAATATAACTGCAAATAAATACATCTCCTTTCTGACGTAATTAAAAGGAATATATTGCACTGTCCTTTGACACTCTGATCGTTGTTGTATACGTATATACCTCTATTTTTACTTATCAGTTAAGGAACTGTGTGAATTCAATCTGTAATAATTTATAGAAAAACTTAACGCATAATTTAAATTTTATTCAAGTAGTTACTGTGTATTATTATTCTACTAATTTTCCCCGTGCTTTAATACAATTTTTTTTAGCCTTTCAACATCAACATACATGAATCAAACCATATTGGTGTATTTCCACATTCTCCCGATTCCGTTCTTAATGAGTTTTTTAAGACATTTATCTAATGTTATATAATCTCCACTTATCGTAATATTCTCTCACGTCATCCAAACAACGCTCCTCGCATACCCGAACCCTTACATTTACAAAGAACACCACATCCCTCACTCATAAATAATCCAGACAATAGAGTAAAAAAAAAGGATTATATGGTAAAATTGTATTGACTAGCTACTACTATTGGCTAAGTCATGTTTTAAGTTACTTATTAATGATGTGTTTGAAAGAAGAAAAAAAAACAGAAAAATGAGTCCCCATATTTTAGGGAGGTGGCACGAAGTGGAAACCGTCGAAAAACACAGAACAATTAAGGGCACCACGTGTAAACATATTTGCTCAGAAACATCTTTGATGAATTTGCCAAGTGTCAACATCATGTGGTCTGGTCTGGAGTACAAAACATACCACCATAATCGGAGTGAGTAGCGATGATTCTCTTATCTTCACTTCATTCACTCCACAACTTCTGACAAATGATCGTCATTCCTTCAACGCTCTTCGATTTCCTCCGTCCCCGTTTAAGTCTCGGCCACTCGCTCGTCAAGAGACCGTTTGGTCGGAGGGTTAGAAGCTGTGGCGACCCGCTGAAAGGTTTTGGTCGGAAGGACGGTAAAGGCCTGCAACGAGGGGATGGGGAGCGATCAGATGAAGGGAGAAGTTGTGCAGCTCTTGAAGCGCATCGGGGAACGAGATAACCCTGCTAATGAGCGATGGAAGACTTCATTCATCAAATATTGGTAGTACAACATGAAATGGGATTTGATTGTCGAATGAACACGTTTCTTGTAAACTCAGGATGTATTAGTGACAAAAATTATTGCATACTTTTATGACAATTATTTATGCTATATTTAGACCCAGTTGCACCATACGTAAAATTATCACGATTACATTTATGTTTCATCGTGCAAAACTAATCGGCGATTATATTTTTTCTAAACGTCTTGAAAATGAATTCTAAACGTTTATTGAAAACTGACTGATTATCCGGCGTTGCCTGGAATTTTTCTTTTGCTCTAATCTTCTTTTACTCAAGAAAATATAACATCTGTTTGTACTGTAGGATCAAAATAATTTTACGTGCTGGTTATTAAAAACATGTACAGCATCCTAATTTTTCAAATTCATGATAATAAAAATTTATTACAAAACTTGACTGTATCCCCTCTTGCAGGAGCCGCGCATGTCGAATTTTCGCTTCCGAGGCACGATGCGTCTGCATGATAACATTAAAAGCTGTGTAAAATTTAAACTATTCGTCAAAATTTGAAGATGATTTCTATCTTCTTTAAATGTACAAAGCAAATAATCCATTAAATTTTATGGTGACTCTTTTTTCTTAATTTTCCTAATTTAGGTTACTTTTTGTGCAAATACGTATATTGCCTCAAAGTTCGTAGTTGGTTCACGGTTGGAGATAGTCACCTATCTGCAACAGTTTAGGCAGTGTAAGCGAATATAACATGGTTAGACGACCCTATGGTCTGAGACTCGCCACTAAATAAAGACATTTTGTTATTATTATTATTATTATTATTATTATTATCTCCCTCTTTTTCCCGATTTTATCGACATTATCGCGAAAAACTATTTATATCTCTGTTATCACACATCCTAAAGATAAGAGCTAGTCTATGTTCATCCTTGACATCTAAACTATCTCCTTGTTAAATTTCATCACGATCGGTTCAGTTGTTTAGTTGTGATCTAGTAGCAAACAGACAGACACACAATTGCGTTACGCATTTATATATTAGTATGGAAGTATGGATTTACATTGATAAAAATTGGTAACTTGAAGACAAACACATCTTGTTGCTCACCAGCGCCTCCAACAGACACCAGAGGCAGAAGCGAGCAAATTCGTTGGACTATGTCTTAACCTAAAACTCCATCGACGAGGAAACCAGCAAAATGGACGCTATATTGTTTGCAGAAATGAATAAAATTACGATTAGCGCTGGTAAACGAAGGATCCCCGTGCGCTTAAACGTAAATCGTTATTTTATAGAAAATCGAGATTAAATTAGTTTACCAGCGCCGTGAGTGAGGAAAATTCAATTTACCCAATTAATCTGGTATTACCAGGAAGAGAATCGATTGGTATAGTGCATTGTAAAGTGCATTGCGATAATAATTAATAAAAAAACAAGGTATTAAACAAATTTAGTGAAACTGGAACTTAGCTGTTTCGCTTTCCGAGACTTCATTTACTAGGTTGTGTTAGAAAGAGTTTTAATTCAAGGATAAAAACAGGTTGCTGGTAAATTGAGTAAAAATTGAAGAGAGCACTTTTTTCTCAGTTTTTATGGACCTGAGACTTCACAATAGGTATTCATTATATCAATACCTGAGAAGCATAAAAGTGAATGTCACTGTTTGTTGTACACTACATTAATTACATGTAAACATTAACTATATTAAAAACAATCAGGTGACTAGAACTATATTAACTA
>NNCF01128175.1:253090-305813 GCA_002313205.1 Laupala kohalensis | reverse complement strand
ATATATATATATATATATATATATATATATATATATATATATATATATATATATATATATATATATTCTTGAAAGGCAAGCTCAAATAATTTTTGAGTGCTTTTTAACTGTCCTGCTAAATAATTTAAAATCGAATCCTATAATAATAAGATGCAATATGTCTTGGTACTGTTTTCAACTCACCTCGTTTTCTCTTCTTCTCGTATAATACTGGATGTTCTTGAAAGGGGAGACAAGCTTTGAAGTGGAAACTTCGACGGCCTGACTGTTCACTTTGCTGTAATAATTCTTCATAGTTTCTTCTACTTCCACGGAGCTTTGGCTGTTGTAATAGTTTAAGAAGAGCCGGTTCTTTGATTCTAAGCTTTCCATGTAGAGTTCTTACCGAGTTCCTGGTTATGTGCGTGCCAGGAATTTCTTTCTGCTTGAAGACAATCCCTTTGATCGTGCATTCTATAACGTCACTATGGAGGACTTGGGAATACCGGCGAGTCATCGAAGGTTATGGCGAATCAAGTAATGTCACAGATAATTTCAAGAATCCTTTGACTTATAGAACTTAAACCTATTGAGAAGTAATCGGTAAATTGACATAAAGTAAAGTAGATCGGGCAAAAATTAAATTTTTCTGTTTTGAGTAACGAAAAAGAGTAAAAATTGGGAGGCAATAATTCTGACAGTATTATATTATTCTCTCTTCTACCGAGTTAAGGTGGGTAGCACTTCAAGTTAGTCAAATCACTGAGATGTATAATTGTCTTCTTCATTTTTATTCTAATTGTTTTAAAACACTATAAATAATAATGAAGAAGAAATCATTATTTAATTTGTATCTCTCAGTTAATAGTGAAGTGCAAGCAGTACTCAGGAACTCGCTTGACTAGTTTGAAATACATACGAGCATGAAACACGCGACGACCGAGCGCTGCGGTTTTTGTATCTCACGTCGGAAAAAGTAAAACATCTTTCTCGAATGTCCGGTGATCTATAGAGAAGTGATGTAAAAAAATACTATGGAAAATTTACTACAAATCAAAGGAAACTTCCATCACTTTCGCGATTAAAAAGTTGGTCTCTTTTAGAAAATAAGCATTTTCTCCATAAGATGCAATGTATTACACCATAAAATATAATTGCAATTATTTTGACTTAAAAGACCGATGAGGTATGTTTTTCAGGTATAAATCCTAATAAGTATGTGTTACTCTGTTTATTTAAACCGATTTCAGATACTTTAATGATTTAATTCTAGGTACGCTAATACTACTTAAATGATCTCTTTTAACTTCCGTTACTTACAAGTCATTAATTTTACCGATTTCGTTAAATAATTTAATATATTAATTAAATATTTTTAACTAATTAATGAAAATTACATGTTAGTTCAAGTATAAGAATGTTCAAATATATAAGAAAAATGTTTTTTAAAGTGTGTTTTAAGTATGTGAGATCTCATTCTGCCATGTTTTAAAGTGAAGTTATTTTCTGTTAATAAATAACTTTCTTAATTTGTTCGTTTGGGAGAAACACTATTCAGGTGTCGTGATTAAAACTTACTATTTTTTCCTTAAAATATAAAAACAATACGTTTAATTTCTTTCTCACTATTCTTTTTCGAAAGTGGGATATTCTTAAAGGATTCTCCTGTGTATGTAGCTTGTTACTGAAAAAGATATTTCAACACTCTGCTTTGATTATATTAAATTCAATGTTTTTTTATTTTATTTTCTGAGGTTTATATAATTTGTTTTGTTAATTTGAACTTGTCTCCATTAATTGTATCATTTATGTATCATGGATCTCAGAGTTCATAAATATATGTAAATAAAATAAAACATTAGGGTTGAGTATTATTTGAGTTTAAAATTTCTTAGCTTTAGATATTTGTGAGATATAGTGAAATGACTGTGTAAGAGATACAATGAAGGGAATAGAAGTTTGTATGCATTTCATAATACCCTTATCATAAATATATCGAAATAAAATACTATCTTACGGGTAACAAGTTTTTATCTTGAGAATTTTAATATTCGGAAGATGGAACATATAACACACAAAGTTTAAGTTGCTAAGAAATCATTTAAATACTGAAAACAATGATGCTGTTTTCATACCACCCGCCATTTGCAAACATATGAATCACAAAACCGACTGGCTTCAGAATACTCAGTATTTAATGTTAATTTGTACAATATTGAATTAAATTACAATTATCTATAAAAAGCTTATTAAACCTACTCATAAAAGCTTTCTTTCTATTCAGATAATAGAGTTCAAGTGAGGTGAAAAGATACCAAGTTGCGTATTAATTTACGTCATGATTAAATTATTACAGCAATATAAAATTATTAAGCAATTTGAAGAAATTTCCTGTAAACAAATCGTATCATACTAGTTATGTGAAAGCTCAAAGGCGAACCAAAAAAGTTATTGAATTTTTTTCAAATGCCTTTATTTAACTTGTCTTGAAATAATGGTGTACACAAATACCGATAAATGAAAAACCGTTCAATTATTTTTCATGGTAATTTTTTACAAATAAACATTTGTAAAAAATCACATCGTGTGTTGCCGTAGACTCCTTTACTCAAATAAACACAGTTCACTCGGGAGAAAAATTGTTGGTATTTTGACCATCCAATACCCTCAGTCTTGAGAACTTTCTTTCCTGCACAGAAAAGTAAATAAAGGTCAGTCATCATTTGAGTTAATTTGAAGTATATGCTAATGCAGGCACTTCACTTGGCGTTGCGGTTTTTTTTGGTCATACTTGACCAAAATACAGTCAAGTGTAAAGGAGCCATTTTTGGACTGGAACATTTCTATAGGCCGGAATAATGAAACATTATAAAGATATCTTGAATTATATCATATACATCCCGTCCATCATAGGTATAAGAAAAAAATATTTGGCATTTTTTTAATTACTCGCTTGTGCAGTCCACATGACGGCATGTTTGTGATGTTTGTGAATTTTGTCAAATACAGCGAATACGCTACACAAATACCTCAACGCCAAGTGAAGTGCCAGCATTAGATGTAACGAAGTGAGAGAGTTCAGTGAAAATACCTTTTTTTTGGGGGGGGGGGCTTTAGGGCTCGTCAACATCGAAGGTCATTAGAGCCCTATGGTGCGACTCTTCTCTATGGTGCGAAAGTGAAAATACCAAATCGTCCGAGTGTGTATACGGGGATACCATGATATAGCCCATTAAGCAACTTGACCAATATAATGGGTAAACCCTCACTATCATGTCTACTAATTGTTTGAGTCAATTTTTAATTATTAACAATGGATCAAAATATTATTTTTTGTTTTATTTCTGAATTTACAAGAATTGGAGCAAACACGGTTAAATAGATGCAGTAACGGGAAGAATGAACAGATTCAAGAAATATGGTATCAATTTGGGGACCATATTATTTCTGTTTATACATCTATATTTGTACCTCATGAGTTTTTATCAAATCGAGAAGTTTTAGAACCAAGTTTCTCATTTTGTTTGAAGATCAGAAAGATGATTGCACCATTATGATTGATTAACAAAAATGCCTATATGTCTCCCGGAAATGAATCATACGTCAGGTATGAAATTGTAGGGTGCAGTACTGTGTATGTTTGAGTGTCAGTGAGTTGCGTATCTTATAATACTTTTTTTTGCTGTAGTACTTTTTAAATAATTTATATTATTTCAAAAATTTATTGCCTGATTGTGTTGTCTTATGACTCATATTAATCTAGTTTTATGTGTACTCAACTTTGGCACGATTGTGTACATAGTTCTGTAGCCCCATTCAGTTTTTCTCCGTTTTTCCTTCGGGTTCTTATACAGGTTCTCTAGGTTTTGTCTAGGTGCGTGTTTTAATAATCTATAGTTCGATAATAACTTGTACATGTAATTTTTTTGCGTTAAATTACAAACATATTGACATTCTATTAGTATTATAACTCGTAGCTAACTTTTCATCTTATCTAGGAATTTTTGCTGAAATTTTTGAATCCGCCTTAGGGCCCTTGATCGGAATTGATGAGATGGTCCCTTGCTTGCTTCCGGAGAGTAAATTAGATTATTGTCCTCCACGTGGTCATACGTAGTTTGTACTGTTTTTGACAATAAATTTGTTATTATACAGTTTTGTTGGTCAGAAATATTGAATATGAGTGACAATAATGATCTTGTTTCATGAACGGTAGTGCTTGAAAGATTAAAACAAGAATTAAATAAATAATTCGAGACTTACGAACTTTAACGGACGAATAATTTATATTTTGTGATTGTATTACCTTCAAAACATGCAACAACAAACGTAACCTCAACAAGATGAAATGATACACGTTGTATTTTCTTATATGAAGAATATAACCCCTTCACTCAATAGATTACTAAATTATGACAATTGCCATTGATTTCAAAATTTAAAAATGAAAGAAATAATTTGATAACGAAAGGGAAAGATAAGAAAAGGTCATATGAATACTACGTAGTGCACCAAATAAGATGTAAAGATTCTAGGTCAAAAAAAGAAGAGGGTTAAAAACAAGAATCCGGGAACACAAACGAAATTCAAAATCAGTTGAACAAAGTGTAATAACCTCACATTGCGTCAATAATGATCACTTGATGGAATGAGATAATACATTAATATTGGACAAAGAAATTTATTACAAACGTTGCGTATCAGAAGTGATAATAATAAAAAATACTCAAGGGAGTTTGAATCTACGTACCGACACAGAAAAGCTATCGGGTATTTACAATACAATATTATAACGTGTTTGTGTAGTTTTTGCTTTTTTGCAAATATTTTTTATATTTGTAAAATATAAAAGTTAAATATTATGTTCAATTGTTCTGTCGTTATGTTCATTGTTACAATTTGTTATAATTTGTGCCAACTGAAGATGACTTCAACCAAAAAAATTAGTTATTAATCACAAAATATATACTGTTTGTCCGTTTAAGTGTCGCAAGTCTTGAAATTATTTATTTAATTTGATTATATAATAGACGTTAATTATAGTAGAATTATGAACGAAAAACGTATTTTCATAACGTAATTACCGTCGACAGTGCGCCATCTTCGATCAGCGTCTATATCATGTACGCCAACATAAAACGCATCGTCGTCAGTCTTCAACCCATTTTTGTCCAACGCTTTCCTCTGAAGCTTCCCCATTGCATGTGCTTCATTATTGGACTCTGGAACGGCTAGGGTAGAATTCTCCGAATGGCATTTGACCAAAGCGTCAATCCATTTGCGACTTCTCACATGAAATGCGAATGGTCCAAACCCATCTACAATCTCATACTCTGGGTTGTCATCCAACTCAACTGTCTTCTCGCATAAGAAAGCCTTTGGTTTGCTGCACGGTGCGTCCGCAAAGTGCCCTGAAGATATGAGGACTCCGCAGTTGGACGAGCGGTTGCGGGGTGTAATACCACTAGACCATGCACCATCAAAACTCATATATGAATCTGAAAAAATGAGAAATATTTTAACTATTTATGACATTTGTATGAGGACGTTTTGCGTTTTTACCTAACAATAAAATTAGAATGAATATATTGGGAAAGAAAAGATGTTGGGCTGTCAAGGAACGAGAGGTATAGTATTAGACCAATATTGGTGAAGTAAACCTCACTGTGAAAATAAATCGCCGGAGTGTGAGTAAGTGGTACTAACAACGTAACAGAAATAATAATTCATTTTCAATCCAGAGAATTTTCAAAAAAAAATTTCAGAAATTTATTTCAACTAATGTACACATTTATTTCCCAGGAAACAATCGTAGCATGTAAATTGTATGAAACTACAGTTCCGTTTTGATAGAATCATAGCCCAAGTCACAATGATTTCGATACTCGTATGTAGAAGCATTTTGAAGATCATAGAAATAATATTCAAATCATACTTGAAAGAAAAATTATTTTAAAATACATTTACAACCCGTAAGAAATCATACTTTTGTAATGGAATTAATTTACTATAAAAATATTGTAAGGTGATGAAAAAATATTATCCCACTAATAGGAGAGGCTTAAACTGTAGCACAACAAATACTTTTAATTTAGTAGAATTAGAATTTGAAAAGAATTGTGCCTCTCAAGGACGATGCGGTGATGTTCGTCTGTTACTGCTGCCATCCAATCAGAAGTTCATTGTGTCTTTTGCATCCAGAGTTGAGAAGGTTGACAATTTTTGTCTCTGTTCATGATCGGTGAGAAACTAAATTACTGTGCGTCAGAAACAAGGTGACCCACAAAAATGTGCATTATCAAAACATCGCTCGAGAAGTCCCTATAAAAAAGAAAACCCCGAATTGCAAGGTTGGGTTAATAAGCTGATCTTACTTCCGATGGCATGGACTACATCTCCAATCTGTGCTGAAGGAAACTAGTGATACCAACAGTGCAACGACTGAGAAAGATTGACCAAGTGGCAACACCACTCCAAGTCGTAATCGCACATGGGTATGGTAGTTGCCATACCAAACACGTGAGTAGGGTATTTGTCCCCCAAGGTATTCACTTGACACTTGTCTAAAATTTTTGTGTGTTTCAATTTCTTCTCAAAAATGCACATTTTTTTCATACAATTCATGTTGTACTTTTTAAAAGATGGTCGTATTTGAACAAGTTCTGGTTCTTGATTTCGGTGTCCCTCGGAAAATTTTAGCGATTCCATGAGTTGTTTCAGTGGACTTGTATTCGGATTGACTTTCGGACCCCCCTAATGAACGCTGCAGATATTTTAATTCCCGCTGCTCTCATATTAATGACACCTCGTGCTTTGCCCGTCACAATTCAGTGTATCACATCAGTCACTACTAGTCCGAAGCAAGATATTTTCATTTCAGTTTAAGCAGACAAAGCTCTAGACAAGTTTGTGGAAAGAGTTCCCGAAATTACAGTTAAAATTATAATAATTCTGTTTTTTCCTCCCAAAACTTCGTGATAATGGATGTGTATAAGAATCATTATAAATAAATGTTTTGAACGTTAAACAAAATATTATGTTTATTTGTCACGGTTTCTTACTTCTCATACATATCGATATTTACCCCCGGTTTACTCAATAATTATCGTTCACTATTATTGAAAACTTCTTATACTTAGCGTCCCTAGAAGCGTCTGCCTTACGGAAGTACACTCATGTAAATTTACCGAAAATAATGCAATATGACTACCTAACATGAATTGCCAACTTCTACGAATTTAAGTAATATCCGAAAAATATAATAGTAGTCACAAAAACGACTATTTGGTGTAAAAATAATGCAAGTTAATAACAAATTAAGACATAATGTAATATTTGTTCCATACGCCTGATGCAGATAAAAACAATTTCACCATAAGAGCAAGTAAATTGAGTTGATGGTCATGTTGGCGATACAAGTTAAGTTAAATCTGAATGTACTGCCAACAAAACGTGAAGCACACTTACCATTAACCTTTTGGACGGTTGTGAAATGATGGCGTTGGCTAAACTTTGTACAAGTCCTGTACCAACATCAAGTCAGTTGCTGGCAATAAATAAATAAATAAATAAATAGTGCATTCTCAAGAGAGCAGGATCAAACTGGCTATGACCAACTTGAGGACAGTAAGTTAAAATTACTGCTTCTACTGTACGATAAACTAATATACATAGCGCGTTTCCGTTAATGTTTTTTCCCCTAATGTTACATTTTCCCAGAGTGAAGTTATATGACTTTGGGTGTATTGTCTGTACATGCCTGTGCTCTATAGTTTACTTACACAATTCACTCTTCCACATTCCTTCTTTAGCTATGTCATTGATCCCAATAAAGATGCCGTCTTTCCTGACATCCGAAGGGAGGTCTGGACGCCCGAAGATGGCATTGGCAATGATGGGTACTTCATTTGTTGGATAAGGCACTGCAAGTGTCGCACCTTCCTTCAGGCACATGTCACGTGCGGCTGTCCAAGACTGGGGGGATAGATGGAGGCGGTAGAGCCGACGTTCGGGAACAGAGCCCAAAGCCGCGTACCCGTCATCTGTCGTGAGATGAAGTACTGTGATGTAAAAATGACTATGGATTGACTAAATGACTGTAAAATGACTGAAAATTAATAGAATGACACATTAATATTATTTTAAAATAAAAATTAAATTATTTTTTCTGTTTATATGTATGGAAATCAGTAAGTTCCATAAACTTTTGGAAATTAATCATAATACTATTGATATTCAGTGACGAGACGTAATTTTATCAAAAATTATATATTTAATTAAAATTTATTTAGTATTAATCTCGCGTTACAATTTGTTTATTGGCATTGCAATTCATTAATATTACACTTTTGAGAAACAAGAAGTTGTAAATCCCGAGGGAGTGGTGTGAATAATGACTAATCATTCAGACACTTGTCAAACAATAGTAGCCTATGAGGATTCGGTGTTGGAAAGGAATTACAATTCACATTCGAGCAACATGACTATAAAAATACTTCTCTGTGTTTATTGAAAAAATTAAAAACAAAACTTGGTATATTAATTTTGAGAAAGATGATTCCGCAATATTTTAAAACGAGATACATTTAAGATAGACTCCAAAACAAAATAAATACGTACCTCGAGTTCCATTCATATTAGTTTTGGGTTTACAAGAGTGTAAGATCAAACTCAAACAAGACATCGTAATTTCAAAAAAATGTATATCATAACTTCAAGTATTTCAAATGTACTCTCAGCGAAAGGTTTGGATGTGAGATCCAAATTCAGATAAAAAATGTGACGTTCCAAACTTAAGATGTGGCATCCAAACCTTTAGATGTGGTATCCTTACATTATATTGTATGTGAATTTTAAATTTTAGATGTCGTAGACAAAGCTTCAGAGAAATCGTTTCCTCCCTCTGATTTTGGATCTCACACTCAATCCTTGGGTTCTGTTATAGAGTGTTCTATCAATTAGTCCTCTCACCTTGTTCGTTTTGTTGTGTGCTCTCTTCTGGTTTCTTGTATTGAGTGTCACACGCGTAGATGAGCTTTGCACCACACCGCTGATGTAGGAAACGTCCACCGGCCATTATAGCTGCGCAACGTACTTCATGCTTCTTTTGTACAATAAAGTCAATATTAAATCCCAACCACGAGGTCTGCCGAGGGTTGTCACCTGAAAACATGATTGGTCGTTAAGTAATCATTTTCCAAAACTGTTTATACACTTCGTCCGTTGCCACAGGTACATGCCCGATCTTTTAAACCGGAGGTTCATTTCACAACTCTTATGTCAATAGTTCCTTCTCAGTCTTAAAATTTAGAGATGATACCACTTACACGGACTATTCTAGACATCTCCATGTCTTACTACTAGATTGCGCTAGCAAAGCATTTCCTTTCATGTGGAGGCGAATAAATATTCCTGGCAATAAGAATTAATTAATACGAGACATCTATAAAGCACTTAGATGAATCACCCTTTTTGTAAAAAATAATCTGTAAATCAGAGAAAAATGAATTATTGTATGTATTTTTTAAGCTTTGCAGAGGGGGTTAGCGACTTGCCCTTCGGCTACGGGCAACTGGGGGAAACTGTGGGCAGCGTAGAACGAAGTAGATACTCGGTTCCAACATTCTCCCCGTCTCCTGGATATACAGCAGAACTACAAACTTACCAACAGGGTTACTCATTAAGCAGAGCAAATGTATCAAATGGGCTCGCATACTAGGAATAACAGTTTTTGAGGGACTGTATTACGTACTTAAGATTCTGGGTGTCTTAGGACGTTACTTTGTCGCGCTAGCGTTCAGCTTCTGAATGAAATTTTAGAAAACTATTTGCTGCCCATTCACATTAAGCCGAGCATTTGATTTTATATGAACGGTTAATATCTACAACGCGTTTTTGTAGTGTTTTGAAAAAACCTTGATGGAAATCAGTAAAACTATTCACACTTCCAACTGAGCTACAATATCTTCAATTAAGAAATATCAATATCTTCAATTATTGTTATATATTCTATTCAGTGTATTAAATAATTAAATAATGAATAATTGTGTCTTTGCTAAATGATATTTTTGTGAATTTTCTCGAAATACTTTTCCCGTTCTACTACAATTAACGTCCGTTATATAATCAAATTAAATAAATAATTCGAGACTTACATTATTTGCTTTTCTCCTTCTCCCACAAAACGAACACGAAACAAACTGTTCTATTCAATCTGCAGCTAATCTTGATAGTCGGTTTACACGGATACAATCTATGATCAAAGATATATTATCGAAAATATGACGCACAAGGTTAATGCATAAGATTTTATCATAGTTCAACTATGATCATATGAATGTGACATAGTTTCTCGTTGATCATAGATATGACATAGAAATGTGACCGTGTAATACCGGTCTAATGAAGCGATAAGATGGCTGTCCTCCATCACCGCGCATTCGATCATACTCTTTTCAGAGGAATGACAGATCGGAGTAGCGCTTTGCATGCCCACGTAATGCCCTCGCGGTCAATTATACAGAACGTACAAGGAAATTATTGTAATCGGTCAAAAACAAATCTGAAGACCTCTTCAGATCTTTACGCATTGCCTCCAGGAAAGTCTACTTTCAAATTTTTGCGAAAATGTTCAATTTCGAATGTGTATGTTAAGAATTTTGTTCCCCGATATCTCACGAAGAAATTGATGTATCATTTTTTGTTTCATTTATGTATCACCAACATTTATCCTTGTCCTCAATAAATGTCATTACAAGAATCACATTTGTACAATCTCTTCTAATACAGAATGTTGTAGTGCTTTATTTAATCCGAAAATGTATATCTCTAATAGTCCCTATATGTATTACAATTGATGTACCGAAACCAAATTTGAGAATAGACTTTGATTGCACTGGGAATAGAATCTTACTTCTGGATAGCTTCATTTACATTCTGCGATCCATTCCAGGTTTCTCGTAATTAAAAAGTTTTGAAATATTAATATAATCATTTTTATTATACAGTAAATTATGCGTACAGAGATCTACGCATCATTTCCGTACGTCGAACTGTTTTCGACATTCACCGAAAATTTTATATACAAAAAACGGTTATATTGGAGTCTCTTTCTTTCAATTTAACCAAACTATACGTAATAGCAAAGTGTTCAGAATGGAAGATAATAATTGAAGTACATTGTTTAAAATTAGCAGGTGTGTAGGTAAATATTAATTTTTGTAAGGATTTGAGGATAAACATGTTAACACGGATTGATAAAATAAATATGTCACCAAGATTCATAATTATAATATCTCTCTTTCTTTTCTGTAAATGATTTTCCATTTTCTAAATTTTTATTGCAGTATTGGCTACTTATTGCTATGATCTTTTTGTTATAAATGACAATTGGATCGTAGAGTGGGGTACTCTCCAGATATTTTCATGCATTTCAGTCGTTAATTTTTGTGTTTGAATGTTTTGTTTATTAAATCATAGTGTTTTACTTGTGGTCCTCCTAAATATCAAAGCAATTATCATCATATCTAGTCCTTACTGATGTAGGTCCGTTGGAAATAACATATGGTATATTTGGTATAAATAACATACGGTATATATGGTATATTTTTGTTAAAACATTTATTCGTATTTTAATTATTTGGCACTTACAAGGCTTTAAACAATATCTGAAATGTGGGTAAAATTTTATATTTTTAAAGCACCATTAGTTGCGACATTAAACAAGTAATCTTAAGTAATCTACGAGGATTTTTCAATAATTTTTCGGTATCAATTGTGGCATTTAATTAGTTTTTTTAAAGCCTGATGTAAACATTGGTTTTGGCACTTAAAACGTTTCAAATTTACATGCCTGAATTATTAATTTACTTAACAATTATATCAAGTACCTTCGAGCGCCTGCCATGTGCCTTCGTCAGTAAGGCTATGAACTCCAATGTGCATAGCGTCCTTCATGAGCGTGTTGGAGATGTTTCCAAACGTGACAGCAGACTTGAGCAGACGCCCTAGAGCGCGCGCTTCGGTGGAATCACCAGGTGTCGCCAGATGGTGACCGTCACGCCAGCATGCGGCCACCGCGTCAAGCCACGGGCGTCCGTACGTATGGACGCGATAGCGTTTTAATATGCCTTGAATGTCATCTGGTCACACAGAACATGAACACAATTATTTCAACCCTGATTAAGAGACTTGAACACAATTTCTATGATATTGGAATAATTAAATTAGTCTACTGACATGCTAATAATGTAATATTGTAAACAAACTTGAAGGAATATTATTTCCACTCACAACTTTTCAACTACTAATTTCAGTCATCGTCAAGTGAATGTAGTACATAAACAATTTTTCACATGGCGATGATTGAAATTAGCAGTCGAAACGTTTCGAGCGAAAAAAGTAGTCTACTTACAATTACATTTACATTATTTGTATATGAAGTTGAAAAATTCTTTTGAGTATCAAATGATTTCAAAAAGATTTTTTCACTTTTTTATGGGGCTGGAAAACTGTTTTTGAAATTCCAGTTAGATTAAGAGAATTTTACCTATTTTATTTAAAGTAATTTAACTAACATTAACACTGAATACAAAATTTATTCAGTGTGTCGTAACAAAAGTTTCGAGTTCAAGTCTTTCGGAGTATGAACCTGCACTGAAAGAAAATTGCTATCTTTACTAAGAAATTCATTAAAAGTTCAACTTCATGAGAAGAACTAAAATAGTTATCGTGTACCATGAACCCCAGAGATATAAGAGAAACATCTGGCATAGACAAAAATAAGAAAATTACTCTTTGCGATAAGATTTGCGACAATCATGTCGCCAATCAATATCTATAATAAAATGTGATTTATGTGTATGTGTTCCTCATGTACTTTTCATACAAGCATTTATTTTCTTTTTTCATACAAATTCGTTTTCCTCCTCTCCCAAAATCTCATCGTACTGTTTGTTTGTTTATTTGTTTGTACTAACCTGTGTATTCAGATGGGAGTTCATTTACGTTTAGAACATCATCTATATCCAAAAGGACGTCAGGACCATTATCTTCTGGGTCCTAAAAATACATCGTTATTTAATCGTTAATAAACATATATAATGTGATTTTCTTTAAATATATTGTATTGGTACGTGAGTTTTCATCAGTTTGCATCATACTAATGTAATGACAGCATTGGGCATTATTCCGTAAAATTAAATTAATTTTCCCTTTTAAAAACATAAAAATGAACATTTGCTGGATCGCTAATACTTTTTCGATTTAAAAATAAATAAACACATATATCTCATATTCTCGGTAATAAATATTATTTTCTTAATACTTTTTAACAATTTTTTTGTGCCAGGTGACAGGTATGATGCGATAAGAAACATAAACATATTAAATAATTCATCAACAAAAAAAATTCTGTGTAAATACATTTTTGCAACAAAATTAAACAAAGAAGTAAGTCGTTTTCATTTTTTTTTCAAAAATAAATACAAACGGTTGCTTAACACACACGAGCTTTATTAATCCACTTCTATAACGGTTAACCTCCGAATATTGAAAGGTAATTCTTCACTCTTCGAAGAGAAGACATAAGTTTTGGGACAATTAATTTACATCTCTTATAATCTCAGTATTCAATATAACTAATGTCCTCCTTCCTCCTTTAAATTAACGAAACCGGAAACTTTGAAAGGAACGTCCATAAATTTTGTAACGCAAAAATTACTGTACTCAGACTTTTTTTTCACCACAATCACTCACCTCTACAATACCACTTACCTCCCACATTCCAGCCGTGCTACATTCCAGTCGCCTTATGTACTATTCCTAGTAGTCACGCAACGCTAGCTGTTCCCTTCCCCTTTCCCCCACACCCTTCAGAGGAAAAGTTTTTTTTTGAATATGTGGGGACAGTCTTTGGCACGCTGACTTCATTGCTCTTTACACATAGTTCTATATGCTAACGGTATGATTGAGTACAGTGGCAAACTTAAAAAATAAAGTACCTCGTAAAGTAAATCTTGTAAACGTAGTGTTACGTATCACAACCTGACGTTCCGTTACGCGTTATGATGGTGCAGGGAGATGTCAGTCTTGGTGTTACGTAATTTAAGAACCACCCTAACACTCCCACGTGGGATCCTTTCTTATTTTAGGGATGACTCCTTACCATTTAGAAGGAAAACTTTCCAGTGTGACCAACAGTGAAGTTTCTTGACGTACACTTGAGAGAAGACTTTAGTTTAAAACTCTGTGTAACGTAGTTAGGGGCATTATATTTTTAAATTTTAAATAGTTCAAAATATTTTACATATAATGTTTAAGTTTTTTCTCATTCATATCGATGTTTCTTGTAATATAAATTTCCACAGTACATGTCAAGACCCAAAATACTCACATTTTCTCTTCTATTCTATATTTTAAAAATCAATTTCCCGTGTTAAATATATCGTTTGCTTCTAAAAGGACAATGTTCGATGAAACATGATACACAAGTTATACCAAGATTTCAGAGGCTCCATTTTCGTCTCTCTTCATTCAAGTGTGAACTCATGTGAATCTTTGTTTCTTATATCTCCTCGTACTATCTTCAATTACAAGTTGCGAGGAAGATAGAAGAATTAAATACATACTGGCTCTTCCACAATGACTGGCATCTGTTCCAGAGTTCTACGTTGCCGCATTGTTGGGAGACGGTGTCCCGACAACTCTACGAACAATGTCCATACCACCAGCAATCCGAACACTCGATGAAAGCTCATTGATACCTGCAGACACAAAAACATACCCCTATTTAAGTGAAATAAATAAAAAAATCAAAGTTTGATTTACCTTTTTTACAGAACGTTTTGATGAACTGATCTATTTCACGTAACGCCAATAGATGAACTCTCCTTAAAGCACGTTTGCACGGGGCAAGCTGCCTAGCAGGTAACCTGCCTTCGAAATCTCTTTACATAGGGCAAGTAACATACTTGCTGTAAATTACGACAAGTGTGCTCGTCGGTCATACGTGCGTGTTATATGAGGGGTATAGTTCGACATCTATTTATGGGTGAACCATCACACGAATCATGTGAACTGCTTCTGGATGAGTTTAAAAAAAGGAATCGGGGACTAGGGTGTGACTGCATTACTCATGGCCTGTCGTCGCAATTAATAAATAATTAAATGAATTATATAACCAATAAAAAGAACCCAAATGAAATGGAAAAATTCTGGTCTCAACAAGAGAAGCACATGGGGAAGATCCCCAAAGACGACACTATAATATTCCTAGGAGACTTTAATGCGCAACTGGGCAGAGAAAGAGAACACAAAAATATCATAGGGAACTACTCGGCTCACAAATTCACCAATACAAACGGTAGGCTACTAGTCGAGCTCTGCCAACAATTCAACATAAAAATAATGTCAACATCCCTGAGGAAACATCCTAAGAAACTAAAGACTTGGCGCTCCCAGAATCAAGAAATAGGAGAATACCAGATTGACCACGTAGCAATAACGCATACACGACAAACAGAAATTCATAATGTCCAAGTCCGACGAGGTGCCAATATTGACTCGGAATATTACCTCACAAGAATTAAAGTAAAATTCACCCCAAGAAAATTTCATCCCAAAAAAACGCTCTCAAGAAAATTTGATTTAATCAGTCTCCAAGAATCGAACATAAAGGAGGAATGGGGGAAAGAACAGGCAAACACATGGGAAGAGTTTAGGAACAAGATCGTACAAAAAGTTGAGGAACTCGTAACCCTAAAGGAAAAGAAAAAGCATCCCTGGTGGAATAACGACTGTGAGAACGGTCTTAGTGCACGCAAACTGGTTTTTCAAAAATACTTGAGCAAGAAAACACATGAAACACGACAAAACTTCCTGGAAATCTGGAAACAAGCAGGCAAAACTATCAGACAAACAAAAAGAAAATGCCTTAACCAGCAACTAGAAAAACTAGAAATTGATTAAAGAAATTATAACACCAGAGACTTCTACAGAACATTCGAAAATAGAATTCAGGGATACACACCACAAAATTTATGCTTTAGAAAACGAGATGAGCTCTTACCAATCAAGAAAACTGTAAAAAACTGGTAATTTATTTTTCCGATGTACTTAACTGCCCAGAACCCACAAAAATATTCCCGCTCATTGAACCTACACACACCAACACAAGCTCGTCACCTCCTTTAAAGAAAAAATTATCAAACATGTCAAACATTTTAAAAACAAGGCAGCAAGCGAGGACAACATCGTTACTGAACTTTTTAAAAACTCGGTCCGAAGTCACTCAAGAGCTCACAAGCATCATTAGAGAAGTGTAGATTACGGACACATTACCTTCCGAATGGAAGTGCGCCCTTATACACCCTCTACACAAGAAGGACGACAGAGAGCAGACGTCAACAATTACAGAGGCATTTCACTGGTACCAGTCAGTCACCTACAAAATCCTGTCTGCGTGCATACTGAAGAGGACGCAGGAGCAACTTGAACCCAAGATTGGGGAGTATCAGGCAGGCTTTAGATCAAAACTCTCCTGCCCCAAACAGATCTTCGATCTAAAAACAACACTGAAATATAGAGCTCTGAGACACAAACCCACAATTTGCACGTTCGTTGATTTTAAGAAGGCGTATGACTCGGTTGACCGCAAATCTCTTTTCAATACATTAATAGAACTTGGACTCGATCTGAAAACGCGGCGACTCCTTGAAGAGACGCTCAGAGGCACAACCTCTAAAGTTAAATTCATGGGTGAGGTCTCAGAAAAGTTTGAAATCAAAACAGGAGTGAGACGAGACGGACTCTCTCCGATACGTTGTATTGGACAAGGTCATAAGGGAATGGGAAGAAACAAAGAAAACATGGTCAGTGGAAACCATTGAAAATTGGAAGAAAGGTCGAAGTCAGTTGTTTGGCCTTTGCCGATGACCTGGCAATACTGACAGACTCTGAACACAATGCGATACAGCAAATAGATATACTGAGTGAGTGCGCTGAAAAGGTCGGTCTTAAAATCTCCTTTGAAAAAAACCGAATTCATATGTACACTCCTAGACACACAGACGCTGTACACAAAACACGGACAAATCAAGAGAGTTTCACATTTCTAATATCTCGGAGAAATCTTAAAACCCACTGGGCTAGAGAAAAGGGCCCGGGAAACATGGAAACAAAAACTAAAAAGAGCCTATGGTTGAACACACCAACTGTACAACAAAAAATGTATACCCGAACTTCAAAAATTAGGCACTACAACACAGTTGTCAAACTTGAAGCTGAAGCAGAAACCATGGCACTTCATAACAAGACACTACTAGAAAACATAAAAGAAGAAAAACGTAAAATGATCGGAAAAATCCTTGGACCGAAAAAAACCACCAGATCCTCAAAGAAACAGAAAACCTCAAAGGCATGACATGGGACGAAAAAGTGAAAAGAGATCTTACTGACGCAAATCTCACTACTAGGGACATTGAAGAGGAGTTTTTGAGTGGGAAGTCCTACCAGATACCGCAGCCAAAAAGACCGGCACGACTTGGACGGAAGAGAGAAAGAAAGCCATGAGTGAGAAAATGAAGGTTCGAAGGAAAAAACTGTAGAGGCTTCGCGTGATCCAAAAAGAGTCTACAACGTGTCAAATAAATAAATAAATGAATTCTTCGGATATTTCAGACTTTTTCATTAAAAAATGGCATTACAATTCTTCCCAAATTGTACTATGATATGCCATTTTACACACAGAATTCACGTTCTGATCATGAGCACTGTAATTCAATGGCTGATCAAAATATTAGAAATATAGAAAATAGAGATATAAATAAATTAATAACAAATTATTAACGGAATTCACACGAACAATATACATCTAACCTCACATGCTCCTTTGAGGGGTGGGGCGAGGCAGATTACCTTCCTCAAATCTACTCTCAGACAAGTAACCTGCCTGGTGAAATTACAGGCACCTTGCCTCATTCGTGAGGCAGGTTGCGTTAACACGATCTTGACTGTGCCTGCAAGGTTACCTGCAAAGCAGCTTGCTCCGTGTAAACGGGCCTTTAGAGAAAATTGATTGGATAAATGTGTCGGTCGTGGAAATTGTTGAAAAAGTAGTGATTTTAGACTTTTGCGTGTATATATTCTACAAAAACATTTTCCACTATAATGAAGGAAAAGGAATTGGCTTAGTCTCGCGTATATTTGTAGACGAAGCCCACCCACATGGCACTGTTCATTTCTTTGTTAGTATTGCCAAGTACGAAAATATTTGTTGCGCTGTAACGCCGATGTGTTTCATTCATATTCAGTATATATTCAAATGCAGTGCATCTTAGCAGTGCATCGCTAACTTGAATGATTCTTTCCATTACTGATCTTATATCAAGTCATATGATTCAAAATAATTCACTGAAAGCTTCCAATAATGAAAAACACACGACCGAAGCAATTCTTAGCTTAATACAAGGAAAGAAGGGACAGCGATTGCTGATTATACTGTCACGTGATTGAAATAAGACGATGTCATTGGCTGTTTGGTAGGTGTCCGTTTTTTTTAAGTAAATGCCATAACAGAAGTCCATTTTTGAAACAAACCTTCAATTTTATAACGAATTCGACGATATTGTGACCGTTTTTGACCGAAAATAAGTGCACTGTCAAGTAAAGGGAGAAAAACTCAACATGCATCAATTTCTAACTCAATTTTTGAAAATTTTTGACCCATGTACTTCTTTGATGTGAAGCCACTCATGTGTTTGTTCAAATTACGACGTGATATTGATAAGACCTTCGTAATAATTACAAGCAAGAATGGCGAAGCCGTTAAATATGCGATGTTTTAACTACATCCGTAAAAACTGAGTCTTGTTCTTCCAATCATGCCACTAGTACAAGGTCTACTCTCTCAGGGCAGCAGTGCTCGACCCTTACTCAGGGTTGTCATCAGCAAAATCTCAAATACAGGAATTGTGCACCAAAAATCCAGGGTTTTTGAGCTGAGACTCGTATGTGATATACCTTCTACCTTACCTTCAATAAAATACGTTTATCTTATTATTACGTATCATTAATTGATTAATAAATAAAGAGATATTTACACAAGAAGAAACTTTCGCTTTTAAACAAAATGCATAAAATACTTATCTGTATTGAAAAGAAAAATTAATTAAGTTCAATTACAAATTTGGTGAATTTATCTTAAATCTTAATAGTGTCGGTAGCGCAATGGCTTTCCGCAACTCCTACGCCCCTGGTACGAAGAGACTCATAGTCCTCATGACGATTCCAAAATCTTACTCAAGATTCAGTTGCTTAATGATATCTTCCCTTCTTACCCCCTCCCCTCCCACTTCTGATCGCAATTTAGGACTTTTGGACTTACCTTGAAAGATTTGCGGCGTATAACGTGAGAATCACACATGAAGATCTCACTGGAATCTTCGTCTCAGTGGCACGGCTTGTCTCTATATTTTGTTTGTACTCTTGAAGCGACTCACAAATACTGCGCTAGGAAATAGTAATCGCGAGTAATGGGAGACGAAGTCATGTGCAAATTTCGAACGATCACTGCAAATAGCCCTCGTTGCATGGCTTTCATATAATACCTGGACGGTGTTGGAAACCCCACCAAACGCTCCACGGACTTATGAAACAAGGAAAAATCTGAGAAACCCCGACGGATGGTATAAACCACGTGGCATAACTCAAACTCTCGCCAGATTAACCGTTCTGCAAACTATGGCTGGGTCTGCTAATGGGATAGGATGGTCGCACTTTCCAAGGAAACGACTTCAACGCTTCTTCGACTTGCACGGTACTTCGTCGATCGGTGGAGAAATTCGGAAAGTGTGCACCGGAAAGTAGACTTGGATCTCTTATACAGGTTCTCTAGGCTTTGTCTAAGGGCATGTTTATTGTAACAATAAATCGTGAATTTAGTTTATTTTCAACTCTTATGATTTTTAAACACTATACTCAGAATAATCTATAGTTCGATAATAACTTGTACTTGTAAATTTACAAACATATTTGCGTTAAATTACAAACATATTGACATTATATATGTATTATAACTCGTAGCTAACTTTTCGTCTTATCTAGGAACTTTTGCTGAAATTTTTGAATCCGCCTCTGCCTTAGGGCCCTTGATCGGAATTGATGGGATGGTCCCTCGCTTGCTTCCGGAGAGTAAATTAGTTTATTGTCCTCCACGTGGTCATACGCAGTTTGTACTGTTTTTTGACAATAAATTTATTAAATTTATTATAGACCCTTCACTTTGAGTGACATGTTTTTGAGAATAGTATTTCCCCCTCTCCTCTTTCACCCCCACTCCATCACTTCGGCCAGAGCGGCAGTTATGTTGCGCCGGTTATATCTCTACCTTTGCCCCCTCTCTTCAACCGCACCAATCAGTTATCAACCGTCAAGCTAAAGTAGTGTTAAAAATTACGAACGTCTGGTCGTGTAGAGTTAGGTCACGACAGTATAAATTTGAAAGTGAGATTTGTCACGAATATTCCGATGTATTTTGTAAAACAAGTATAAACAGAGGAACTAGGTGAGAAACTGGAATGCATTATACTTGTGTTGGGAAAAGTATGAACGTATTTTATTATTCACAGGTATTTTATACTCACAATTTGAGGTGCTTTTAAAAAAGACCAAAAGTCGTAACAATAATTTTACAATTTTCTTGATGCAAAAAAGGTACTTTTCTTAAGAATACTGAAGAGGAAATTTGTTTATGTACCATGTATTATATTTTTAATGTTTCCACTTAATTTTTCATTCTTTCTTCATTGTTTCTCTATTTTAGAATGTTTAATGCACACACAAAAATATCGGGGCGCTAATGACCTAGTTGTTGGCGAGCCTTAAACCCCCAATAATAGTAATAATAATAATAATAATAATAATAATAATAATAACAAAATATTTGTTTTCTCTGAAAGCTTTTTTTCGAATATTATCATGGAGAACAAACTGTCTAGCTGTGAATGTTTTGCGAACATAAAAATGCTAAAACTGAAACTAATGAAATTTTTACACTTAAACTTCGGAACTTATATGTTATTTCCTGCTGTTGGACTGGTACTTCGCTCAGACACAACAAAAAAATTGACATGGATCTGTGGAAGCTTAAAATTCTTTGGTTTAAAATTGTGTAGCGACAATCCAATATACCCACTCACTAAGTGTTACGCTTGCTTGGGAAATATATCAACATTAGGAAATAGAATTTTTCATTGTAGGCAATAAATTCACTACGAAACTTTATATTCTTATGTTGAAGTTAAAAAAAAAGAATACAAAACGACCTACAGCTTCGAAATTCAGCACAAGCATCCTCCGAAGAGAGTCAAAGTGTACTTCCAAGAATTTTTCTTTCTATAATATTAATTTTTATAAAGGTTGAAATGTGGGAATGAATAACATCAAGTTTGACGGTAGTTATGTTGAAAACAAAACGAATAATAATTCAATTATACATAATAATTATCAGTCCATTCAGTCTTACTTTTCAAAACTACAAATGAAGTGAGTTGCTACTGCAACTACAGAATTGTCACTGAACACAGGCAATCTGATCAGTTATGAACATAGCTTGGGAACTATTGTAATGTTAACTGAAAAATACTAACATGAAAGTTTATTGTTAATGCTGTCTTAAAATGCTAACAAGAAAGTTTAAGTCGTTCAAATCATTGAGCGAATTTCTAATTTTCCTTGCAAATATTTTAAAATTTGGTTTTTAACATGTTATTAGGCAACAGCTTAAAACATTTTGAGCCAAGATAAACAAATGTTTTAGCAAAGAAAGATTTATTGATCCTTGGTCCAACAAAATGTTATTGAGTTGTGCTTCTAGAAGTGTAATATACATTTTCTGTGCCCCTGTTGTGACATTTTTAATACTCTCAAAAGATAAATAAATATTTGATTTGTAAAAATTTGTAGGATTTTGAAATCTTGATCTGTGTTATCTCTCGGTCGTTTGCACAATATTATTCGAATAAAATATTTTTACGTTACAAATAGTTTGATAATTGGCATTTCATGAGTCTTCCCCCGGAATTCGATACCGTACTGAGAATAAATAAAAGAAAATACAGGGATCTCATTAAACTTAAATCACAAAACTTTCGCAAAAATAAAATGCCCTAGTTGAATGCTGACATAATTTGTGTGTATCATGCGGACATTAATGTTTATAACATGAAAATTTGACACACGTGATCCCCAGGGTTTGACCTTGAATGTCATTTTCGAAATTAGAAAGAGATATCTTTCATTTAGTTTTTAAGTTTTGTTGTTGTCTAATACGCAATACGACGAGTCCGAAATGTTTTTAAATTATTCCCAAACATTACCACAGTTATTTTCTCTTGGCGAAGAATGGTTGTATTGCTAAACGCGTTAGTTTTGAGTATTTTTTACTACTGAAATCATCTTCTCACAGAATAAACAAGGAACATTTTTTAAATTGAACAATATTGAGCATCTTAAACATCTGAAGTCCTAAAAAGCAAAAATATCAAATATATTCATCTTAGCAATTCGGACACAGTAATGAAATAATAAAGAACTTACCTTCCCAAGTGTAAGAGGAAGTTTTCCGTGTGATCTTCAGCACAGTAAGGAGATGATGTGCTTATACGTTCAGCTGGAACTTGCCGTTCTCTTGTCCTTGGGTAAGAACAGGTTTTGTTTTCCTTTTTGACTTTGCTAGGAACTTGTTTCTTTCTTTTTACCTCAACTTCGTACCTCTCATTTCTCTCTAGCGAAATTAACTTGAAGAATGCAATTCGAAGAGAACGCAAAGGTTTTTGTGCATGTACGTCTAAAAAACCTCATTTCAGTTTTTCAGTAATTGAAGACTTCATTGTTATTATTATTATTAAATTTCTTTACGGCTGTCGATGTCTGTGTCAGTCATTAGTTAGTCAGTCCGGGTTACAACCAGCTTGCGCAGGATGTGAGATATTCCCTGTAATGCAATAGCGTGAACTTCATCGTTCTTAGTATTACTAGGAACCTTTACTAGATATGAATTTAAATTTGTTCACTATATCAAAATCCAAATGATAATAGGAATTAATTGTTTTAACACTCCAGATTCTACTCATTTCAATGGAGAGATTCCTGTATTTTAAAATGTAATATTATTATTTCTTATCCAATTTCTTCAAATATAAATTCAGATTAGGGTTTGGGAGAATGTGCTATTTCTTCTCTAAGCAGAACTGTCTAAAATCGTTTTTCAGAACCAATAGCAGGGTAGTGCAAGAAAAAAATTGTTGTTTACTCAGATTTATTATTGAAAACAAGTTGATGTAGAAATGTTTGACTTCTTCACTCATGTAAAAATATTTAAATTGAAAAATTGATGGAAGAAAGGTACAAATGATCTCAGTAATAAATTTTATTTAGAATATCGAAAGTGTAATTAATTTACGTAGTACCATGTTGAAAAATATGCTTAATTTTCAGCAAACTAATCATTTTAAAATTCTGATAAATCCATAAGATGTTTGTATCTTATTTATTTTATTATAGAAACATTTTACGACATTTCAAACGATTTAAGTTTTTTTCTGAAAACACAGGTATTAACATTGGATGATATTACTATACGTCAATGGTCAGTATATATTTCTTTTGAAAATTTCCTAAATTATTTCAATTATTACACAGTATACATTTTTTTTCTGTTTGAAAACATTAGTAATATATTGTTAATAATAATAGTTGACTCCACTTTTAGAACAATATTTTATTTGACAGTCAATTTTATTGATGTTTGTGTGGAAATTATTGAAAGTCATGTCTTATTTGAATATTTGAGCATGAGTATTCGTTTTCTCAGCGTCTCAACTTCCGCCTTTAGACAAAAGGAGCGCTAGTACATAAACAAGGATATTTTAGTCTTTCGTGTGTGGACGGTATCACGTAGACACCCTGGACCCCAATGTTCGCCATAGAAGCGAAACGAAGGTAATACTCCTGTTAAAATATTAAAACAGGAAATATCTTGAAGGAATTCCTCAAAGATAATTTACTCTCGTTGTTACCTTAAATTATAATGTTAATTATAATTTAAATGTAATTTCTTTCTCGTTATTACCTTAAATTTTCTAAACATTTTATACAATCTGTGTGAGAGGGTGTGTATTTTATAGATATTTAGACGATATTTGAGCGATGATCTAATCTCTTATTCTTATTATATATACTTGTATTCTTTCTTCTTTTTTATCTGACACCGAGCGTTGCTCATTTGCATATAAATTATTATTACTATTAATTATCTATAGATTATTTTCACAAAAATTTCATTTAAAATCACTCCCAATCAGAAAAGGAGAAAAATTGGTTCTTTCCTGTACACTTTAAATATAAGCTTGTTTCAGAGTTATATTACATAACATTTTCGGTGATCGTTTAGACTTTCGTATCATTTCATGATGCAATCCGAACATAAGGTCATTCATTCAGTGCACTTAATAAATTGAATAACCTTTTTTACGACTTTCTTTATGTAGTGGGTAGAGAGTACCAACTGAATATGCCCCTGTAGAGATAGTAACACTACTAAAATTATTGATACGAAAGAGATATTCTAAGTTTCATATCCATGCCTGGAAAGGTTCACCCAAGAGAGTGACGTAATAAAATCTGATAATGTATGTGAGATGAATGTAGTATGTAGTTTTGAGAGAGCAAGCTAAAAGCAAACACAAAACATAGAAGTTACGTATATGAACTGGGAAATTGATAAATAAATCTAACATGCAATGTAGATACATGAAAATGATTCAAACAATAATAATTAATTAGTGTTGAAAGACCTAGCATTTTTGAATTACGGCTGAAATATTTAAATTACTAACTTGTGGCGAGTCATTTTGTCTTTTAAAAGCAATGGAATTATTTTATTCCAGAAAAAATATTCCAATGCTTTTCAACAGGTTTTGCGTAACATTCTTAGTATTATAAACAGAATGAGGGAGAACTGTTGTAGATTTATAATAGATTTCGAAATGGGAAGGAATCTTTAATATTTACCTTTTTACTCTCCAATTATGCAGTATGAGTAAGGAAAATATTGTGTCGAAAAAGTAATTCGAGATCTCTTCAGATCTATACGAATTGACTCCAGGAGAGTCTTTTTCGAATGTTTGCAATAATGTTCAAAGTTGTATGTATGTGAGTGTGTGAGGAATGATGTTTATTAGATTACTCACAAACTAACTGATGCATCTAGAGAACCAATCTAGAGAATTGACTTCGAAAACAGGGAATAGACGCCTATTTCTAGCCAGCTTATTTGGGCTTCATTACGCACACGACGCTCCACTTCTGGTTTCTTTAAATTCATTTCTTATAGATAATTTTATTGTACATTTAATTCTGTGTCCATATTGGTAAGCAGTACGTTTCACCGGTTTTAAGATACAGCAAAATGTTATATCGCAAAGAAGGGTTATTTTTTCACATATTGCCACGAAGTTTGAAGGATTGACAAGAAAGATGTATTTCCGCGTTACGCATAACGTGAGAACCTTGGTTACGATTTACGACGGAATTGTTAATAATTTCAAAAGTAAAATTAATCTATTGGTGTATTTGTTCCTTCGTAATTTCAATGTTTACTATTCTTTCATATTTGAAATATTCAAACATGCATACTAAAGCTAAATTAATATCTTTCTATGTCAAAAATCTTTTTACCAGTATCCCTCCATCTGATTGTAAAACTCTTTTAGGTGACACCCTAGACTCCACGTCTTGCCCCCTTTGTAAAAACTGAACTTTTTAACCTAATCTCTTTTTGCTTGGGTGTGAATTATTTTAAATTTGATAATAAATTATATCGACAGAACTCAAGCTTACCCACGGTTTCCCCCCTTCCTCCATTACTTGCAGATTTGTTTATGGACAATCTTGAAAAACAAATTTTTGACTTGGGACATTTTCTTCTACCTAACATCATTTCTTGTTACCGCTACGTAGATGACGTAATCACTCTTTGAACAGGGACACTCAGAGAACTTGACATTTTTACTCAATTTCTCAGTTCACTTCTAACCTTCACCACAGAAATTGAAAATGACAATAGAACACTCAATTTCCTAGACCTCTCTATTTCTTTAGTAAACAACCGCCACCAGTTTGACATATTCAGGAAAAAACACATTTTCAGACACAACCATTCACAATTCTTCACTACACCCTCCTTCGCACAAACATGCAGCATTCCACTCCATGGTCCATCGTCTCTCCACCATTCCAATCTCACCAGATAAGATCAAAAAAGAAATAGGCCCAATAAAATTATAGCATCAAACAATGACTACAATACCTCTCTCATTGATAATATAATCACTAAAAAAGTAAGATTATATCACACAAAGATCCTCACATCACTTACTCCAAACAATAATATTCAAATCAGATATGCATTCCCTCTCTCACTTAAAATCGCTGATTCATTAAAATATTTCAACATTCACACTACCTTATCCTCTCCACAAACACTCAACTCTACCCTCTCATACACTAATATCACCCCCATCTCCTCCGAAGTGGAATGTATGCTCTCTCATGCAGTGATTGTCTGTCCCTCCGTGTACGTGGGGCAGTCTGGACGATCGTTCAAACAAAGGACACAAGAACACATAAATGCATGGAAAAACAACAATAAAGTCTCATACTTCGCCAACCACCTAGTAGAAAACACACACACACATTCAACATTGAGAAGGATTTTTATATTTTAGAAGTAGAAAATAGATTTTGGCCCCGGATCAAATTAGAAATTATACTTATCCATAGTATTCTAAAAAACAACATTTCCCTATTAAATGAACAAATCCCTGAACTTCATCCCCCTCTCATGAAAATTGCCCTCAATGAAAATTCCTTCCCTCTAACCCCCAACTCTCCAGGACATTGCACCCTACTCCCAGCGATTAAAACCCNAACATACAAACAACTTTTAATTTATCATTCCCCTTAGTTGTTATATTTGGTTAAGAGAGGTTTCAACAGGACCTGCACCAAGTGTTATTTTCTTAGAGAGAAATTGATTCATGTTAGAATTAAAATTATCTCTGCTTCTATTGTAAATTTGTTTTAATTTATTATGCAAAATAATTTTCATAAATCACTGGATATCGTACATCTTGTATAATATCAAACCACATGTAATTTTGTTACTAATTTCCAAAATATTTTAAATATCTGGTTAGAAATTGAAATTCACACAAATGTGTCACTTACACCGCTATTTAATTATATTAAAATAGAAAATACAATAATTTTATTGATTAAATTAAAATAAACGCGATGAAAATCTGTCGTGTTAGAGTGACGACGGCAGCCTCCTGTTGAATACTCACCTAGGGTGCAAGTATCGTCTTGTATGTGCTAAAATGTTGACTTTTATATATACATTAATTTTCCTTCTCCTAAAATAATTAAAGCTTTTCAATGTAGTAGAAAGGTTGTGCATAACACCGTTGAGTTCAGAATTTTTCACTTGACCAAACTTAAAAATCAATCATTGTCATGCTCCAGTTTCACAATTGGAGGTAGGATGATATCGGGGTTTCTAGACAATTTGAGATGAGTCTTTACTTTCCAAGTTTTCTCCGCATTAGGAATAATAATTTCTTCAATCATAATTCTTACCACACAAGGTTACTTACTAATAAAATCTTCCTTTAATGAAATGCAGAGGAAAAAGATCTTAAGTAAAACTGTATTATGATTATTTTTTACGAAAGGTGGTGTTACTAAATTTGCTTCTGCAATGTCCTTTGTATAAAACGAATTTGAATTTTAAGAAACAATAAATTATAAAATAAGTTTAAATTTAAAGTTAAGTTTAAAATAATTCTCTTTATTTATTCATATATTTTTTCCATTAATGAGGATATGTACATAATATCTGATTTCATTTTTTTCTCTATTTATCGAAGAATTGCAATTTTTATTTGTAATTTAAGAAGAAAGAAATATCGCCTCAACATTATTTCTTTAACTAAAACATTTCTTCTTTCCTTCAACAAAACGTTGAAGAAATAATGCTTCAACATAAACATTACCTAAGAATTCAACATATATTCTATAAAATTTCTATATAATTCTATCCCCAAAGACGAAAAATATATTATGGAATCTCTTCAACTCCACTATTAAAAGCTACATACTGCACTATGTCATCTGATGTCATCTACAATGTAGAAGTTTTCATTGATTTTAATATAAGTTTAAATAGGTTTTTATTTCCCCCAAAATTTCTATTGTTTAATTATTTAAAAAAATATGAAATACGTCAATTTATATCGTACTACAGCACATCATTGCTCTAGTACTTCCAAGATAAATTATTAAATTTAAAAAATACTTTCCTTCAAGCTATTATTGTTCATTATTCATATGAGTTCCGTTTTATCTGTACTTAACCTTGGCATGGTTGTGTAGTTTAATTCCGTAGACCCATCCTGGCATGGGTTTTCTTACGATTAGCTTCCGGCAGAGGATCTCCAGGCTCTTGCCCAGGGGTGGCGGTCCATTGTAGTATTTAATCTCGTATTTGGATATTTTATAATAGTTTTTAAATTAGGGTTTTAGAACCCTTCTAATAGTTACGATTTCTAAACAATATATTCCAAGTAATCTAAAGTTTGATAATATGTACTTGCGAAACAAGTTTTTTGTGATTATTAAATAATTTTTTTGTTATCCTGTTGACATTATAACGCTTAGCTATTTTTATTATCTTGGGAGATGAAATTTTTAATCAGTTTCTGACTTAGGACGCTTGATAGGAATAGATGAAATGGTCCCTTGCTTACTTTACCATGAAGAGTAAATTAGTTTATTGTCTTCCACGTAATTATATGAAGTTTGTAACTGCTGTTTTCGACGATAAATTTGTTTATTTATCGTAAAGATATGCTTTTTCGTAAAGAGTGTATAGAACTAGTAAAATCTTTATCATCCCTGTGATAGATAATTTACCAAGATTTCTTCTTCGGACTGCACAATAACATTTATTGTATATTTCATTTCTATACTTGATTATTGTAGGATGTCTGCGGAGTGTAAGTGCACAGGCGGCATTCAGATGAGTCAGGTGAATTATCTTCCATTCATTGTTCACGAGTCAGAGAACGACTGACAGTCACAAGCTTTGAATGTGAAAAATATTGACTGCAGTTAACTTACTCTAACCTTCTCCTGAATACAGGAATTAAAATGTTTAAATCTCTTGAATAAATGGACATAAACGTTTTGATCACTTTTAAAGTAAATTTTTGATTAAATAATACGTAATTTGTCATAATGTAGTTGAAATTGGTTTGCATTATGTGTAAAAGATTTACGTTGTAAAATAGTGATTAAAGTTACTAATGAGTTATTATTGTTAATAGGAATATCTATAACCTGTAATTTTTAAAGAGGTTTTAAACAGACAATTTATATTTTATTACTTTCTTAAAACTCGGCATTCTCAACATAAGGAGAGGGGGGAGGCAGGTAGTTGCTTGTTGCATAACACAGTCCCATTACCTACCTATAGTATTATAAATTGGTATGGATCCTAAAGTAATGAATCACTATAATTCACTTATTACTTAATAGAAATAATCAAATTTATATTAAACAAATTAAATTAAAGTGATAGGAAAGGTCTTCATTCCTTTGTGTTAGTAATTATAACTAGATAACTGAGTGAAGTATTATTCCTTACTACCGCGAATAAAATCTAGATACAAAACTCAGTGTGTTATATCTTATACATTGTGTCATTATGTGTCAAATCAATTTTACAAAAGTTTGGTAGGGCATAGTTTTCCGAAACGGTAAATGTTTGGTAGGGCATAGTTTTAATACTTTTTAAAAACAAAATATTAATATTTCTTTTTTAGAAAGTATCCCTAGTATCCAACTAGTTATTCCTTGGGTATTACACTCTTTCAGGTTTCTTCGTGTGATTTCTAGAAGTTTTCAATGCTTGTCAGCATCGCCTCTAGACGGCAAGTAAAATTTTCGTATTTTTTTTTCATTTCATTACTTACTTACTTGCAATTGTCGTGCGATGTGTAAAAGAAATTTCTAATTTCATCCTTCTTTCCATAAATGTACTTTTATTTGAGTTATTGTGTCCCAAATCCTGTAATTTTTTCAGAAGTTTTCCTTCATCATGACCAGAGGGCACTCCAACAATAAGTGATATATTGCTTTAGTATTTTTTCTACATATAAACAAATAGGTTTTCCATTATCCAACTATTTTAAAATATACATTTGCATTCCCTTGTCATAAACTGTAGATTTTTTTTAGCTGAAACCATTTTTTATTTTTTAGAGCGTAGTATACTGGTGGTAGAAACTGTTACGTTAGTATCTCTCTCTTTTCTTTATCACACTGTAATTGCCAGATGTATAAAAAATAGACAATATTTTCTTCTTATATCTGTTGTCTACAAAAATATTAGGAAGAGTTATGTCTGTACGTTTTCACTTCGGTAGCGAGATGCAAAAGCTTGCTACGCAATTTCAATACCTATTATAATACAAATAATACCAGCTCTAATCCAGGGGTCATAAATAATTCCAAATATCGGTAGTATAAATTGCATTACTAATCTTAACTCAACTCGTTATATCAAACATAATACTGAGTTTTGCGGTGATATTTAATGCTGCAATGAATATTTTATTGCTTCAAGAACAAAACATTGAAACGAAAAATCTGCCGTTATTCTACAAAACCTATCTACTGCAACACTACCATGACACACATTAAGCATCAAGCTTCCATTACTGCTCCTTCGAATTTCAAGGCCAAACCCGTTCTCAAACCGATGTGGTATCAAAGACAAAGAAGCTCTCAATATGGAATTAGAAGTTCTCCGTCAATACTGAAGTTGTTGAATGACGTGTACAATAACAGACGTGTGCAATAATTTACGATAATTTGAAACAAATTAGTTTATTGCCTCCATGCCTATTTTTCACAAATAAATGGCATTTTATTTTCACAATAACTATTAACGAAAGCTCCGTTTCTAAGACCTCCACAATGCCAATCAACGTCACGGATTCTCGCTTCGGAATGCCATTTGTTAAACAATGATCCATGCGTCCTCTCACCTGAAAATAGAATAAAACACAGAAATGATTTAAAGTTTAAAAAAATTTGATTCATCATCATTAACCCTACTAGTACCAACGAGTAGGCTTAGGATTCAAAAATAATACGAGTTTGTATTATATTTTCGTAGTGATATAATATGCTGGCGTTTTTTTTAAGCAATGTTATTGTCATAAATATACCTCATGGCATTTTCCATTTAATTATGTTATGTTGAATGAAAATGGGAGAGAGGATCGAGATTCTCGGGACTTTCAGCTAAACGCGCTGATGCGCTTACCAACTGCGTCTTCCCGCACATCTCTTGACCCAGTCTACCATTGATATTAAACTTGCGAGACCTCTGAGGTGATCTCATAGAGATTAAAATCATCATATAACGCGACTTCCTTAGGACGTACTTGATTGTGTATCGGTATTTTTCAATTCTGGAGTTCACAAACATACAGATATCTCTTAAATTGCGGTGAACCACATCTCCTGGTAACAAATTAATTATACATTGAAATAAAAATGGGAGTCGGGACCGAGATTCGAAGGTCCCGAGTTCGAATCTTGATCCCATCACCAATTTTTATTCAACATAACATAATTAATCTGTTACCTAACGGTGTAGTTCACCTCTCTTTAACAGATTTCAGTAAAATTTCCATTCACACCGCTGAGTGCGCACTAGAACACACCAAATATGTCATTGCTCCACGCTCCCGCTCCACCGGTAACCCAATCCACCGTGGCAGAGTAGCAAATTCATTGAACATCTTGCTGCATGATTCTGGCATGGCTACCTTGGTGGTTATGATTCAGAGCAAAATAAACGCATGGTTTTGCTTACAATTTCCTGTGGATGATTTTGTGCGTTCTGATACGCGTTAAATTTGCAAAAATTCATCGCGTCCATTATGGATCCTCGGGATGACCTAACCTCAAAAACGCAAGACTGCCAGAGCATATCCACACTGAGAAAACTAGAAGAATTGCTCTAAGTGCTCATAGATAGATTAATGGAACAACCATATTCCGCACTTGTGCAACTTCTCCTTTAAATGGATCACCAGTTTTATACTCGGGGTACATAAGTGCCCACTCACAGCACCAATTAGAAAACGAAATTAGGTTAAAAATTGAAATATCAAGTTCTAATATTCTATTCTGAATACAATAAATACTGTACCAATTATGCTATTTTGAATAAAAATGAGAGAACTTCCAAATTTAAAAAATATCGACGCACAATTCATCATGGTGAGTTGCCCCATTTGAAGTATCTTGAATAAGGTCACCTCAGAGGTTCGTGGGTCAACGCCAGAATTGTATTGTATTATATTGTAGACTGGAATGGCGTAGTTGGTTGCGCGCCACCTCTCTGAAAGTCCCGGGTTCNGTGAGGGGAACCCCAGATGAAAACCTCACCTAGTTCGGCCGCGCCAGGTTTTGAACGCACGCTGTACCGCATCGAGGAAGCGAAGACGCTACCACTAGATCACTGCATCCCATTTCACTAGACATCCCATTTTCATATTTATTTACAAATTTAATCTGTTAGATTAACCGGTGAGGTTAACCGCAATTTAAGAGATTTATGAATGACTTTAAATTTTGTTACAGGCTATCGAAACCACCTTGATGGTTAAGAAAATCTACTTCTTCCAAATATTCAAAAAACGCTTTCATTGAATTAAATAGTCACAAACGATAGGGAGATATTCAAAATATCATTGTAAAAAACTATGAAATACTTGAGAGTATATCTGTAAATCCAATGTCATATAAATGTGAAAAAAGTTAAAGTATTTTATATATTATGTAATTAATTGTTTTTCACATTATAATTTACTAGTTTTGTCTACTATTATCACAAAAAACTTTCTTGATGAGTTAAATACGAAAAACATTGTTCTGTTACTTTAATTAGAAACCGATTAGATAATTACTTTAATTAAAGGACCGATTTGTTAAGGTGGCTCTTAATACCATAGGAAAGCTTGAATAATTAGCGACAATTACTTACCAGTTAATTTACGCCATATTTTATCCCCATTCAAATCATGGATGCCTACCCATAGATGATTCATTGCCGTCTGAACCCGACAGGCAAGACATTTTCTGTAAATGTCAGCTAGCACTTCAGCTTCTTCTTGAGAGTCAGGCACAGCAAGAGTAGCGTTTTCGAAGTGACATTGTAACACAGCTTGTCCCCAATTCTTACGAACAGTGTGAAGCGCATAGACACCCAATCCCTTCACTTCCTTATATTCTATTTTTTCTCTTACATTCTCCGGTATATTCTTCTCGCATACAAATGGCTTGGGTTCGTCGCAGGAGATGTAATCCATTTTCGCGTCAGGTAATAAAACACCGCAGTTTCTTTCTCGTCCACTTGTCTTCTCTGCCCAATAATTCCATTCTGCAAAAAAGAAACATTATCTACTTTGAAACAATTCATAAGGAGAAAACTTTTATCCAATAACGTACAGAATTTGAGAGTACGGAAATGAAAAGATACAACCACATAGTAACTTTATGACAGCTCTAAAACTAACACACTTGTGCACTGAATTGAATTGCCATTCACTAGGAGATGTTGTCATGTATCCTGAACAAGACTGCAATTACGTATATATTTTGTGGAACATATCCTTGCCCGAGAAAACCAAAAATATGATTAAATGAACTAATTAATATAGTGGGATAAGTGCTTCCTGTTATTAGATAGCATTTTGTTAATAAAGACTTATATTATATTACGAAATATGTAACTTAAGAAATAAACAGAACATAAGATAAGAATATCCATTGTTCTAAGTATGTGTAGCCATCACATAAATAGATTATATTGTAACACACGCGTGCGCTGTACTAAGTGTAGCATTAGCACCATCTAATTGTTGCCGGGCATTTTAAATACGTTCAAGAAACGGAATAATAATATAAATTGTTGCCTATCACAACATTTGATTCAAACGTATTCTAGTACATTTCGCAAGCCCAAACGAGAGTCAAGCTTTCCGTTAATAATGGAGATTTCTGTGAGTTCCAGCCTTGCGTTGCAGATCAGTTCCAACGGACGCTATGTGCTCTCACGCAAACGCATGTGCTCCTAACGACGCGTGGCGTAAGTGGTAGCGTTCTAGCACGTCACCAAGCCATCCCGGGTTCAATTCCTCATGTGGCATTATAGCTGTGACTACTAGAAAGCGAACCCTCCTTCCTCTATCCACCTCCTCCTACTATCAGGAACAATTACTACTAACCCCTTCACGTGGGCCAAGTTGTTGGTTAACCCAACTAACCGACTCACCTAGTAACAATAACCTTCCAACAAACTTCTACCTCCTATGGCACCATGAAGATAAGCTTCAATAGTACGCTACATTTCCCATTACAAATACTACAATAATATAATATAAAGGCGCGTGGCGTGATGATCGCATTAAAAGGATTGTACACTGTAGGAGATGATGTCGTGGCACCTACACAAGATTGTAAATACTTGTTTATTTTGATATCGGCATATCACAATCATTTACCTACACAATCATTTACTCATATCAAGGACGAAAGATGTGAAAATAAGTATTAGTTTAGTTTTGTATTGAAATATTCTAGTTCAAATACATCTTAGACGAGGCAAATGTTTTGACAGAGACAATCATGTGCCAGAGATGTACTACTTAATCTTGAATGCAAAGTGTTTCCCGTTATAAAATAACATTAGATTATGAAAGATGTCTATATTACAGAAAATAAAACTTAGGAGAATGTAAAAAACAATTTTACATGAGACATTTTAAAGGAGATTAAATGATAACATAATTGGTAATGAAAATTAATCACACATAATTGATATTGCACGAGTCAAATAATTGAGATACGGAGAGGTCTCTCTTAAAACAGTTGTAAATAGTAATTAAATCATAGATACAATAATAGAATAATTGAAATACCGCAAGTGATTTCCAAAAAACGCTCAAAATATCGCGGAGAGAACCTAGGTCTGTATTATTTGTTTATAAATTTTATATATTTACTGATATAAAGTTATTTATATAAGATTTTAACGTTATTGTAATTTGAACGAACAAGTATACATAAACTGTTTTCTATTAATTTACTTGGTGGAAAAACTTCAATTAATATAAAACTCAAAATTTTTGCCTTACTTTGTTCATTAGTTGATTTTCTGAAACTAAAAAGAATTTGCAAAGAAAGTGCTGAACACTAAATAGTCTATCATAATTTTCAAGTGAAGGAAGATTCAACATCTTGGATTGGCGATAATTTACGAAGACAAAGCATGTAGGAAAGGAAAATGGTGTAAAACTTTGCCTGTCTTAGCATGTCCTGAAGAAGTATGGAAGCCGTTTTGCGACCTTATGAGCATCCAGGAAAACGATGACCAGTTAATCAGATTTGCAGACTATCATGCTGAAAACGATATAGACCAGGATGGAAATGTTGCGTTCCCGTCTGCCATAAGAGAAATAACTCTGTTGACCTACGGAGAACAGCTAATGCTAGCGAGGGTTTCCATTCTAAGTTTTATGAATCGAGTGGTTCCTCATTCTATACCCAAATATATTTATGTTTTTAGAAACTCCCAAAAGAGCGTAGGAGATTGTACATATTCGTATTTATGACACCTCAAACAGGAAAGTAATCAGATAAGAAAATTAAATAGAAATAGAAATATATATTAAGAAATAATATAAAAAGATTGCAAAATAATGAAAATTTCAGATTAAACTCTATGAAATATGTTTCTTACAAACTTGCGAGTTAGTTTAAATGAGTCTGGAAACAGTAATGAGAACATTTTTTCTTTTTCCTGTTTGCAATGCAAGTTTTATTTTCTTGTAGCATAATTTGCTTCCAATGTTAATTTAGTATTACGATAATTGTTTGTGCATCTAAAGTATTTTTTCGGTGAAATAAAACTAACAATGTAATTTAAGATCAAGGTTTTAATTATACATCAAAATACCAAGTATTGAAAGAGTGGCACCCTCATGCATTATATAAATGTTCTTGACATTTCACAAAGAACTGGGTAAACTGCCTACCTGCGCGTTTATGGTGAGACCAGCACAAGTTAGTCAAGTCACGGATATGTATAATTGTATACTTTATTATTTTTCCAATTGTATTAAAGCACAACAAAATGAATAATAATGAAGAAAAAAATATGATTTAATTTGTATCTATCAGTTAAAAAATAGGGTACAAACAGTAGTGAAGAATTCGCTTGACTGGTTTGATTTACATAAGAGAGAAGAGAAAACTATGTTAGGGTGCCTTACTGCAATCGGTGTCAGATGTGGGGTCATTCCAAGAACGGTTGTAAAAAGATCAGTCGGCTGTCCTGTATGTGCGGGACCACACACATTAGAAAATTGCATCCCAAGTCTAACAATTCCCCAATGTTTTAAATGCTCAAAAAAACACGTAGAAATCTGGGCAGGTTGCCCTGCGTTACTAACGTTGAAACGAATGCCCGAACAGACAAGGCAACGTCTCCTAATGAAATCCAACTCCTCTGACGGTAAAGGTAATACTACCTCTTCACCGGAACTCAACTCAATAAATTTCCCCTCTCTGACTAGTCGAGTCAGTAAACCAGTGAACGCAAATTCAAATGACAGTACTCCAAATAATGTGTATCTCCGGAACACCCCAAACGATGATTTCTACTATAAACTTATAAACTTTTTACGACAAATAAAATTTGTTAACTTCCTAAAGACTTTTAAATCTGTTGTAAACATACTTATGCGATCAGGGCCTTTTTCGTCAAAGTTAATTGATATACTTCCAATTTTTTCTCAACTTTTCACCCGAAATGGACAAGACTAAATTTACTACAACTGATCTTATAATCCCTGTTGTGGACTGTTTTCACAAAAGCTACTTATAAAACAATTTAACTCCGACTACCGACTTTTCCTCCTCCTTCTACAAGATTCTTGGTTAAATCCGAAAAAGAATATTGCTTTTCAAAACTATTTCATTTACCGCGATGATCGACTGAACGCCCCTAATGGGGATACTGCAATATTAGTACTAAAAGATGTCCTACATACGTGACTCACTCAAATCCATTAAGGCAACTATCGTTGAAATTGGTTCAAATAAGGGTAATATCATTATAATTTCGGCTTACAGACTACCCATTTTACCTCTCGACCCGACAGACATTACTACCCTTGAACGACTAAATACTGTTAGCTGGTGACTTGAATGCTAAACAACCGACTGGGGTTGTCTGACGAATAATTCTCTTCCAACACCAACGCATCTGATAAATTATGTACCCCATGCCATACTAGATATTGTTCTATTCTCTTCTTCCATACACATTTCCAAGCCAAATCCACTATTTTAACTTGACTCAGATCATCTTCCTGTTCTAATTTTTCTTCACAAGTCTTGTTACCACTTCTCTCATTCTCGCACGAATTTTCAAACCAATTGGTTTCACTAACTCTCATGCCTTTCGCGCAAATATCGAACAATACCCACGGATCAGGAAATAACTTCCATAGAGAAAAAGGACAAAGTCATTGTGGCCGTCACGTACTATCTATAAAGCTGCTTACTTCAAACACCCCACCCGTCTCCCTCCTCACTCAAACACAGACACGCTTCCTCTGGAAATGAATTACTGATGTGTGATAAGCATAAGAGCATGAACAAACATGGCGACCAAACGCAACGCTTTCGTGATTTACGCATCTCACGTCAGAAAATGTTTAATAGCTCTCTCAAATGTCCGGTGACCTAGAGATAAAGGTGATGCAAAAAATACCGTGGAAAATTAACTACGAATCAATGTAATGTCCATCACATACGTGACTTAGAAGTTGGTCTTTTTCAGAAAACAAGTTTTCTCTCCGTAAGACTCAATGCATTACATTATCAATTATTACTGCAATTATTTAATTTCAACGTCCGGTGTGATATGTTTATGATGTTGAAATCACAGTAAGAACTCGGTTTGTTTACGCCGATTTCATATATTTTAGTGACTTAATTCTCCCTACACTTGTACGGTTCTCATTCTCGCAAAAGGCCAAGCAAAGGAGTTTCTCAAATCGTGCCTTTCGACAACCAGCGTTAGGTAAAAGTTTCTCGTACTCTTTCATTAACATGCATTAATTACTGGATGATGTCTTACTTTGAGTATTACTCCACGCTTCTTCTTGAGCGATGTCACTGATGCCAAACAAAACTCCGCCATCACTCACTGACTGTGGAAGGCGATGGGTAATCCATTGCCACATACGCAAACCTTCCCTTGGTTTCGGTGACATCAGTCTCCCCCCATCTTCCTCACAAACATCGAGAGCATCGAACCACGACAACGGAGATTCGTACAGGCGGTAGCGATTTTCTTCGGTCACTGCCTCGTACCCATCAATAGTAATTGGTGTATAAGTGGACTCTGGAAAGATAAAAAAGAAATGGATGTCATGTACACAAATACGCAAAAGACCGAGAAAAATTTTCGTTCCTTTTCTGCGTATCCGACAGGAGCAAATCTCACAAATAAAGTACCGTACAAGAGGCGAGTTGTGAAGAAACCTGGGCTAGGTGCGCATGCGCGAACAGCGAACTCCGCCTCACGAAACGTGACAGTTCCTACAGAGGTCCCTCCCGTGACTCAGGGGTAAGCATGCTTACTCACCATCACGTCACTCCTAATTCAATTCTCGGCCGAGTGAGGAAAAAAAATTGCAACTTTTCACCTCAATGTCCCAGTTCACAAAGTTCATGACTGAAACGCGAACCCTACTTCTAACTACCTACTACTACTCCTAGTATCACTAACTCTTAATCCCGCTGTTCACGGTCCATGTTACAGACAATTTGCGTTCACTTCATGTACAAGAAATGAAAGAGGATGAAGTCACGCTTGAGGTCATCTGCGTGTACAGGAAAGGGACGTTCCGAAATAAACGTTTTACACGGTTTTGAATCAAAAATGAATGGTGTTATTACGAATTGTCTATTAACGCCAATGCTACCAATTCCATGAACTTACGAGTATAACCAGACTCGATTGATAAACGAATGGTTTATTTTATACTATGCTTTGTTTACTATGATTATGAAAACAACTTCGCAAACTATTTTTACCACTCAACCGACTTGAGAGAACACGGACGCCACAACTAATAAGCAGAGATGTCACTAGGAGTATGCTAGTAAATTTATACAAGTCTTACTTAAAAAGTACAACATGCTTGAAAATTTCCATACAATCTGCGTATAGTCTGGTGTGTATCGCAAGAAACAGTATGTAAAATGGACAGTGTAGAGCGGGATTTACTGTTACTCCTTCTATCTTCCGTACATGGTCCAAGTTGTAGAACCCAATTAACTGGCCCACCTACTGTTAATAACCCTACCACCCACCTCCTATTGCCCGCTATCTAAAGCATGCTACATTTCCCATTTACAAATACTGCAATGAAAAAGAAGTTCCCAATGTGACAGTGAGGAGAGGGGGAAGGGATTTCCCCCTCCATCGCCAACAATCTGCACGAAGAGTTTCATCACTCAACTCGCCTCGTGCACTTTGGAGCATGAGAGATGTGTAGAGCTTATCTTATTGTTCCGTCTTTCACCTTTTCCTTTTTAAGATAACGGATGAAATTTCATGCAATGAAACTTCTTGTCTCGTATATTTGAAAGGATTTTATTTCACTACTTAAACTCAAACGCGTCGGATAAGGAATAATCGTACGTGACGTGTTGAATCTTCTAAAACGTACACTAGTTATGATTTTTCTTCGTGAAACCAGTGAAGTTGTTAAAACCTTTTGCTTTACCATTTGAAAATAGAATTCCATTTAAAGTTGGGAACTCGGAGTTTATGAATATTCGAACTCCAGTACTTAAAAAAATTAATTGAAAAGTAAAAGAATATTCATATGTTAGAAACTAGGCTTGTCAGCAAAAACACAAAACTATGAGGACTAATACTCAAAATCAATTTTAAGCGTATAACTGTATGTCCACAATAAAAATTACATCCTTTATAATTTTGAATAGATCGTTTAATAATTGTTTCAATGTTCTTTGTGGGCATCCAAAATATAATATTTTTAACATTATGTATCAATAAGCACTTTATTACTTTAAAATATCGAACGGGTTGAACCTTTGTAGATACTATCGTATTATATTACAACTGACTACACAGTGATTGAATTTGACTTCGTAAGAGATCATCCCACTTCAGCTGAAGGGACTATTTTGAATTTTATGCTTTATACTTGGCGTTACATGGAGTTACATTCATAGCGACGAACTCGGAGAATAGTTACACGTACTTGTAAATATTTTGTTTGTCTGGATAATCAATGTGACAGACCTTGGCATTCGCAAAAGAAGAATCAAGACACTACTCAGTGATTTGAATCATTGTATTTTATAATTTATTTCCATATTTAAGTAGATTTTTAATCCGCTTTAATATATGAATAAGTAACGCGAATGTGGGTCTGTCTGTTTGCTATCCGATCACGACTAAACCACTGAACCGATAGAGATGGAATTCGGCAAGGAGATGGTTCACATGTTCAGGATGAACATAAACTAAATAACTAACTAACTAAAGAAAGTTAGAAAGGGATTTTGAAGAAAAAAGTTTATAAAATATGGGGAAAAAAAGAGTTACGCTGCCTAAACGGTTAGAAATAGGAGACAACTATGCAGCGCCATATTGTTTGCATCAAAGAGTTCTACAAAATGTCCGCAACAGCGTATGTCTATCTACAAAAATTAACGTAAGTTATCGATAAAACGTTTCTAATAATAGAAGTGTTATAAAACTTCAGTTTAAGAGAGTAATTTGAGAATGAAAAAAATCAATCATTATCAAATATAATGAATTGTTTGTTTTGTGTACTTAATATAGATAGAAAACGCCTTTTAATCGTAAAATTTTGACAAATAGTTTAGATTTTACAAGAATGTTAAAGAAATGGTGTAGTATCGTCACGTTTGGAAGCGAAAATTCGATCGGTGAGGTTTCTGCGAGATGGTGTAATGTATACAGTCAAGTTTTGTATACTTAAAATTGTATTATTTTTAATTTTCAAAATTAGGATGCTGTACATCTTTTAAAAATAACAGTAAGTAAAAGTATCTTGATCTTACAGTATAAATATATTTTATTTTTTCCTAAGTAAAAGAATATTAGACCCTGAAAAATCCGGGGCAACGCCGGATAATCATCTAGTTCTATATCATTTATCTGACTAGAATGTCCATAACATCTGTAATTATAATGCAATTAGTTAGGGATTGGTTATATGTCAGAAATTTAAAGTGTCATCTTCTATTAATTTGCAATGTATTGCATTTTTTGTGAGCATTTAAAACCACCGATAATTCGTTACGAAAATATGTAGTGAAAAACATTGAAGTTGAATAATAAATTATAAGCAAAAATGTAATGAAAAAAAGTAGGTATTGAATTTAAATATAAAAATTATTAAAATGAAATCATAAAATAAGGTATCAAAAGCAAAAAAGAATGAATGAAAAGGAACATACGCGATAAAGTCCAGAAAATAACGTACCTAGGCGTGGAGGAAAGTTTTGGCTAGTGCGCTGAGGGTTCCAAATGGTCACTGTTTGAAAATGAAAGAGGTTTGGAGAGGGAACAGGGTTTTTACTCAAACTTACGTCAGACGTAGAAAGACGGAAGAATTTGTGCGAATGACTCATAGTCTCAATTGTTACACGGATGGTTGGCGGTGAGAAGGAAGGAATTGTAAACTAACTTCATAAAGGGAGTGCAAAGATAAAGTATTTGTCTATTTAACAGGGAGATGCTCTTGTCTTGAAGAATATTGTAAACATGTAGAATTTCTAATTTGAAAGGACCCCAAATTTATTTTTTACTTGTAACATATGTAGATCAATGTCAATGTTGAATGAATGTGTATTTTGTATCGAATGGTTGGCGAAATGAGAAGGTAGTGTTCTTTTTTCATGCGTTTATATGTTCTTGTACTGTTTGTTTAAATGTTCTTCCCTTTAGATGATTTTCTGTTTAAATCTTATCTATCCGTAAAAGCGACTAGGCTTAAGTACGGATAAAAACTACATGACAATATGAACCATTCCCCATCTAGTGGTGATGAATTTTCATACCCTTATATCGCAAATTTTTTATTTATTTGATTACTATGGTTTTTTTTATATCCTGGCAAAAGTACCGCCTTAACATAGCAAAAAAACTATTAAAATGGTTATAGGAATGCAATGACGTTCAGTTCTTTATACCTTGCGGGGCATTTACCAGAATCATTCAGCAGAAACTGTGGAGAAGACTTCCAACGGAAATGGCCGACGCATCACGTGACTGAAGAAAATATAACCCTCGGCATAGAAAGAGTCAACCGGCAATCTAAATCTATTATCAAGTTTTAGAAATACAAAATAACTGTCCTCGTCCAACATACGAAATCAAGACAGCGAAATATTAATTAAATAGCATTTCTTTTATTCAATATTTCGAAGTTCAGCGAATAGTTGGCAACATGATTTCAGACAACACGGACATAACTCAAAATTAATTTTATATTTCTTCGAAAGCAAGAGGATTGTCGAGCTGGAAGTTGTTGTGGAACATATATTTTGCATAGTTAGTTCTAATAAATAATTGACACACAAAAATACCTTCGTTGTCTGTTGTTCGATTTTGCTGCTGCATATCACAAGCATAAATCAGTCTTTCACCACACCTATGATCTGAAATGCGACCATTGGGTAGAACCACAGAACAGCTTAAGAAGAGGCCCCTGTATCCGTATTGACTTATTTCTTTAATCCACTTAAAACGATCAGTTTCTACTTTATTTCCTGTAATGAAGCAAAAGATTAAGTATTAATATTCAATAAAATAAAGATTTCAATTATTATATTTAACTGAACATATAAAAATTTTCATTTATTTATTTTATGAATGTATCAAAAATTAACTTGAGGAAGCAGAAATCAGCGTTTCCTAGAAATAAAACTCAAAATAAGCACCACTAACTCAAACCAGACAGATTTGAGTCTTTCATCGTCTACATAGTGAAGAACTGAAGTTATTTGCTTATTTCAAATAGATTTCCAATACCTTATTATTATTATTATTATTATTATTTTCATTTTATTTATTTATTAGTTTTAGACGTTTTCTATCATGATGAACATTTTAAATAAGTTAATTCCTGTTAAAAGAAATTTATCGTTTTCTTGATCATTTTTCGAAATAAAACTATTCCCAAATTTTTGAAACTTAAAGTAAAAATTTCAGGATTGGACAAAAATTTACGTTTTTTTTTTTTTCTCTAGACTATACCAAAGAATCGACACCCTTCCATTATGCTAATAATAGCCTCAAAATTAATAAGAGAATTATAAAATAAATTATATTATTTTACATTTATTGTGTTACTGAACGAACAAGTCATATCAAATTTCTAAAATATTAAAATTATTAATGAGTTGGTTATTACCTACTAATGTGGTCCAGGTATTAGTCACAATAGAATTCAAACCAACATGCATCGCATCCTTCATTTGCGTGTTGGTGATGTTTCCGGTGTCGCGTGCAGCCCTCAACATACGTCCGAGTAGACGAGATTCTTCTGCATCATCAGGTGTCGCCAAGTGACCGCCTTCCTCCCAACATCGCATCACCGCCTCGTACCAGGTGCGTGCAGTCATGTGTACTCGAAAGCGCCGCAACACTTCATCTGTTCAATCAAATATTGCTTTAGCTTCAAATAGCAAAATCACGAGAATCTATTCTAATAAAAATGAAATTTGTGGAATTGGAATCGGAAAAGGTAATCGACGAAACTATTTGAAATTGAAAAAGACTCTTCTGAAGGGTTATTGTAAGTAAAATTGGTGTGGTTAATATTGATGGACTACAAGAGCCGAAAAACAATTAAAATTGGCTGCTCGTCAGTAGATGTGAAACTTCACTTGCATAAATGTTAGCTATGACGCTTACTATTGTGTCCGCCAGAGGTCAACTGTGTTTGAGGAGTACAATTCAATGACCGTATAATCGACGTGACAGAATCGTAGAAGAATAATTATATAAAGCCTTCGAAAAACATTGTTTTGAATAAAATAACCTAAAAGCGATATGAAAACCAAACAATTCCGATGTCTTAATTACGAGCTTTATTTATTAAGCACTTTATGTGTAAAGTGCGTTTTCCTTCTTCCTGGATTTTAAAATTAAAATTCCTAATTACGTGCTTGTATTCCTAATTGAGTGTTTGTATTTTTGTAGGTTTTCTTCGAAGTATTTATTTTTTTATGAATTAAAGAGAAAACTATATATTTCGATAGTAGGGAAATTTGGAAAACATAGAATTTACAATATAATTCAAGAAACCCGATCGACGACCAGCCAAATGGGTCAAACAATCCAAACTTGTTGACAGATGTTTAATACTGTCTATGTACTCGTATGTATCAATTCACAATACTAATTTTTCTTTTAATGTTGAAGTAATTTTTCTATTTTTGTTTCACAACAGAAATAAATATTGTTTTTGCATTTTTTGTTTTATTTATGAATTGTTTTAAAATTTTGAATGTCCAGAATAATTGTTTTAAATTTCTCTTGAAATTCCGTGCAACGCCGGGTGGTTCTGTTAGTGTGAAATAAATAATTAAATGAGGTCAATTCTTTAAAAATTTGAAAGTTTGTTCGGCATGTTTCACAGTTAAATGAGATACATCGTTAGTCATAAAAAGCAGCCTATTCTTATGTGAAATACGATTATTCGCATTTATGTGGTCTCATGCCCGTAATACCGAATTGAAAGTCAATTAATTTGATGTAGGTAGTTGCCAGTATAAAGCAATAAATTTATAAACGCCAATAATTACAATGTCACAAAATAATTAAGATTAATAGAGAATGATAATGAACTACTAGTAAATGATTAGTAATACGTCGACCCTAATTTTCGAGATTGTTGTTCAGACGGGAAACTTCTAAAAGAAATTTCGCAAATTAATTGTACCATTTTAGTGATATTTGGTTGCTATTTATCTTCAAACAAACGTGTAAGTTAATTATTATTTACAACACACAATCGATGAGCATATAATGAAATAAAGTATTTTATACTATTACGAATTCTTTAGTAAAACAAGTGATGTGCAAAATACTTTAACTCAATCAAAAATTTTAACTCAGTTCCTCCCGTGACTCAGGTGGTTGCGTTCTTGCTCATCACCAAGTCATCCGGGATTTAATTCCCGGTGGGACCAGAAAAAAATTGTAGTTGTTCACATTAATGTTCCAGTTCATAGGACTGTGACTATTGAAAAGCGAACAATCCTCCTCCTATCCACCACCTACTTCTAGTATAGCAAACTCTTACTACCAACAACTTCTCCTTTTAACAATAGCCTACCGAACTACTCCTGCCGCTCCATTTAGATAAGCTTCAATAGCACGCTATATTTCCCATTTACAAATGCTAGAAGAAGAAAAAAATCCAACTGAGATTTGGATCGAAAAACTTAATAAAAGAAGCAGTTTGTTCGATATCATTGAATATTTTTATTTTTTTTCCTTATTATAAAATTCATTCAAAAAAAAAAAACAATACGCGAAGACGAATGAATTTCACAGATTTTGTATTTTATTCCGTTTACATCCGATTTAGGTGGTTCACGAGACATGACGCAACGAATGAAACGACTACATAATTCTACTTAATTGTTTAAGCTAAATAATTTTTTAGTTTACGTACACCTTTATGGAAAAAATATTTTGTGTAGATTGCCTTCTATTCGTAGACGTTATATATTACGAAATGTCAATATACCTGATGATAAGAGTAGATCATCTGCAAAGTAAACTTCATCTTCCCATAGGTCAGGTGCGTTCGTCTTATTGCCCTCAATCTGAACAAGGATAAATATTATTGGTAATATATTTGGACATATTTTGAAGAAACATTTATGAGACTAGAACTGAGTGGTAGGAGAGGCCTCATCATTCTCACCAACAGATCAGTAAATTTAAAGGAGAAATTGAATGTAGAAACAACATTTACACATTCTGCGAGCATATTTACGTGCATCGTAATAAATTAATGTCTTAATACAAGGTGAGACGACGTTGATAATTTTAGACTTGCCCTTTTACTGAACCACATTTTAGAAATACAACTATATCAGAAATTTGGTGACTTTGTAATGTCAATAAGGTCCATACCACTCGCTGATACTTTTTCAGTTATCAAGATCAAAGAAAATATTCTAGGTATAGATTTGATTCTGTGTATTATAAGGGTTGTATAAGTATAAATGAAAGTTATGGCTCTTTTATTTTGCTTCTGGAGGAGTTGACATCTCCATTCCCGTAAACTAAAATATCAATGAAATCTATACTTTAAAATCTATAAATTTATAATTTAACACAAAAATATTATTTTACAAGTAAGTATTACTATCGAACTATAGATTATTCAGAAAACAGTTTGAAAATCGTAATTTTTTAATTATTTAATTATTAATCGTCAGTATAAAAATAACATTAAATTCAAGATATATTATTCAAGATCTAGAAAACCTGTATAAACAATCCGTCTCTGTCGAAAAGAAAACCGGAGAAAAACCCGAGGCAGCATGGGGCCAGAATCAATACGACTTTTGTAATATTAAAATATAAAATTGTTAATTATATATTTAATTTTAATGTTAAAACTCTTGAAATGGTTTCTAGCAGAAAGTAAGAGGGAGATAAAACGAAACGAAGTGAGAAATACCACAATGTATCATATTGTACTATTGTACTGTATTGTTTTGTGGTGGATGATGTATTGTATTATTTGGAGAGAGCCCAGACGAAAACTTACTAAAAATTGAAACGTTGGCAACATGACGAATGTTATAATGACCGAAGATCCCATCTAAACAACAAAAAGAACACTGACCAAAATTTCTTTGTTATTTCTTACCTCATCTTGCTCTGGTACTGTCAGTACGTGATATTTTGTAGTTGCTTCATACCTACGAGCATAATCCTCATTGTAGTTATTATAATTGTTGTAATTAGAGTAATGTGGTTTGAAAGTCTGATATAAGTACAAACTTAGCATCAGAAGGAATAAACCACATAATAACAGGAATATTTTCTGAAAATAAATAAACACATATCATAATTTGCAATTACGTAATTCCTCTTGTATTGAAACTCATAATAAGTTAACCTATCTTTAATACATTCAATGTTGAAAGATTTTCTAATCAAACAAGCGCACTACCAAGAAGAGGAAGGTACGTTTTATATTCATTTTTTTCTTTAGTACTTGAAAAATGGGTAAAATTTTATAAAAACGATTGGTGGTTTATCACTTCAAATGGAAAAATAAATACTGCACGATATGTTATCATATTCATAGAGTTTTGGATTCGATTGAACATACATGGGCCTACCATGTGGCGTGAAGGGGAAACTTAGACAACGGTGTCTTGAATATGCGGAAGATCATTCAAATGTCAGCGATGAACACTGAGTGACTGAGTCTGGATTGACAATTTCATAGAGCGAGTGATTGCAAAAGTGAGAGCAAGTCCTTCCCTAAGTATAGTCTAACTGCTCTACGAAAAGTTACCAATTTCGGGAGAACTGCCAACCTACTCAATTGATTCCTCCAATGTCGTACATTACTCGACTTAGTGGTATTTTCATCTTATACATTGTATTCACTACCACCAAACATGACAAAATAACTCTAGGAGAGCCTGTCCTTAAAATACTCGTTTCTTATTTTCTGTAGAGTAACACAAAATTAATATTCCCATTAATAAAATATATTGCGTAAATCATCCAAGAAATCTTAAATTTTTTATCTACATTCAACGAAATTCATTTCACGGTAGTCTCTTCGTTGTTTCCATAGCGTTGGTTCATCCGTAAGGTCTGTGTAAGTGCTACCAAGCGATGATTTTAATATCAAACGACGATCTGAGGCAGTCCAAGTCATAACGAGTGTCGGGGTTTTTGTTCTAAAATATTGGTGGTGGCTGTCCTGAAACACCTCTCGAGTCCGCTATCTTTGTTCTTTTGGTGTCCAAACTCTCGATAACTTGAGTATATACGGCACCATAGCCTCGTATTCCCTTCACACGTATATTCCAAGTTATGTAAATTTCCCGAAAATTAAGTAATATGACCGCCCAACACGAATTGCTAACTTCTAGGGATTCAAGTTATATTCAAAACACTACTAATAGTAGACACAAAAGCAACTATTTGCTGCAAAGAAATACAAGTTAATAACACAATTGACACAAGCTGAAATTCGTTCACACGCGCGATGCAGAGAGAATAGAATAGCGCCTCAAGAGCACGGAAAATAAATAGGTGTCCGAGATTAGCGATGGATTGAAGTTTAATTAATTGAGTGTTATTATTCTGAACTACATTTTATTAATCAATAATCATTCAATAACTTTTAGCTTGAGCATGTCCCCCTATAAAGTCGGAAAATTTTTTTGCTTAACGAGTAAAATGTTCACTACAAAACGATATCTAAAATTTATATTATAAAAATTAAGTCAACACACCGACTAACATCTTTTTTAAAAAGTTGTGTAACCGTTTTCCGGAGGTCATACAGATTTCCGAGTCAACTCACAATGCAATCCGAACATAAAGGCAACAAAAAATAGTCATTCAGCGGAAGGAACTTCAAACGTTTTTTTACGACTGTCCATTATTTCACGTAGAGAATACCAGTTGAATATTCTCCTGTCGAGGTAATAGTTTGGTATTTTGGCATCACATAAACTATTGATACAAACAAGATATTCGAAGATTTACATACCCAGGGTGGGAAAGTCATCTCCAAAGAGAATCGAAAAACAAAATTTGATTATATATGTGAGATAAATTTTAAAAATTAAGTGCACAGGTTCGAGGGAAAAAGTTACACAAAAGAACAAAAATATAATATTTGTTTCATAAAAGCTTTGAACAGGAAAAGTGATCTGCTCGAAAATAAAAAAAATTACATAAAACATATTTAAACAATAGTAATTAATAATAATAATAAAAAATTTATTGTCAAAAAAAATACAAACTGCGTATGACCACGTGGAGGACAAACTAATTCACTCTCCGGAAGCAAGCAAGGGACCATCCCATATATTCCGATCAACGGCCCTAAGGCAGAGGCGGATTAAAAATTTCAGCAAAAGTTCCTAGATAAGATAAAAAGTTAGCGGCGAGTTATAATACTAATAGAATGTCAATATGTTTGTAATTTTACGAAAAAAATTTACATGTACAAATTATTATCGAACTATAGATAATTCTGAGTATAGTGTTTAAAAATCATAAGAGTTGAAAAAAAACACTAAATTCACGATTTATTGTTACAATAAACACGCCCCTAGACAAAGCCTACAGAACCTGTATAATAAATCCGCCACTACCCGGAGGAAAAACGGAGAAAAACCCGGGCCAAGATGAGGCTTCAGAATTTATGTACACAACCTTGTCAAAGTAAAGTACAGACAAAACTAAATTAATATGAGCCATAAGACAACACAATCATCCAAGAAAATAGTTTTTGAAATTGTTATAAGTTATTTAAAAAAGTTCTACAGCAATGGCGTGATAAAGTACAAGATGGATTCAACTTTTATTAAAATCAATAAATTCTTTTACATTGTAGAAGCACTGGTGCAGGAGGTAGTTCTTAACCCCGGATTTGAAGATATTCAATTTCATGATATCTTTTATACTCTTGGGCAGGGAATGACATAGAACAATTCCCGAATGATAATGTCGTTTTTGGCAAAGAATGGTTGTCACTCTAGGGCGATGAATATTATTACTATTGCGAGTATTGTGCTCGTGAACGAGACTGTTTCGTATAAAGAAAGGGTGGCGCCTCAGTAATTCGGTCTTAACAAACACAACCGTTTCATAAATATAAATGCAGGGAAGTTTTAAAACATTTAATTCCTAGAATAAAGGTTTACAAGAGTTTCGGGGTGAGATTTACAAATTATCCGAACTATTCTCTTTTAACTCTGAAATTTTGAATACTCTGACCGGAATTGCCCCAGAAGGTAATGCCGTAACGTAAATGAAAGTAAACGTTGCAAAATATACGCAACGAAAAAAAAAGTCGACTAACTGCGATGCGACTAAAAAACGTTAACTAAGTTTCGGAATGAGTAACACAATTTGCTTAATAGTGAATTAAGATTGTCAACGTGACAATTCCATTTGAAGTTGTCTTGAATATGGAGACCTAAGAATTTTGTATTCATAACAGTTTCGATTTGTGTTTCGTTTAAAGAAAGACAAACCTGGGGTAAAGATTTTGTATTACTATTGTGAAATGACATAGACACTGTTTTGTCAGTGTTTACAATGTAACCAAGTCGAAAGGTTAGACAAAACGTTTTGAGCATTGGCGTTTACATAGTAAATTCGTGTCATCAGCAAACCGTACTATTTTGCAATCTGATGTGGATGATATTTCGTACACATACAATAAAAAGAGTATAGGGGCGAGAAATGATACTCCGCAAGTAAGTGGCTTTGATTCTGAAGGACAACGCTGAAGTATTTTATTTTTACATAGGATATTTCGACCTGTTGATATCTATCTTTTAAATAAGAAGTTAGCCATAGATGTGGAAGTCCACGAATGTCTAAAGAATGCAATTTGGAAAGGAGAATTCTGTGATCGATGACATCGAATGCTTTGGATAAGCCAAGAAAAACACCCTGAGTATTTTCTCCACGGTCAAGAGATGTGGTAACATCGTTTAAGAATGAAAATATGGCGCTTGTAGTGGAAAAGGATTTCCTAAAACCGTGTTGATCGTCAGAGAGAATGTTATTTTTTGATAAAAAATTTAGAAGACGCTTATAGAACAATTTTTCTAGGATTTTTGAGAAAGTGGGTAGTAGAGATATTGGTCGATAATTTCCAATATTAAGTTTGTTTCCTTTCTTGTGTAAAGGTTTCACTTTAGCTCTCTTAAATATGTTTGGAAACCTGCCTTCCGATAAAGAACTATTAAAAATATTTATGAGTGGATTGAAATAGTGTAGGACGAAAATTTAACAAAAAACTCGGGTATATCATCCATGTCTGTTGAAAATTTGTTCTTTAATGAGGTGATGATTCTCACGACTTCTCTGGCATTAGTTTCCGAAGTTACCATAGAAATTGGTACGTGGGTGGATATAATTGGAGGACATTGTTTTGGATATGTTGAGTTCGTTATTTTACCTATTTCTGAGAAGTAAGGATTAAACAAATTTGCGATGTTAAGAAGAGTTGATTTTGCCATTGTTTTGTAGAGAAATATCTTCTTCGCGATTTTCAGGTTGACTTGTGATTTTTAACAATATACCACATGGCTTTCATCCGGTTGTTCGATCTTAGTAGCTGCCTGTTGTTTTCCATAACTGTAGCTACATAGACTACTTTTCGAAGAATAGTCTTATATTTACTAGAATATTCTTGGAATTCGGGTGGTTGGTTATAGAGTTTTGAAAGATAATATAAATGGGTTTGTTTTTTGAAGAACGACGAAAGGTTTACGACTTTGATAGGTGTTTCTCAATAATGTCAATATATGGATACATAGAATTAGTTCCACGAACGTTCTGTAGCATACGTTTCCAAACTGAATCACTTGTTGAAGAAACACTGTGAGTTAGAAACATTTCATTTAACAATAAAAGGTCATAAAAGTTAATAACTAAACTTCTGAAAGATTTAAGAATTCCGTGGAAAGTGGTAACCATGGTTCTCACCTTGCGCGTTACACGTGAACAAATCATACTATTGATCCTTAAGCCTTCGTGTTAGTGTGTGAGGAAAAAAAAAGAATTATTTTTTAAAATCCCGTCTCGATTCGGTATAAATCTCTAATAAATCTTTCTTTCTCACTGAATATACTAACAAGATTACGCAAACCCTGTTAAAATAAATTGCTCTGACGTACGTTTTGCAAATAAAACTACTGCTTTGCTCTTGAACGATGGAATACATTAATGAAGGGATCTAAACATTTCATCCGTAATTCATAAATGCTCAGTCTAATCATTACATCGGTGTGATAATTAATTACATCAATATAAATACGCGACTGTACATCTACAAAAACTAAAAATTACCTCCCTGCACACGAACATAGTGTTCTCTAGCCTGCCTCCACACCTCAACGTTCCACAAATAAACAACGAAATTAACCTGGCAAACATCTCCCTAAAACTGGCAGACACAAAAATCACATTTTTTAATTTACAACCACACCTGACTGCCAAGGACTTTACCCAGCACGGTTTACACCTGAGACCGTCTGGGAAACAGCACTTCGGTTGTCTTCTAGCTTCACATCTGACCTCACATCATCCACCTGCCCCACTAACTACTCCTACACCTCCTCCTGCACCTACCTCATCTCCTCCTCCTACCTCATCTCCTCCTTCTGCTCCTACCTCATCTCCTCCTCCTCCTACCTCATCTCCTCCTTCTGCTCCTACCTCATC
>NNCF01128175.1:219651-234485 GCA_002313205.1 Laupala kohalensis | reverse complement strand
ATCAAAAAAGAAATAGACACAATAAAATTATAGCATCAAACAATGACTACAATACCTCTTTCATTGATAATATAATCACTAAGAAAGTTAGATTATATCTCACAAAGAACTCATAATCATTCACAACTACCCTTCAGGGGAGATGCGGCAGGAAGGGCATCCGGCACCCTAGTATTCCCACGCCAAAAGCAAATGAAGCATCGTATATCCATACCCATTCGCCGACCCAACATGAAGTGGGAAAGACTGGGTTAAACATAACGTTACTGACGATGACTTCTATGCATTAAACATTTAAAAAATGAGCAGCATACAAACGTCGTTCAAAGTTCATCTATTCATCATAGTGGAATAAGACAAGGTGTATCCGTCTCGAGCATGAGCAGTGCATGCCAATCATATTCAAGACATTTTTCGGAGCGGGTGTATTCACGCCAATCGTTTCTTCAACACAGTCAAACATTTTGCATAAAGCTGCATATAACATCTCTCTCAAAAAAATCTTGCGTAACATTGGCTGGCCAACTACCCCTTCCAACCCGATGCGCAATGGCACACTTTGTCTTAATCTACCACGACTATACAAGGCCATGGGCGTTGATAAACTGTCGCCACAATTTAAATACGATATTTTTCTTTAATAACTTGTTAAAAAATGATAAAATCTCAAAATTAAAACTGCGCGATTCGTATGTTTACTAGTTCCTCGCGATATTTTTGATCCAATATGGTGCATGCGAATACCTGCACTTACAGAGCCTCAGTCATCACTGATTATTCGAATATCTCACCTTCTGTAGTAGTCCATCTCTTGTCCCCATCCAAGTCATGTACACCCACGTGGATTTCATTATCAAGAGGAAGTTCACTCTCCTCCAACTCTGTGTCTCTCAACGTCGTCATAGCAGCTGCCTCCTCTTTGGATTCAGGAACCGCTAAAGTTGCGTTCTCTGATCTACATTTCAGCATCGCTTCCATCCATGTTCTGGGGGCAGTGTGGAAAGCGAAGTGTCCGAAATTTTCCAGTTTCACGTACTGGGGGTTTTCCGTTACGTTTTTCTTCTCGCAGAGGAAAGCTCTGGGTTGCCCGCACGGGACATCGGTGTACGCGCCGTTGAAAGGCATCGCCGCACAGTTGGCAGCGCGGCTCCCGTTCGGTCTTCCGTTTGCCCAGTTGTCTACGAAGAGGTAATCACCTACACATACGTAATAGTTCATCAGTTAAAATATAGCATCTTCCGTGAGATATAAGTTTATATTCAAAGTTTTAAATATGTTCTTTTAAAAAAGTGGCAATATGCCTGAAGTAGCAAATATGTATCGGATGCTTCGAAATCCTAATGACCTACCCGCCTCCAGGCTTCGTTATACATTTTCTATAAATAGATTTGTTTTTTGGGGCCCAAAACTGATTAATAGAATGCCGGATGACATAAAAATTTAATGTAATATAATTCAGTTTCAGAGAAGGTTAAAAAATTGGCTATTTACACTAAACAGCATTGTAGTTAACCCGTACAAATGTTGCGTTAAATTGTTGATAGGATAATTATATTGTTAATACATTCAAAACAATTAAGATTAAAATGACAATGTTCTAAAAAGGAATATTTTGTGCCAAATCCATATAATAATAAATGAGACTTTTATTTTGGCAAATATATGTTTAAAAAAGGATTTTATTATTATTATTATTATTATATAGCACAATTTTCTGTCCCAAAGTTCAAATTTATTTTTATTTTTCCATTGTAGAGGATCCTCTAAACACGGTTTGCCTCATAGACCCTAGATTTATTTTCTTTGTAATTTGTTTTATTTTGGGAGTAAATAAATTTATTGTCAAAAAAACAGTACAAACTGCGTATGACCACGTGGAGGGAAAAAAACTAATTTACTCTCCGGAAGCAAGCAAGTAAGATTTATTTGTAATTTAAGAAAATAAATATTCTATTCTATTGTATAAATATCTTTTTTTGTGAAAATGATAAGAAAAAACATTGTATTAATTATTCCTTTTTTAACGAAAAGAGGATTTTCAAAATGTGCTGTTGTAGCGTAGTGATTCGCCACCCAAGCATGCCGTGTGATATTACAATATTTGTGAACATTGTAATTTTATTTCCTCTGGGAGACAATGATGTAACTGCCTAGCAAGACCTCAAGTGAAGAGCACCGACAAAGAATAAATAATGTCTCGGCGAACAAAGGGACAAGTACTTTCCCCGGGCGTCTTCTTACCACGGTGGAAATGTCACCTCTCCTTCTGACGTCACGTTATTCCCAGACGGTCAACGGGTGTCATGACGTCGGGGCGCAGAAAATTCAAACGAATGATATTTAACTGAACTGTTTAAAAAAAGGAACATTTTAATTAATAAATAATTGTAATTAATTTAAAAATTAAAAGTATATATTTATTTCTCTGAGAGTAGAACACAAAACGAAAGCGATATTTGTCAGGATCAACTTCTGATTCTTCACAGCCAATTCTGATTTTAAAGAGTAAATTAAATTGTCGTTTATTCTCCTTGTCTTGGTTTAACAGCCTCAAGGTAAATACGACAGCAGCAAAATATTAGACAGCAAGTTTTCCGTGTAAATGCTACGTATTTTCATAATTTCGTCTAAATGTACAAATACACATCTATTTGCATGAATGTCATCTTGCAAACTGTTCTTATTAAGGATATTCGGGGTGAAGTTATCAAATTTAGTAAAATAGTTTTCTTTGACTCAATATAAACCGTCTTCCACCTTTGTACATACTAAAGTTTGAATAGATCCATTTAAATATTTGCCTCGATTAATGGTGATTTTAAGTGTAGGTAATTCACTAACGCATTCTGAAATTCGTTTCAAGTGAATGAGTTAAAATTTTGTCCCTTGAACTGAAATAATTGCTGCCAGTTTCGTTGATAAGATAGTACAACTAGGGACAGGAACCTCATCATTTTTTCATTTAATCAGATCATGTATTTATCATTGCCATAATAATGAATATCAATCTTGACATTTTATCTCAAAGATTGCCAATCTATATCTTCTTAAATATGCAGTAAAAGATCATGTTAATATGATTGTTCAAGGCTATATTTTATTAAGTATTAAAAAATATTGAGACCCTTTGGGCGCGTAGATGCTATAAGGAATCAAATTATTGTCACGTACCATTTACTTGTATCACAATACTGATTATTTGCTCTTAATCAACTTTAAAAATGCTTACAAAATATTTCTACTTTTTGTCAAATGTCTTGAATGTCAAAGAATTTATGTTACTTCATTATATCGAAGAAACTCTTTAAAAAACGTTTTTTAAGTGTATTACCGTGAGTTCTCCGAACAGACTTTTGCTTACCTTGAAGGTTCTTCCAAGTATTTTCCTCCACGATGTCGTTTAATCCAATGAAGATTCCTCCTCTTTTAACGTCAGCTTTGACGTCACTGCGGGAGGATAACAGACCAGAAAGAAGACCAGCTTCTCGCCCATTGGCTGGCTGTGCGAGAGATGCACCCTCACTGGCGCATTTCGCTAAAGCCTCCAGCCATGTCAAAGGTGATAGATGTAGATGGTAGAGCTTTGGTCCTGCCAGGCGCTTGTATCTGCCTTGATCTGTTGAAATAAACAAAACATAGATCTCTGAGACTACTTCGGTCGTAAACACACGTGTACAATCCTTTCGAAAACTCTCACTACAACATCCCCAAAACCACGCGTAAACTCTTTTTATCAACATTTATTTATTTTGAAAATATTTGTAGCTTACAAATACTCGAAATACCACCATAACACATGCGTACGAGGAAAAGGGTCGCAGGGATAATCAAGGGTCTCTGTATACAGATCTTATAAGGGCTGCATTCCTCCGTCTCCTCTGTCCCACCTCAATCTCCTACAACGTATCTCCTACACTTTTACGTCGTAAACCGTGCTTGCGTGCCATTCATAATGAGGTCTCAGTTTTTCTATGATACTCTGCGCTGAGTGTTTTTAGAGATGGAAAGAAACTTATGATGCACTTTATGAGATTTTTAATGTTTTTCAAATCGTATCCCTGTGAATTGGCGCAAGTAGTGGAAATAAGCATATCTGTATTGATTGTTTTAGTTATGTTTGAAAGCGAAGAGTACCAAATCAGTTCCTAAATACATGTAAACAATATAATTTTTGTGCGTATTCCAAAATACCTTTTCATTTCTTACATTTACAAAAATAGTGGCAGAAGTATATAGGGAAGAAAATTGGTCAAGGTTACTTTACAATGAGAAGATTTATCAGGAATTCCAGGATATGATGACAGGTATTTCATATACCTCGGGACCGTAAATTCCTTGGCAACCCAAAATCTTTCATTCCTACTTCCCTCACTCAAAGTCACAGTTAGGTGGGAGAGCGAGTCAAATGGTCCGATCCTCGCCATGAGATATAATATAAATAAATAAACATATAAAGTCAGTTAAGATAGTAGAATGTTGCCGCCTCCACGCGGTGGGGACCGAGACTGTGGTACACACTGAGCGAAGAGACATATAAAAGATGATAAATTAGACATAGACTTAAAGAGTCTGACTAAAATCCCGGGTAATGTCTACGTGATTAGGGAACCGCGTTTTGGAGTTGATATTTATTTATTTAATGCCTTTTGGTGATGTTCAGGCTACGAGACCTGCTCGTCCACTTAACAGTTGGACTTGGGAGAGGAAGTTGGGAAGGAGAGATGTTATGTTGCCGGGGAACTTATGGTATCGAACAGACATTTGCCTGGAGTAGGTGAGGGAAAAGCCTGGTGAAAACTTTATCCAGTTCGGCCGATCAGGGTTTGAACCCCCGCTCTACCGCTCAGCGCGATCGTGGAAGCGAAGACGCTGCCACTAGACCACCGTTGTCGGTTCATACACATAAATAAATAATAAAATTTAAATAAAACTACTATATGGACGTAATAATATCATTAATTAAAATTTCTTCCTTTAATCATTATCTTACCATCATTGAAAATAGTTTCTTGAACTTCTGTGTCAGTTTTGGGTTTCATATCGCAAGCATATATCAGCTTTTCACGTAGCGCTTGATAAACGTGACGTCCATTTGCCAGGATTGCACCACTAACTGATTCCCTTCCACTGGAGAATGGAGAAGTATCCTTCAATATTGAGGAGAATGCAAAACCTTGTCCTGTAAAGTGTTAAATTATAATAATTATTTAATAGAGAATATGTTGGAGAGAAACAAATCTCAATAATAATTTAAAAAACATTTCATGGCGCGTTCAAAAACGTGATTTATTTTCCTAAATTGTGCTAAAACTTTGCAAGTTGATCAAGAACTATAAATAAGCCTGACTACTAGAATGTAGCAAGGGTGAACTTACCTTCCAACCACCCTTTCACTGAAGTAACATTAGACTTTCGAGGCAAGGAATCCTAGTTTCTCCTTGGAATACAATGAATTGGTAGATTTCTCTCACCATTACCGAGTGAAAAAAACTAGAAAAACAGATTTTTTTGATTCTGTCTTCTCAGAAATTCAGATTACCGTTGAAGAAACCATCACACGATCAAGGAAAATGTAACATTTTACTGCAGTGAGCATCTTCACATTAATATTTTGGGTACTTTTGGTAAGATAAAATAGCCACAACTTAATTTTCGATTGGGCTGTGCGATTTACAAGTAAATATTAAACTACTTCACTGATTGAGAGCACGATGGACATTCATAAAAGAGATTTTTAAAAAAATGAAATTTGTTAAAAATCGTAACGGAAGTGATTTATAGGTTGGTTTTTGCTGCATCAAGATTAGCAACAGAGCTGCAGGGAGATATTTGGTATCCCCATAATTATTTATAATATTCTACGCAAATCAGTTAAGCATAATTGCGGTCTGTAATCATGCCTCACGTTTCCCATACATTTTTCGTGTTCTTAGGAGTTGATACCCCTGTTTTAAAGTATTCATAGTTATTCTACTACTATAATAACTATTAATTATGTATAAATATTGTGTAAAGAGCTCATAAGATTTTCTTTTAAGTTCGCCTGACGACTTAAAACGAAGTCGAAACTTTGTGAGCTCTTTTATACTAATATATACGAATAATATTATGTATATGTATATTATTCATCGATGAAACGTCGTAAGTTTTTAATTATTTATTTAATTGTATTCATAGTCATTGTACGCTTCAGCAAAATTTTAGAGTTATGGATTCTTCAGATCGTTCTATTTAAAATATTATTTTCTTTCACAACATACCCCCAACAGTGCTCCAAGAATTATCTTTTTTTATGTTATGTATTCCGATGTGCATCGCATCTGTCATGAGTGTGTTGGAGATTTTCCCGGTGTCAACCGCAGCCTTCAGCAGGCGACCGAGCAGACGAGCTTCAGTATCTTTAGGTATTGCCAGGTGACCGCCCTCTCGCCAACACCTCGTCAATGCGTCGAACCACGAAAGGGCGTGTGTGTGAACGCGATACCGCTGAAGCGCGTCTTCAATTGCAGATCCTGTAACAGAAATGATTGAATTCAACAGAACATGAACCTAAGTGAATAATTATAATTCAGATAATGAAGAATATGCGCAAATGTGAGAGTTATTGGCCATATTTATTAGTAGGTATGTAGGTTCTTGCATTCAGGTTAAATAAAACAAAGAATTTTTTGTAAATTATGCCGACGTTCGGGTCTGTAATTTTGGTCATCATCAGGACTCCACGACAAACACGAAAAATGGCATCATGAAACCATAAATTTAAAAAAATTAACGTAGATACACGATAAATGCAAGTACCTACATTCCTATTGGTATGGTACAAGAGAATATAAATATATCAAATTTCTGGAAAACTTTTTTTTTCTAATCACATTGGGCATAGAGTTTTGTATATCTCGGCTAGACTTTATTAAATTATTTCGATTATGCAAATAATTTCCAATTTTGCATTACAGTAATTAACGAATACTGCTCACCTTGTTTAGCTATTCAAATCAGTGTATAATCTTTACAATCATATGATGCATTTCAGGGACTATAACATAACTGCGACGATCATATCTAATATCACGATCACTTCAAGTTTTTCGTAAGCACCGATCTGTCCTTACAATTTATTTTTGTTTTTCTTTCTACGAAGACTTTTGGCCAGCGCAGTCCAACTTGACTTAGCGCATGGACTATTTTCTCTTTTCGATTGATCGAGCTTTGGGTAAAATGTTGCCCGATGAATAAAACAATGGGTCATATTTATTTATTTGTAACGCAATACTTTGATTCTCATCAACAAATGTATATTAATTCAAGATGGAAAAAATTAAAAACAGCCATTCTTTTTTTTTAAGTATTAGATTATTTTGTATTATAATAAAATGTTTTCATATTATTATGCGTGACGGGGTAATTCCTAACACAATTTTCTATCTACTCTCACAAGACATACAATGTCAAATATTAATTCTGAGAGCATGGAATTGTAACACAGTTATGTCCTCCAACTTTTGATTCAAAATTTGAAAAATGTAATATAACTCTCTGTTGAAGACAAATTTATATGTAATGATCTTGCATAAATTACCTAAAATATATCCTTGTCTACATCACTAATTTTGAGATAAACCATCAGTGTATGGTATGCCATACGTACCTAAACCATTAGTATCTACATCTTGAATTTGAAGCACATCATCTGAGGTATTTTCTTGCAGGGGATTTTCCTCATCCGCTCTCTACACACAAAAATCAAAAACCTGTAGTTAAACATATTGTGTCTTTGGTATTAACGCAAATAGATTTTTGTACTGTTTTTTTTCGTAAATAATTGCGCGGGTGTTATCTACGTATTGTGAGCAATGCTTTTATTAGACGAGTTTTTGTATTTGAAATGCATCATATACTGAAGAAACATGCTCATGTACTATTACTGCAGTTTTTCTTTATCATTTTTATTTTTGGGGGGATACAAAGTAATAAACAAATGTAAAGTAGGTAGAAGAAATTCGTAGATACAAAAAATTATTATGGCGAACACTCTCGTTGCTTATCCAAATAATGTCGTCAAGGATCTCATGTAGACGATCTCTAGTTAAAATGACCATTGAGTGACCATCTGCTAACGCCAAACTTCAAGTGCCACCAATGGTCGATTTATTCATGGCCATTCTTTTTATACTAATGGCCGTTTGACTTCCAGTTTTACTTCCATGAAGACACAACTTTTACATATTGACGATCATAGCCATGAAATTCTGCATCAGTTCATCATATATTTTTCTTTCTTCCTTCTTCCTATATATTTATTTATACACTTTGCAATACCATAAGTGGGGAACTCCGTGATTTGGGTGAGTAATAGAATAAAGCTCAAGATAGTCTTAGTTCTCGGGAAATATCAAGACAAAAATTCTTGACGTGTATTAAATCTGACGTCATAATTTCCCAATTCTGTCCAATATTGACATTAAACAATATAGGAAAAGAAGAACCAATCTTAGCAATCGTGTAACCGAATTATAGTACATTAGATATATTTACATATTCTGCACTAAGGAACTGTTCGAAAAGACGAACAGACATATCCCTCTGTCAGTTTATCAAAAAATCCGTATTTTCAAACTGCTCTAATGATAACATTAAATTGACTTCTCCAAGATATTTAGATCAGACTGAGCTCCTGACAATGGAATACTTTACTTCAGTAATCACGAGAGTTAAATATTGACGTGCCGAGATTGTATGTATAAGGGAAATCCCATCATTGAGAATTAAAAGAATTGATTGCTATGAATTTAAGTAATTCGCATTTTAATCAAATATATTTCGATATTTATATTTTCTCCTAGATATATAGATCAGATTGAAGCTCCGCAGTTGATTCTATTATTGACCCCTTCACAAGAACTTCATCTCTAATGGACGTATGAGCTCGCCTCTCCCTTGGATTAATGAGAATGAACCACACAATTCGGTTCTAGATGTTTTGAATATTTTGAATTGGGGAGAAATTTTAATAACACCTGAGTATACTTCACAATTTTCTTCATACTTGTGGTAGTGGTTGACTCAAAACTATTTTGTGATGTAAAACCATTAATGGTGATTAGGTATTTAAGGAAACATAAAAATTTCATTTTAACCGTCTAAAACTGGGAATTATAAAAATATTGCACCATACTTGTTGTGGTAATCATCAGTTGCATTTTCCTTGATTTATTTCATTATTTAAAACACACTTCTTGGAAATATGCAGATAATGTCATGTAAACGAAAATTGTCAATTTTTTTTGCCCCCCCCCCCACTACACACCCACACATACACACTTTTAAAGCGCGCACACACTTTTAATTCCCGTTCGCCTCTAGTGTGAAAAACTTGATTTCCATTCTCTTCGTTGGTCATGCTTTCATACTCATTCACTAGAATACAAAACATAGATAGTGATTTTAACGTATTGAAATACAATAAAATTGTTAGATTTGAATTAATCATTTGAGTACCGTAGAATACCATTTATTTCCCTAAGTATGTCGGATGGACAAACTCAGTTATTGTATTTCGTAGACAAATAAATACATTATTGCCAAAGAAGTAGTTACAAAACTGACAAGACAACGTGAAGGACAAGCTAATTTAAATACCAAAATTTATTTATTTATTTTAAATATTTTATTATAGAGTAGAAAATAAAACCTACCTCATCATCTTCAGGAATACTAGGGTTATTACCCGGCCTAAAACTAGACATTACACCACCACCACCTTGAAACTTCATTGGAGACTCCAGACTCCATGAAAATTCTAAAGTTAGTAACAACAGGAATGAAACTGCTGGAAACTGAAAGATGAAATATTATTATTATTAATATTAATATTGTGTTAAAAATATGTAAAATGAAGAAAAGTATTTGTCAAAAATCTATAAAACATCTTATATCAATGTACAAGACAATGAAATAATTTACGTGAGAGGTAAATACGCAGTCTGTACTGTTTTTTAACAATAAATTTATTATTATTATTATTAGACGTGCAAAGATTGAATATAAAAGAAAAATTCCACCTTTAAGGATAATAAAAATTTGATTGCTCTGAATTAAAATAATTCGTATCATTATCGATGTTTGTATTGAATGTGAAGGACTCGGATGTTATACATTGCAAACTGGATATAAAGAAACAATTAAAAGAAGAAAATGACATGGCACATAAAAAAATTATCCTAAAGAATGGATCAGATTAGCCTACAAAAATTACTTGTAAAGTACAATTTACGTTAATAAATGCACAACGTTAAATTGGTAGTTTCATTAATATTGTTATAATTAATAATAACAAGGAATATGTTTTTTGATATCTGTCTTCAAAAATACACTAGAACTCCATAATACGAATCGCCAATTATCCGGATCGATGGAAGAAAAAAATTGTATTTTTTATTACAGAATACGAAACTAATGTTATTTTTACTTTACTATGCTAAACATAACCTATATCAATAATTTTTTTACTATACATTGTTTGTTTGTGTTTTTCCTCAACATTGCGATATTACTTCGTAGTTTTGCCTTAAAAATGACTCTGTTTTTTGGAAGAAATCCAATGATCCGTATATTTGATATCCGTGTTCGGTCTAAATTGATCCGGAGAACTGGAGCTCTATTGTACATCATATCAAATCACTTCCTTACCTTAAACATGATAATATTTCTTGTTCCCTGAGTGTTTTTAGTTTGGTGCTCGTCAGTCGATGTGCTCTCTCGGCTCTTCGCAGAGACTATTATAGCGCCTTTAGCAGCTGCTCACCTTGAGCTACGTTTCGTTTTTTATTTCCACGGCAAGCTGTGTCATGTGACGTCATCGTTTCTTCAACCGCTCGCACCGGACGTTCCATAATTATAGTTCCTTCTCTTTCCTTGTCACGATGTTCAGCTTAGCATAACTTCTTAGAACTCATCTTCACGATATTGGAATCGTTTCTTTAAGGAATTTGATTTTTTTAATGATTCCACGGGAGTTGTAAATCCGTATTGCGGTACAGAATACGCATTTCACTTCCCAGAATTACTTTCCTTTGATATTACATGTTTACTCTCCGGGGAATCCCAAATAATGCATTTCAGTTTCTTTCCAGTTTCACATATGATCTCAGAATAAACGACCGATTTTTTTCATTCAAAAATATTGAATTAAAGTTTTTATTAGAAACAAGTGGTTAAGAAAATATGTAAACATTTAAAACCGTTTCTTGCAACTATGTCTTCTTTTAGGTGATATCTCGAGAACAATTAATCAGATAAAACATTATGTTCTTTAGCATAATTTTTTATAAATCGAGCAAGAGGTGAGCACGTGTCTTGGTGGACCCTCTGTTTTATACATTTATGCCACCAGGGTTTGTTCAGAAGTATTGGTGTTTTGCACTATATTACGATGTCGTGTACACAGTTGATGTTACAATTACAAATGTATTTTAACATTTTCGATGTAAATCAAGTATCTTTTCTAAGGAATCAGCCAAGTGAAACCTTCCTGCAATGTAAGGAGAAAACACTAGAATTGTATTATTGTGTGTGTCACGAGGCGACATGACGCTTCCCTCTCAGAACCCTTCGTCTGAACCTTGGGTGTCTCCGAGTATGTCTCGACCTTTCTCGGTTGCTTTTGGAAAGGGTTGATGATTATCTACGGCCCTCACGGTGGTCTCGATACACTTAGGGATGCACTTAGACCCCTGATGGGGCCTCCAAACAGAACCACGCAGCGCCAGCCGCGAGAGATAGGAACCCTTTCCTGTTTTTCTCTGTGGTGAGACATTTTATTTTTCTATGTGGTCACTCAAGATGACACATAGGAATGTGACAAAGCCGGCGCATCCGCACCCTGGCATCCCCCCCCCCATATGACGTTTCTCCCTCCTTCTTCCTAAATGCATCTAAACTTACAGACAACGCCCTACCAGTCCCACGGGTCACTGATGGGCCGTGTGCAACCTTTTCCATCTCCACGGAAAATCCCCACCCGCGGCGCATAATACTGTATTCTTACGAATACACACCGCCACCACCTCGCCAGGGTCCAGAGGGCTCATCATCCCCGCGCGTCCCCCCCGAACTTACTTAAGGCAAGGGACACGCGTCAACTTGGTCTTCTTCTTCTCCTTCGCTCCACGGCCCTCGACAGACTTCGAGGCCCGAGCGTTGCTGCCAGCGGCTGACGAACCTTTCACCGTGGCTTCGACGGTGACTATCAACTTCGGTCCGGATGAACTCCCCGATGGTATGAACTACTTGGAACATTGTCGGATCTCGACACGAGCAGCCCTTACGGCAAGCTATGTTAGAATGTTGTAATCATACGTCCAGAAGGGCAGTAATGTAACTGATTATCTTCATGCCCACTTAGGGCTATATTATTCATTAAATTCTATTAATATTTGTGCATGAGTTATTGTTCTAACCTCTCACCAAGACCTTTGACAGGGTAGTCCAAGCGAGTTACTCTAAACCTATAACGAGCTATCCTTACCCACCATCGGAGATGAAAACCGTCTCGGTATCCAACGAGAGACGGGCTCCGTTGTGACATGTGTGTTAAATAAATTGTTTTGTTTTAAAAATGTTTTAGGATATAAGATTAATGAGTTAAAAGTGTTTATTAAGTAACTATAGAACATACGAGTATATCTATAAATATAAATATAAATTTATTGTCAAAAAACAGTACAAACTGCGTATGACCACGTGGAGGGGAAAAAAACTAATTTACTCTCCGGAAGCAAGCAAGGGACCATCCCATCAATTCCGATCAAGGGCCCTAAGGCAGAGGCGGATTCAAAAAATTCAGCAAAAATTCCTAGATAAGATAAAAAGTTAGCTGCGAGTTATAATACTAATAGAATGTCAATATGTTTGTAATTTTAAGCAAAAAATTACATGTAAGTTATTATCGAACTATAGATTATTCTGAGTATAGTGCTTAAAAATTGAAATAACACTAAATTCACGATTTATTGTTACAATAGACCCGCCCCTAGACAAAGCCTAGAGAACCTGTATGATAAATCCGCCTCTACCCGAAGGAAAACCGGAGAAAAACCCGGGCCAGGATCATAGTCATTTCTCAAGTAAATTCTGATTGTAAAAAGGGACACAAAAATTATGGGTAATTTGTACCAAAATTAATATTAGGACGTAAAATAAATTAATGATAAAACAATAACTGTCTTTTTATGGATCTTTTAACTTTTATTTCAAACTGTGTTGTATGAAAATGAAACTCAATTTAAATCGTATTCTCCATTGAAAGGAATACCGCTATAAACATTTCATTTCAATCCTTTCAGTAGTTTCTGCGTAATGCACGTTCAACAAAGTTTTTGTAAAACTTTCCCGGTCATGATCTGTCATATTGCAAGGCCATCCGTAATGACTAGAAAAACTGTATTACAGTACTATAATCAATATTCCATGCTTATTTATATATAAATAGTCGGAGATAATGATAATTGTACAGTAAACCCAGAGCTTACAACTGCAAGGTGAAGTGCTATGTTTAATGAATTCAGTATGAATTTTTTACAAAAAAAACAGTTACAACAGCGCGTGACCACAAAGAGGACAAACTAATTTACCATCCCAAAGCAAGCAAGGAACGATCACATTAATTCTGACCAAGGACCTTAAGGTAAATGCGGATTTATCATTTCTCCGCCCCGCAATAATAAGAATAAAAATAATTAATGAGCCAACATAATACCAACAAATTTATATTTAATAGAATACAAAAAAATTATACAAATTGATTAGTAAAGATTTGGAAATTATGGTCATATTGCATTCGGTTGATCGTTATATCTGACCTTGTGTGAATATTGACGAATATGCAACTCATTTTCTTTTATACGTACGTGGGCACAAGTTATAAAATGCATGATTTAAGACAACGAAATCAAACTAGGGAAACGTAAGCATCGTCAACGTGAAGGAGAAAATGCGACGGACCGCGACTCAAACCCAGGACACCCAATTGGAGCCGCAGGTGTGCTGTCCACTACACTACCACCCTCGACTCCCGAAACCCCTACACAACATCCTCCTGGTCTGTTCCAAAAGGGAAAAGGGAAATTCAAAAGGGAGATGTATGTTACTATGATATTCGTACAAATGTTTATCTGAATATTCGTGTATTGTCACTTTTTTTAATGTTTATTTGTGAAAAAATATTTATTAGCGAAAATAGCTCCTTTTTCACGCGTGTTATTCTTCCCCATGCTTACATTGCATGAGAATAAAATTGTAAAACTTGTATTTATACTATTAGCAAACGAAAGTCGCGTTTCAGAGCTTAGGACACTTCTCCGATCTCTGACAGCTCCATCACCTCTAATGGGTCGTTCGGTCTATCCGAGATTAAAATCTTAAGCCTAATTTTACCAAATCCATATATTAATATATATGCATAAAGCGAAGCGTGTCTGTCTGTTTGTTATTAAATCACGATTATACCACTGTACCGATCGTGATAAAATTTGGTAAGGATGCCCAGGGTAAACATAAGCTATTTTGTATTTTTAAAGTGAAAAGAAAGATAGAAAATGATTTTGACCATAAATGTTGATGAAACCGTAAAAAAAGAGAGGTATATCCGCTTACGCCACCTAAACGGTTAGAGACAGGTGATGACTATGAGTGGCAATGTTGTTCTCCTCGAAGAGTTCTACAAAAATACCCGCGGCAGCATACGTCTATCTACTAAGGTTAATCTAAACTATAAAAAAAACGTTATGATAAATAGAAGTGTTGAAATACTTCAATTTAAGTGAGTAATTTAAGAA
>NNCF01128175.1:191428-212162 GCA_002313205.1 Laupala kohalensis | reverse complement strand
TTGCGTAGTCGTTACATTGGAAATGTTAGCTACTTGCTTAGTCGTCTTGGACTTAGCTACCTGCTTAGTCGTCTTGGACGGATGCTTGCAAGTGCAACGCCTGGCTGCTGTACCGAATCTTAAGTGGTAGTAACACATTTTAGTTGGTGTGGGTTTCCGTGAACGGACAGATTGAATGCCGATGCTATTTACCGCGTGCTTGGGTTGAAAATCACATGGTGCGACGCATCTGTGTGCATTCTGGCCGAACTGTGAGTGATACCAACAAATACTGTCATTTGAATTCGATTGAGAGCGTGAGCGAGCTCGGTAAGGCGAAGAATTGCGTTGGCTGCGATATGGCGGTTGACTACGCTGGCTACAGTTCGGGCACTGATTCAATTTTAATTCAGCTAGCTGCCTGGTAAGCGACGTTAGCGTTTGCAACACATAATCCATTCGCGGGTCTGTGGGTGGCGCAGCCTCGCGGGCAGCCGCCACGGAACTAGTTGGGTTTAAAACTATGGCGATATTATCTGCGAAAGTAGCCTGTTCGGAGATGTCACTCGCGCACCCTCCAGCTAATATAGTTCTTATTTGCACTGGGAGGGCTCTCCTCCAGATCTCGGCTATCAGGGGGTTGTCTTGGCTGTCAGGGCCAGCCAAGTTACGTAAATGTCGCAAAAACTGTGAAGGAGTACGATCCCCCATTGCTTCCGCCGATAAGAGTCTATCAATTCGTTGATGTTGAGAACTGGCGTATTGATTAATAAGGGCTTCTTTGAGACGTTCATACGACGTACTGTCACAGGGCGTAATGACACTTTCGTCAAGCGACGAAAAAGTGGTGTGATCTAAATTGCTCAATATAGCAGCATGTTTATCAGGCACTGAGGTGATGCCTCTTGCAGAGAGGTGAGCTTCAAGATATTTCAGCCAGACCTGTGGACGGTCGCGCCAGAATGGCGGCATGGGGAACGCGGCGGCGTAAGTGCGGGGAGGGTGATCACGAGGCAAGTCCTCGGTGGGCATGATAAAAAATTCTTTTTGAAAATAAAAAGAAAGTGAGGAAAGATAAGAATGGGTGTAAAGAACCCAAGAAAAAAATAGGTAATGTCTACCAAATGCGTATTACTACTAGATAATGACTAAAAACTGTAAAGGGGTTTTCAGTGAACAAGATGGCTCCCAAAATGCGGGGAATTAAAAATTAACTTAGAACTTGAACGAAAAGAACGTAATGGGTCACCAGCTGGTTGTTAGAACCAACGAGATCAAAAGGGCTGCGTGAAAGATCACGTAACAAGGGGTCAACAGCTTTATTTATGTGGCTTTGCGCGAGGGAATACTTGATGCAACTCCGTTCAAATATTCCCTTTTGTTCAGCCAAATAAATAAATTGTATTCGATCTCAGAAATGCTTTTATTAGCGTTGACTAGTTTTCTTATTCATGGTGAATAATTGATTTGAAGTCAAGCAAGCAGGTAATACAAGAACAAACAGTTAAATCAAATAAGCAGTACAAAATGTGAATTAACGACTATTGAAAGCCGTGTGACAGACGTGCATACGTCAAACTTGCTTTTGGTGCGTGACTTGTAGCGTGGACCTCGGAGTAGCAGCGTGGAAATCTCCGCGGGAAGTAATACTCCAAGTGTGGCTGGTCCGGGTAACTTGGGCAGGCGTCGTCGCGTCCCGCGACGGCTTGGATCTCCAGCGGGCTTCAAGTTGTGGGAAGTGCCGTGCCGGATAAAATCTCGTCGGGCTCAGAATATTCCGACGAGATGAAGTTTGCTTGTAGCGATTTGTTCAGAATGTAGTTAATTGCAAGTAGAGAGCTTGTCAGAAATGGCTTCTGAACGACAGGATTACTTCGCAATTATTTCAAGTCAACGAGCGTAGTTGATGCGTCTGAACTCATGCAAGTGATAGCAATTAATCAGAGAGCGAGAGCTGCGACTTGTACTCCACCAGACATATAGCATTAATGGTTGTTTTTTTGTCTCATGGTGATAACTTTAAGCTGCGACAAGTGAACGTAGATATTCATATTAATTCTTGTTGGATAATGGCAGAAACGTCATGTGGATGATGCCATGAGTGTAACGTAGTTGATTACGTTGTAATTATACTTGTGGACGTACGTTCATTGACACCTCGTTTTGTAGGTTCCTTGTTTGCTCGCTATTCTTTGCTACTGTAGGCCTTGGCTCTTATGCAGAGGGCCGTGGCCGTGATGTGAAGAAGAAGACAAGATGGAGTGCGTTGTTGTGATTGCGCGCGAGGGCGACTTAAAAGGCTTGACCGCGGGGGATGTAGTCGGTACTTATTGTTACCGAAATATACTTGAGTTGTTACACCTTCACTGCCACCCCACAAAAGTGGTGGGATAATTGAGGAGGGGTGGTAGTTTAATGGGGGTGTCTTCTTTCATTCCTGTGTGTAGAATGGAGCCATGATTTAGTCTGAGCAAACGAGTCTAGATCTCCGTGACAACTGAACGAACTGTATTTGTTATTGATTTACTTTGAATTTTCACTCCCCATCAGTAGAAACGGGTCCAGAGGGCATCAAAAAGAGACTGTTTTTTTTTTAATTTTATATTTTTGGATGTGATGACATCAAACCATGACGTCTTTCTTTGCTCTTACCGAGGGAGTGTTAAGAAAATACACGCGAGCAACCTCATGTGTTATAATAACATTTTACTACCTTTTTTTCACCTACCGAAGAAGTTGATGTTATATTGTAAGATCAGTGGGAAAATTCACCATCAGCTAGAATAAATAAATAAATAAACTTTATTGTCAAAAAAGCAGTTGCAAACTGCGTATTCCACGTGAGAGGCAATAAACTAAGTTACTCTCCGGAAACAAGCAAGGGAACCCATCAATTATGATCAAGGGTCCAAGGGCAGAGGCAGAATTAATATTTATGAAATAAAGAACGATTTAATTACTGCGTTGTCAATTTATTTCTGTCTTCCAATTCATTTTCCATTCCTCCTCCATTACCACGAGTTAGAACATACCCAGTACAATGTCTGATGTAGTTGGCTCTGAGTATGTCACTTCTTCTAGAGGATTGTCTTCTATATTTTCGAAATATTTATCAGAATCTTTTACCAAGACATGTACGTCGTGCAAAAGTTGCCTTTTTTCCCTTTTTTTCTTGTAATTCCTTCTCCTATTGCTTCTTTCTTATTATTGGAGTCAACTCTTGCCCTTTTCTTATCAATATGCTCTAATGATCCAGACGTTGGCAAGCCCTAAAGCCCCATTACAAAATATATGCTTTATTTCATCGGAGATCCAACATCTTGAAGTATATAGATAGGAATAAACTCTTATTAGAAAACACCACCTATCCACCGAAAAAAATAAGAATTAGAGAACAGAATATTATTAAAACTTGATGAATGTGATTAAATGCAAGTTAAATTAGAAATACTGATCAATTTTATGACGATACTGCACGAAAATAATATCAGATAACTAAGTGTACAATTACACTAGAACAACTTGCGAGAAGGTAAAAATGGAAAAATTCTTATAAGATTGTACTAATAATTTTATACCACCTTCATGCATTACTGACCATAATATATAACAAAAATAACACACATTGCAATAGTTACCCTTCGCCGAGCAATGAACGCTGAGCAGTACCTTCAAATTTCAACATTTTGGAAAGATTAATTTTCATAAGGTTGTGTTGCTTCAACGGCTGGGTTCAAAAGCACAATTTTTTTTACACTTCATCCAGTCACGATCTTCTAGTTTTGACCATCTTTTTGTTTCTTTGATTCCCACAGCGGCGCTCAGATCAGTTGTTTACATTTACCTCTGGTTTCAGTTACCCTACATGACTCCACTCCTTGTCAAGAGACCTGTAGAAGTCTCTTTTACGTTGAGGTAAGGGGTATGTTATTGGGACGTAGAAATATTAAATGCATAGTCATTATAACTAGAAGATTTTTGATCTGTTCTTAGAAAGGAACGCATATCATGAAGAATAAATCCAGGTTCGGTGGAAAAGTGTTACGAAATTATTACAAACATTATACAGGAAAACTCTTGAAAACGTTCCACTTCTTATCTTTGCATTGTGACGCAAAAGAAAAAAGAAATAATTATGTTAGGTCACTCTTGATGACATCAGTTGCCACAACGGTTCTCAAAAAAAAAAAAACAACAGAGAATACAGGTCAACTGCTCCTGGAATAAGCTGCAAGAGAAATCACGGAAACCGTGGACATTTATGTTTTATAAATGTTCATTGCGTTGTATGTAAATATATTAAAATTCATAGCAAATCCACAGATGTTTAATTAGTTAATTGCATATATCTTGTTAAAAAAAGATGAAAATTGAGGACGCGGTATGAAAACAATTGCATTACTCGTAAATCCATTTTTCCAACAGACAATTAAATTCTTCCCCAAATACATCCGTTATTGGAGAGTGCTAACATAATAGAATTGGCACAATAGGAAAAGAGAGATGGCAAATTCATTTTGAATGGAGGGACTGGAACTGGGGAAGAACTTTTTTTTCTCTTTCTCTGATCAACCCGAAGGCTTTACAGAGTACTTACGGAATATTGGTAATATATATTCAGTGTGTACAATAATTGCAGGTTAGCCTATGAGAATCCTGAGTAATCTTAATTTGAGGTTAATGGTATTACATGAAAATTAACTTAATATGAGGTTTACGGTAAATAGATGTAGTTGATTGATGTATACTACAAATACACAATAATGTTTTTATACACAAATAAGATTGTATACACTTTACCTCTGCTGAGAGCGAGGTTGGCGCTGCGAACGGAACAAGGAAAACGGCACTTTTCCTGTCTCGGAACAAAGAAACGACGGAGCGATGTTATCACGACCGCTGCTGATAAGCGACTGTGCGAAGAACTTTTAAGTCACAAAAAATACTGGTAGGAGGTCGAAACGATTAGTCGACGTGAACATAATTAGGAAATTAAAATTGAATCTTTGTGGTTATTGTAATGTTGGGGAGTAAAATAAATCATTGTTTCATACGTTGTGATATTAGTTCTACAAAAATAGTGTAAAATCACACTCCCGAACAAACAGTTATCGGACACCTATGCGTTTGCATCCCTTTCAAGGAATTTTGATTTCTGGTATGAACGTCTTCTCTGAAACTGCTGAGCGTATAGAAATTCTTGTTCCTTGATCTACAATATCAATTATTAATCTAAGAAACAAATTCTTATTAGATAAAATTTAATTATTTGGGTGATTGTAGGGCTGCTTTTAATACAAATATCTGGTGCCCATTATTTTTAATATTCGTTCCATAGGCATTTGATTTGCGGTGGCGAATTTTCTTATATGTGGACGGACACGACATTAGTGACGTAAACTTTATCTGTAAAAAAATTCTGTAAAAAACCCTACTTTTTCTTGGAATATGAAGTGGATATGAAGAACTCGGAAGTATCTAATTTTTGGGTTTCTAATAAATTGATTTACTATAATCCAATTATTTGTGTACTCTGGTTTATTAAGAAAAGCTATTCCTTTTTTTAAACATAGATATTCTGCGAATTTCAACACAGAATATTAATGAATGTATGCGAGATTGTTAAGTTAATATGAAGATTCAACGCCTATTTTTGGGAATAATCCAGAGAAAAATATCATTTCCGACATACTAATACTTCGCCCCCAATTGTATTCCCCAGATATTAAATATTAATATACCTATTTTAACTCAATACACTTTATCAATTCAAAAGTAATAGCAAGTAATTTCATGCAACAACGTGCATATTTATGAAAGTAATTAAATTGTTCGTTGCAAAGATGGATACAGGAATTAACACGTCTTCTGCTGTCGACTTTTTTTATTAAGATATAAGCAATAAATCAATTCAAATATTATTTACAAATTAAATTCTACTTACAATTAAAACACGGGCCATGTGCGTACGTATTTCCCGTTGCGCTTATTTTGCAAACGTTTACTCCCATTTACGTTACGGAATTACCTTCTGAGGCAATTCCGGTCAGAGTATTCAAACTTTCAGAAATAAGAAGAGGATAGTTCGGATGATTTGTATATCTCACCCCGTATCTCTTGTAAACCTTTATTCAAGGAATTAATTATCTTAACACTTCCCTGCATTTATATTTATGAAACGGTCGTGTTTGTTAAGACCGAATCACTGAAGTGTCATCCTTACTTCATACGGAACAGTCTCGTTCACGAACACAATACTCGCAAGAGTAATAATATTCATCGCCCTAAAGTGTCGACCACTCTTTGCCAAAAAGACCGGGAATCGTTCTAAATAATGCCCTACCAAAGAATATAAAAGATATTATGAAATTGAATCTCTTCAAATCCGCGGTGAAAAACTATCTCCTGCACCAGTGCTTCTACAATGTAAAAGAATTTATTGATTTTATTAAAAATTAAATCCGTCTTGTATTTTATCACGTCATTGCTGTAGAACTTTTTTAAATAACTTATAACAATTTCAAAAACTATTTTCTTGCATGATTGTGTTGTCTTATGGCTCATATTAATTTAGTTTTGTGGGTACACAACTTTGGCACGGTTGTGTACATTAATTCTGTAGCCTCATCCTGGCCCGGGTTTTTCTCCGTTTTTCCTTCGGTTAGAGGCGGATTTCTCATACAGGTTCTCTAGGTTTTGTCTAGGGGCGTGTTTATTGTAACAATAAATCGTGAATTTAGTGTTATTTCAATTCTTATGATTTTTAAACTCTATACTAAGAATAATCTATAGTTCTATAATAATTTGTACATTTAAAATACATTTTTTGTGTTAAATTACAAACATATTGACATTCTATTAGTAATATAACTCGCAGCTAACTTTTTATCTTATCTAGGAACGTTTGCTGAAGTTTCTGAATCCGCCTTAGCCTTAGGGCCCTTTATCGGAATTGATGGGATGGTCCCTTGTTTATTTCCGGAGAGTAAAATTAGTTTGTTGTCCTCCACGTGGTCATACGTAGTTTGTACTGCTTTTTTGACAATAAATTTATTATTTTTATCAACAGTTTTACAGAGCATAAAGGACCACGGTTACCATGGTTTTCCTTGCATCCTCTTCCAGGAACAGTGACCTAGATTATAATTTTTGTTTCAGGAACTGGTGTTGCAACTGACGTCATCAAAAGTTACCTTACACTATGTCACAACAAAGATAATAAGCAGAAAATCTTGAAAGCCTTTTCCTTATATTTGTATTTATTTCGCCGAAATGAAAATGATACTTTCATTTCTTTCATGAAATACGAAATTTTATTGACTGGAAATAAACTATTGATAATGGTTCTTGAGTTGAACACGTGAAGAATATTTGTAATTTATCTTGTTTCTGAAAACATTTCGTACATATGCATTATTAACTCAAACATTCATATTTGAAAAAGTTCTGTATGGAATCAAATTCGTTTTGAGCTTGGCCCCCGTGAAAGTGTTGGTAGGATGAGTTAGTAATAGTAAGAGTTACGTATACTAACAGCAGGAGATGGATTCATTTAATTGAAGTGAAAAACTGCAAATTCTTTCCTTGCCCCGCAGGGAATTGAACTCGGAAGTTACTAGGTGGTGAGCAAGCATGCTATTCCCTGAGCGACCGGAGAGGCCTATCATTACTGTTTTGATGGAATACTAAATTTGTGTAGTTGGTCAAAACGACCAAGCGAAGGCAATGGTTCTTTACAATAAATTAGTAATTAGGAAGTACGAACCGGTTTGTAGCAACCACAATCCTTCTACTGGGGGTGGGGGGGGAATACTGCCTCTGTCGAATGATTGAATTCGTTTCACTTTTTGCTACAACGGGGATAGAAGGTCAGAATAAGAATAAAGACTAGATGAAAAGCGAAATTTATGAGATATGTTTTATTCCCTTACAAAAATTACTAAAATTATTTCATAAAAAGCAGTTTTATACAATTGTTTCTGGATTTTTATATTACTGGTGACAAAACAAAGTGACATTAAAGTGTTTTTTGGCAAATATACATATGGATAGCGTCACATGATATGCGGACATATTTCCCACTACTCAGACCTCCACATTTCATCAGACCTCTGTGAAAATAAGGGTCGTACCTCAACCATACTTTGAAGTCTGACTTCGATAGAGGTATATCTAGAACAAAAATATTCAATTGAACGAAACAAAAATACAGCCATTGTTCTAAAAAGTTATTCATTATGTTTTTCAGTGTTTTTTAAATCAATGAAGCTAGTGATTAAAAAGAAAGACAAAATATATTATGTCGCTCTAGTAAGGTTTTAGAATGAAGGAAATCACTTGAATATTTTCGGAGAATGACCGCTCCGAATCTATTTTTCCCCCGCTGGTAAATGCACAAGTTGTACTAGTGCTTTCTGTGGGATGTTAAGTATCATTCTTATAGGATAATATAATTTAGTTTGTGAATCACGCAAAACACGACACGTTGTGTCATCGTAAAACTACAAAGTTTATTAAAAAGCTGAAGTAAGCCAAGGGATCATTGATTATGGACCACATTCTCTCAAAATGAAATCAAGGAATGGAGGTATTGAGGTATTGTTGTGGAAGGTGGGATCACTTGATCACTTGATAAAATGGGATCAATCGGCAGGAATCATTGAAGAAGTTGTGGAGGATTTACAGATGACATGGATTCACTCTTCATGAACCAGATACAGAGAACAACATTGGACGTAGAGGGGAAGCAGTTAATATATTAAGTTTTATAAAACAAATTACTTTTCTGTGGTGGAATGACGTAAGAAATCATGTGCATGTACGATAGGGGAATGAGAAGGAGATAACAAGGAAAGGGAAGGGATAGTTCTCCCGCATACGCACCACACCTCTAGTGAACCCCTCACTCTGACTCTGACTCTAGTGAACCCCAGAAAAATCGCACTGTACAAATTGGGAGGTTGAGTTCTTTCCCTCCCACACCCACGACAGTGAAAATTCTACTCCTTTTCCTTCCCTCCCACCAGTGGCGAATCTAGACCGTAATCAAGGGGGGGGGGGTAACTGGGGAGCAATTTTTGTTTAAAATTTACGGTTTTCCAACACACATTTTATAAATAAAATGCATCAAATAAATAATTAACAAACTGGTATTATTAATAACAATAACAGTTATTTATTTGTTATTAATATGATATTATTAAGTATTAATCAGGAAGTATTAATAGCAATAACAATTATAACTAACAACAATTTTAATCTGGTAACACTTTTACGTAATATGCCATTTATCAACTTCAATTTTATCTCTTAAGAGTTCAGGTCCAATGCCCTCTAGCCCTCTTAGCCACACACCCCTTTAGATCCAACCCCGACAACAATAAAAATTACACCCGGATGTCTTATCTCTGAACCTATTCGGTGAGCAGTTGTGTGTCTATTTCAGTTTACGATTCCGTCAATTTCTTGCTCGGGGAATATTTACTCAGTAAATGTATACCTTTTCTCAATTGTCAAGATTATATGTAAATGATATCTTTCGATCTGGTGAAAATAGTGACAAGCCGGGAACCCCTGCAATCAAAGCAGGAGTCCCTGGTTCCCGGGTTCGATCTTCTCAACGAGTAGATATATAATATGTGTTGATACGTTTATCTAAAAGAATATATGTATGAAGAACATCTTACCTTCAATTGTTCTCCATTTCTCATTACCATCCAAATCGTGCACACCCACTATCACTTCCGGAGTTCGATTCCAGTTAGTCCATCTTTCCATCTCCTTTGTATTATTTATCAACGCCTTCGTCACCATCTCATCCATAAATTTTGCTTCCTCTTCGGATTTCGGCACAGCCAACATTGCGTCCTCCGCTTTGCATTTCATGTACGCTCCTATCCAAGACTCTTGTTTCTGGTGGAATGCGTAACGTCCTATTCCTGGCATTGTTACGTACGGAACATTTTCTGCGCCTTCAGGTTTCCGTCTTTCACACACGTAAGGCAACAATTGGTCGCACGCCACATCTGCATACGAACCTGTGACTGTCATCGCTCCACAGTTGGCAGTTCTGTCACCTGTCGGTTCCCTTTCAGCCCAGTTGTCGCTCGCGGGGAAAAACTCGCCTGCGACATGTAAGATTGAAGTATTTCAAAGTGTGAAATGATGAAAATGATTAAATAATACATGAGATGTTAATTCTCTTTGTGTTTTTGTGACTCCTATGTTTCATACTTGGATGGTAGCGTTTCATGTTATACCACGAATAAAATACGTATACATTTTTTTCTGTCAATTATGTAAGAATATGCATGAACTCCCAAGAAAGAATTAAAATGGTATACGTTTTATGAAATTAGTGTGTTGAAAGGTACTTTCAAGATGCAATCGTTTTTTTGCATTGTTCGCAAAAAATACTGATATTGTACAAGAGGATTAACCTACATTACATTACTCTACGTAAATTGACATATAATTGATTGTGAATTTCCTGGGGATGTAAAGAATAATCCAAATCGTGAATAAGAAATTACTAGTCCCTAGTTGGAAAGTCAATTACCCGTGGAAGATATCCTAGAACTTAGAACTTGTTGGATGGAAAGCATTGTTAGGTATAGTGATATATAACTGCCATAGTGAGTGAATTGTACATAAAACCGGTGCATGAGCTGCTTTTAGCATGCGAATTTGTTGAACTGCAGATAAATATTCTTCCCACCAAGTACTGTAAATCATTCTTGTCGTTTGGGTATGATCCTTGTTAATTACCGGACAATTTTCCTTTTCATCAATTTTCATGTGAATTAAATTCGGTAGTTAGTTTCGGTAGTGAGTTTTCAATTGGACGGTGTTGTTCAAGTTGTTTGTACTGGTGATTTATGTTGAAAATCTGTTTAATATAGCTTCTTAGCTGAATTATGCTAATTTTCATTGAACAAAAAAATCTCTTATCAATTTATCTCTTATCAATTTAATAGCACAGTTCATGCAAATATTTGTTTACGATTTCAAGGATATGAGATAATTAATGAGAATATGATTTTTTAAATATAACTTGTAATGTTAAACCTTTTTATGAAATACATTTTATTGTCAAAAAGCAGTTGCAAACTGGGTATGACCACGTGGGGGATAATAAACTTACGTGGACTCTAATGACCTTTGATGTTGACGAGCCCTAAAGCCCCACAAAAAAAAAAAAAAATAAATAAACTTACGTCTCACGTGGGGGATAATATTCAAAATGCAAATATTTACCTCATTAAATATGACTGCAAGTTAATATATTTTATAAATTCATTAAGAAATAAAGTATTTAGCAGATTTGTATGAAACAATTATTTGTTCAAAGAACATTTGAAAAATACTGTATTGTTTGTGGTTGAAATTTTTGTGGTCTGCTTTCTCATTATTTTCTGACATATTCCTCATAAGGGGAGCAATTAGGAAAATAGTAAAAACTGAATACTGTTACTAAAAAACTCCATCCACAAGCGTTTATAATAATGAGTTCATCCGGCACGCGAAAATATTACAATGGAAAAGATTTAAAAATACAAAACTACGAAAGACTTGAACTTTGGTTTCCATTCCCAATTTTAAAAGATTTAGCTGTAACATGTAAGATTAAAACAAATCTTAATATATAATGACGGTAATAAAATTGAACTAAATTTTTATCAATATCATCTTAATTTTTAAATAGTATAATACTGCGAACTTTCTTTCATGAAAATGTTGAAACATTCGTTGTGTACACGATATAAATGTCATATTTACTCTTCTGGTTACCTATTTTTCCTACTTTATTATGAATAGTGTTCAGTTAATTAAAAATAACTTTTAGAAAATTAACAGTTTTTTCTTGGTTATAAATAAGGGAATTTATAGTGTTATGTTATTTATCAGATTGTTTTTCTTTTCTTTTTTTTTTTTCTTTTTTTCATTTAGAATTACTAGGTTTCACTGCATTTAATGGTCGAGACGACTCAGTCTATTGCTATTGAGGTATAAAGGGAGCACATTTAGGAGTTTGTCAAGTATTTAATTTTCTCTTTTGCAACCTGCAGATTAAGGAAAATAAATACTAATTATATCATTATTATTATATAAATTATGAGATTCATTTTCGAATGTTCATTTTGTTTAAAAATTTTACAATTGACCAATTACTTGGACGAATAATTAATTATGAATAAATGAACATTCACATATTGTTGCACATTTTATAATCTTGTTAAATCAGCTGTGCGGCTGATGAAGGAACAGCTAACTAACAAAAGCGCAGAGTGTTAGAATTCAAAACCCAACCCCCTTTTGTCCTTTAGTGGACTGCAGAGAACAAAATGATCTCATTAAATCCCATTTTATTGAACAAAACAAGCATGGTACATAATTTAATACGTGACTGACTATAAAATAAGTGTGAGACCATACAATATATAGTTTACTGAAAGCTAAGTTGATTTCTTGTGAGCAAAAATAGGCTAATGTTTGCATTTGTGTCAGAAGTTCATTTACATCGAATATATTAATATTTTCTAGTGAAATACGAAACGTTTAATTCAATACAGCCAACTACATGGAGCGATTCAGGATCCGCCCAGATCGTAGTCCTTCGTGTCTATACGAGTGAGCACTCATTATTCGCAAATACAAGATCAAATATAATATGGATGTCAATACATACCCGCAGCGTTTCGCCAATCGCCTTCGTCCGTGAGGTCATTGAACCCAAGAAGTGCCACAGGAGTGGAGGTGTCGTCCGTGGAAGGGGATTCTCCATGGGCGAACAGGAGCTTTGCGACGCTTTGCGCGATGCTCTTGTCTTCGAATGACGCAAGTGATCCCCCTTCGCGCTCACATGCGTCCAAGGCTTCGAGCCATGGCAGCGGAGTCGTGTGCAGGCGATAACGATGGCGATCATCCAACGAGACGTAGTTGTCTGCAATAGGAGACGCTTTCAAAGGCACAGTCAAGAGCGGTGTGTGGGTGGGTGGAGGAGTTGGAGAAGCAGTTCTTGATATATTTGAGATGTACCTCAATTTTGCAAGGCTACTAAAGGACCTCAATTTTGTACCTCAATATTGCTAACAACACTAAAGCACACATCGCTCTGACACACCTTTGACACTTGACCTTTCGTACTTGACGGCATATAGAAAGAAACAAGTGTATTTTGAAGTCACTATATTACACGAGGCATATTTATGTAGTATCAAAACGCCGGGGACATGGAGAACCAATAAAAACGCCCGATCTAAAGGAAACTATTGTAAAGTTTTCAGAGATAACCCCCTTGTTTCTCTCATTTATCTTCACAGTTTTTCTTGCTTCACCCAGCTGCGGCGACCCATCGTCATACTCTGATTTTCGAGTGGTCGAGGGGGTGAGAGCGATTCCATTTTATAGCACTCTAGGGAACGACGGGTCACCTAGTATTAACCGCGTGGACAGGAGACGGTAATTCTAGTGACTGCTGGAGTTGGAATGTAGCAAAACTGACGATATCACAACTCGTACTTCACATTGAACTTCTATAATGTATGCTACATTCGCTAAATGAATTTGTTATCCAGATGTGTGATTAAGTCCTAGGGAGTCGGAATGATTCTTTTATATGTGTACGGACACATTCCTACATATTACAGAAACTTCCCGCATATATGTATGAGCATTTCTACATATTCATTATACATACCTAATACGTCTCGATGAATCTCCCCTATGAGCCGAAAACTACGACGATGCGCCAAGTTGTTAACTGGTTTCCATGACGACATCACTCTTTTTACAAGATAGTCAACATAAGACGCCAAAGAATCCTAACATTATTTATAATGCGTGCCGCGTGCAACCAGAAACCTTCGTTTATCTCTCAATAAACGAACCTAGATATAGTGTTACGCCCCTACCCGTGGCAACGAACTTTGATTACTTGAGTCTTTGCATCGGCCGCGAACAGATCGCTCGTCACATCGCCGACCGATTACCTCAAACCAGAATTCAGATTACTTCAGTCTACGCATCGGCCGAGAACAGGTCGTTCACCGCACGATCTCCTCAAACACGAATGCAACTTACTTGAGTCTACGCATCGGCCGCGAACAGATCGTTCCATCTTCGCCCGATTACTTCAAACAAGAATCTCACATTACCAGAGTCAACGCACTGAACTTGGTCGAGGTCAAATCGCCCCCCGATTACCTCAACACCAAGCCCCAGCTCCACGAAATAACTCCAAGTTGTTATTACGCTGACGATTCTACAATTCCAAGGATCAACACGACATCTATGACCACCGACTCGCCAGAAATCAGTAGTGAGTTACACGAACAATTCTGCACTGAACTTTCTACGCCTGGTCCCGCCGTCTGGTGTCGTACATTGTTCAACATTACGACGATAGAATAAACCTCGTTCTAATTGAACATTTTAAAGCATTTTATTTTGGAGAGGAGGAAATCTTACTGCGAAGCAAGCCTACATGCTGAGGCTTGCGAAGAAATCCAGAGATTCTCCCCGACAAGATATGTATATCTTTCTTCTTCCGTGTTTTTGTGTGATTAGGGGAGGTAGTTGGGAAGTGCTCCTCTCTGCCACAAACCTATTCCTGTGGATGCTTGAGTTAAAAGTGAAAAAGGAACTTGATTTGATTACACTTAAACGCTCGGGGACCGTTCGATTACCAGATCGAATCGCGATTTTCTTCAGTACTGCAAGAAATATGACATGCATTTTTTGTATGCTAGTGGCTCGATTTATAGTTTATGTTCAGTGGCACGAGGGAGGCCTGCTGGTGCCTCTGATGTCCGTTGGTGGCGCTGGTGAGCAACAAAATGCGTTTTTCACCCGTCATTTGTCTTCAAGTTACCCATAATGCACTGCAAAACTACTACCAACCAAGAGAATTCTTCAGAAACATTCATTAACATAATCGACGACTAATTTTGCTTAGTGAAACGCATAAAATGTAATTGCATTTCCATTTACCTAATTACGTTTAAGGAAATCGCGATTATTCTACATTGGTGAAATTGGACATTAGCTGATTATCCAATTCATTTCTAATATCCTCACAGCGAAAGAAAACTAAGGAGATGTAACGATTGGAGCGAAAGCGTTGTGTTGTCATAAGTCTGCTGCGGGGAGTGACCTAGCGTAGACCCATTCCAGATGACGTGCCACGGCACTCACACAAAGGCTCCTAACTTAAGATAATGTCCTTTCCGCCAAAGGTTAAGACATCAAGCCTTCTGTCCGTCACAGTTTTTGAATCAATTACTGTCGGTTCGACGAATCGGCTGATGTAGGCATCCGAACGTAAACTCACTAAGATTCTGCTGACATGAGTCTACAGAGCCCACGTGTCTACAGAGGAAGGAACAGTCGGTTATCTCGCTTTGGCTCCTCGACGTTAACGACGTAACTCCTCCCACAGTTCTCTTCATTCGCTGCGAGAACTGTAGTTTAAACTTACCTGTAGGTCTTTAAAATTTAATATGTTTAAACTACTGTGATAAAGTAATCTTCGGACAATAATTTTCATCCATCCAGTGCAAGATTCAGTACAACCATATCCTCTTAACGTGGACAAAATATGCACAATTATCTCCTTTGCAAGCTCACAACTCCTTTGCAAGCTCAAAAAAAAGAACTTTTGAACTCGTGCCTATGAATATGAACTAAACATTTTTATCTCTCATGAGTTAAAAAGGGATTGCAAATTGTGTTGTAATACTATTTATAGATCACTCTCACATTTAGAACAGTTAAATTCTAAATTGGAGAAATTTTGACGGATTGGGTTATTAAGTTAATAAATAACAAATAATGTTTAACAAATAACGTTTATCGAGACCTTCGGAGTGCTCTTTTTGAATTCAGCTCCAAATTTTATAATTGTTTGATATTAAATTCTTGAAACAAATATGCAGATGTACTTTTATGTATCCGACAAAAAATAGATTTCCTGTTAAAAAACAGGGAATTAACATTAAAATCAAAAGTACTTGGTTTTACCTTCCGGATCAGATATTGTGGGTTCTTTGTGAGTTTTTGGCTTCATGTCGCAGGCGTAAATCAGCTTCTCGGAAGGAGATATATGTAAAAACCTGCCATCTGCCAGCACAGCTGCACACCGATGCACCCATGCTTCGTTTTGGGCAAAAGTTAGATCGTCGATCCACGAGCCAAAAGATAATGTTTCACCTGCAAATGAGAAAAAAAAATTGTAAATTGAAAATGTTGTTGGGGTGGGGGAGGTGATAGGTATTGTAATACGTTGGTTCTGAAGAGGAGAAAGGATTTTCCGTAAGCTCTTGTGAAACATTACGAAAGCATACGTGTACACCACTGATATCTTCAGTCGAAAAATTATATCTATGAAACGTTTTACACCGTCCTTCCAATGTATACACGAACGTGTGAAGTTATATCAGGAGTAATTAGGGTGACATACGTATTAATAAATATTCGTTTGTAATAAAGATATAATAGAATGATTTTCCCGTAATCTGGCTTCCAAGTCACCCAAAGAGGATTCCTTTATTAAAATATCAGACAAGATTGAATAACATACAAGAAATACACAATTTAATACCTGTAACGGGTGGGACAGATTGGAAATCTCCGTCTTCAACACCTATCACGTTTAAAACTCTATGACTTTGTAAAAAATTCTAGAATATTTTTTCATCGTTGTATTGTTGAAATTTTAAAAAACGTTCTAGCTTCAAATTCAAAAAATTACGTTTTGTTACTGCAAACAATTGTTTAAATCTAATACAACTGGCGAGACTAGTACAAATTAAAATGGAATTTTGGCCGTTTATTTTATATCGTAATGAAGAAAAGAATCTAATAAATACAGTTCAGGACTTATGACAAAAAACATGAACTTAAACAATCTTTGTTCTTGTTAATTACGTGAAGACACATCAGCATTATTTCAATGTCTGAGGTATACAAATACTTTTAAAAATCAGAATAATTGTGAAGAGTATATTCATTATTATTTTGTAAGTTAAAAAATGAAACCTAACTTTACTAAACCTAATTTTTACAATTATTTATTACAAAAAAATTAAAACTATTATTCTGTTAATTTAGATAAGAAAAATATGTTAAAGAACTGTCTGGCCAAATGCAGTATATTGAGGAATAAATTCTGATAAAAATCGTGTTGTATTATTTATTTATTTATTATTTATTTATTTATTATTTATTTATTTACTTATTTATTTACTTATTTATTTATTATTTATTTATTATTTATTTATACCTTCTGTCGTGAGCCAGCGTCTCCCCAACCCAAGATTGTGAAAGCCGATGTGCATGGCGTCGACCATATCCGTGTGGCTGATGTTGACTCTTGAGACCGTGGCTGCAAGAACGCGACCCAGCAACCGGGCTTCCTCTTCGTCCTCAGGGGTAGCCAAGCGCCCTCCTTTCAACCGACATGACGTCATGGCGTCGAACCAAGGACGGGCACGTGAGTGCATGCGATATCGTAACATCGCACTTCTCAATTCTTCGTCTGTTCAAAGGGTTGCGTGATAGTAGTACAGGGTCAGGCATGGTAGAAATGGTTCCATAATTTACATTGTGCTTTACTTCGACAATTAGGGAAAACATCTGCGTGGAAAGAATATTGCTTATCCGACATAAATTCGCCTGGATTACGTGGGATAATATGGATCTTTTATCAACCAACCATTTTAGTTCACAAAATGAACTGACATATTGTGTAATGGGTTTCAAGATAAAATATGAAAAAGATCGAAAAAAGTATGAATTAAACAAAGCCTACATTTTGGAAATATTAAATTATATATCAAGTTATCTTCAAATAGTAAAAGTACGTACGAAATATTGAAAAGATATATTTTTCTACATTTTAACAATATGCATGTCAATTAAAACATGATGTCGAATACTGATACTCAGCTGTACTTTCTCGGTCCCGAACTTCACCGTTTCGAAAACCCAAGACACGCCCTAAAGTTTGAATATTTTTCATAAAATGGCATAACCAGTGAGATGGCATTAGCTTCTAAGAATGCTTCAATGCATTGTGTGTCGTCATCTTGTATATAAACGCATTCAAATACACACTCAAAGTGAGACTTCGCTGCGTTTCTAGGTCTATTTCTGGTATATGATAGTTAAATATATTATACAACATTACTTGGAGTTCACAATATATATTACGTCGAGTCCAACTAGTTCGTATAACGTATTCAACTGTAATATATTTAAGATACGATAGTCCGTTCTGACCTATGTCACCTTCTTGTATATCCTCTAGGGGAATCCCATCATCATTATCCTCTAAGTTCCAATCGTCATCGTCGTTCTGTTCCTCACCTGCGTCCTGGAAACAAAACATATCTTTTGTGTATGAATTGAATGATTTTTCACTTGCTTGTGCTGAAAATGTAAAAGTGAAAATAATTTGAATTGTTGTATTTATCTTCTGTATTTTCAATGCTATTTAATTTCATACTGGCACATGAAAAACCTTCAATATTAAAATTAGTATAATATATTATAGTATTTAGTACTTAATATTAAATGTATTCCACGAAATACGTGACTTAACGTAAACTGGCACATCCACACGAGAAGAGGGGAGTAGGGTAATTACGGAGAGTGAAGGATTAGATTCATGTCACAAATTTATTTCAAAAGTATTTTCATTGCATGAATTTTGTTGCAATACATTAATTTCAGGAATTTTTATATGAAAACAGTACTCGTTTTGGGACAAACGTACAACGTATGATTTTCACTCAAGCCTTAAAATTATCCGATTAATTATTTTATCTGTTACTACTGTTATTTAAATTAATCATTTTAGATCTTAAATTGTTAAAAAATTAATAATGATATAATAAAAACGAAATGAAACAGTTATAATTTGTATAAATATAAAGTTTCTATAAACAATCATAATTTTTATAATTCAAAATATTAATATTGTTATAAACAATTTTTTTATAGTATGTCAATTTGATGAATTAAAAATAATGCAAACTATTAGATTTTTAATAATTATTATTTTACAAACAATTAATTGTCGATGTTGATATGAGGATCCCAGTTCGGGTAGTTGCGTAATTTAAAAAATTATGAGTCATTTAAAATTAGTACTCTGCGAGAGTGTTCGTCTATTTTGACTCACCTAGCTTATCAGTTCCTATTTTATCTTATATTATCAGACCTATCTTATCTTTTCTTCTCTTATCAGTTCCACATGACAAGGCAGCACGGACGATGGCGAATCTTGCTACATAAATCTCTTTGAACTTTCCGAATCCAAGTGGGAAACGTGTAACATTGCTATATAGCAAACATTTTAGCTACGTGCAGCATTTTGCTACATAAAGCAGTCTCTTTTCAGGAAATGTTACATAAAGCAAATGTTGCAGGTAGCAAAATGCATGATATTGTGCAGCTAAATATAATATAACATTTGCTGTATAGCAGATTGCTACACAGTGCAAACTTGTTTGTATTGCTATATAGTAAAAATTTTAGCTACATGTAGCATTTTGCTACGTACGTCATTTTGCTACATATAGCTGTTTCTTTAGATAAAATGCTACAAAGAGCAAATGTTACATGTAGCAAACTCATGAAACTGTGTAGCAAAGTGTTATATAACATTTGCTATATAGCAGATCCCTTCATAGAGTAAACGCGCCTAAAAGAAGTGCAGCACCGGACAGCGACCATAGTCGAGTACCGCGCTGGATAAAAACCACGCAAAAGTAAAACCTTTTTCATAGATGTTACAAACGTTTTGCATGTTATGATATTTAAATAACTATAGCAATAAATTTATGTAAAAAACATAGAAAGCGACAACTTTATTTTCAAAACGCTAATTAACGTGTATATACGGAATGTTCTATCAGTTTGAAATTACTTGAGTATTTCCTAATATTAACCTAGCGTGTATTCACAGAAGAAACAGAAAAATACCTACCTTACTTTCTTTAAGGTTGGCACTACTTTCATCACTGGAATTCACTGCTGTGAAGATGGAAACTGCGAACATTAGGAAGAGTAGTTGGCGGAATACGGCCTGGGTAGAAATTAAAATAAATAAGACTTACTCAGTATAATTACTATTATTTTTAAAGCTATTATTCACTATTGAGTGAGTTAAAATTCCTGACACAAATAACAGGAAAAGAGAATATTTGAAATACGATATTTATTTTAGGCGAAATTAAAGAGTTAATGCGGAATATACATCTGCGTGTATCAGGAATGTGTCATTACAAACAAACTACGTTAATATAGCAAATAATATGAGGTTGTCCGTAATTTGATTAACTAATTATCTAGCCAAAAGAAGAATCAGAAGAATTTGTATTTCTCAAATGGCGCTTGTACGGACAAAATCTACCATTGTTCTGTGAAAACCAACGAGATACTATTATACTCTCCATAGATCTAAAAAATCTATAATGATGTATAGTTTAAACAGAATTTTTTCTTAATTATCAAATAAAAACATTTCAGATCAGAAAGCAAGTAAGTGTTACCATCTTTATCGTATAAAGCGTAAGTTTCCATATATATAAAAAATGGTGCAAAATAATAATAAAACATAGACCAAATTTAGATGAATTGTAAATGTGTTTCACATATCACAGTGCACTTAATTTTTGAGTATATATATATATATATATATATATATATATATATATATATATATATATATATATATATATATATAAACGAT
>NNCF01128175.1:145218-170416 GCA_002313205.1 Laupala kohalensis | reverse complement strand
AATTAATTCCACAATAACTAAGGCAATATTATGTTAAATTGTAATGAATAACTACAAAAAGATCACGAAACAAATGGTAAAATATTGGAATAATTTACAATAATACAGTACAGTGCAACAATAGAGTACATTATTTGTAAGTTAATAATGATGTAATAGTATACGCACCAGAAAATCTAAATACAGCAAAATAATTAATTTTAATGCACCAAGAAGTTGAATTTATGATTCCGTTTGTACTTACGTAAACTTTATCACACCTTTGAATGAAGCACTGAATGAAAACAATATGAAATTGTATTTGGTCCGTAGAGTTTGAAAACCTTAGGAAATGTTTTTAGTGTTTTTTCACTTAACACTCACACAGAACAAAGAATTTTACACTACAATGAAAGTTGGGATCTAAATACAACTACTGATCACAAAAAACTCGAAAAAATAAAATAATTAGAAATATTATACTGAAAAATAGAGAGAGCTCATTCACTACCGCAGGTAACGCCAGGAGCAGGCTAGCCAACCCTATGAAATAAATAATAAATTCTATAAATATAATCATGAGCGTGAGGAGAAGCTGATAGTTGCCCCATTTTACGACACAGAAAATAAATTTTGAATAGTATTTTTTTATCTTATGTTTCACGAAAATGTGGAAGGTTTGGTTTTTCAGTTCTAGAAATTGTAGCTTAAAAATATCATACTTGTCCATAATAATGAAAACACGTAAATATCATACTACTATTTTTAAGAAAAAGTTGTATTTCCGAAAGAGGTAGAACATTCAGCGCCCGCAAATAAACGAATAATTCAAATAATAATAATAATAATACAAATGATTGTAAAACTCACTGAGAACAATTTATCGTATACTTTTGGTATGTATATATTGTATACCAAAATATATGCGAGATAGTTTAAAAATATAATGGAAATAGCAAACAATCATCAATTCGTAGCTTCTCGGCAAACAGGCTTCTGCATTTTGCGCTAGTAATATCTCCTAAACCTCCAACCCGAAGTGGTCGTCTCTGAAGTCTGTACGCATTTTGCGCCAAGGAAGTTACAGGTAGCGATCCTTTTTCCTTGAAATGGGAGTTATATTCGAGGAGAGTTTTTCTCGTACGAAATATGAATTTGCGGCCACTTGCTCCTATGGGCTAAATGGCGTTAACTTTATCTCGGAATATCAAAGGAAACGTAATGTGATAAATGAGTTGGGGATTTATATTCAGAAAAGTATCATTTTGTTCGGAAAAATTAAGATATTATTACAGAACGAATTAAGACATTATTAGTATTTGCCATAATATGTACTGGCGCAAGATGGGATCCGCACCATCTCGACTACCAATAATTACATCCTGCACTATTTCTTCCTTACATCCTTTTAAGAGAAGTTTATTTCTTATTTCCAATGTTAACTTAGTTGACTTACATTAATAATTTCATATTTTTGAACGATTCAGGAAATTGTTACAGCCTCTGTGAATAAAAACAGATTTTTTTGTACCTTGATAGTCAGCCAGGCTTTTCTCATATCGTTTCGCAAACACTTCGCAGGTAGCGATCCTTTGTGAGGTATGCAGACAGGATAAACTGGATATTCTATATGTATTACCTATTTGAAGACAGTAGCGCAAAATAGTAGAGGGATTACTATCCTGATGAGAGGAGGATTGGCGCGAAATGCAGAGGCGCCGCTGCGGACATTTATGTTTTGCGCCCCAAATAATCTCCTAAACATATTGCCGACTGTCCTTGCTTCTCGTAGCACATTTTTCGATTCATTGTTGACCAGACTGTATTTTCAAATTCTTCGTGTTAGTAATCATGTCTGGTTTTAATTACATTTCTACTTTAATCAATATTTCACTATTTTGAAGGACTTTTAAAATGTTTCTGCAAGAAACAATATATGTTTAAAGTGCCTCGTAAGTTTTAAATTAGTTTTTTTGTTAATTTTTAAACAAATTATGTATGTTTGTCATCGTGTGTAATAGAAGAATGAACTTATCGTCTCTTACCTTCAGTTGTACTCAGATAAGCCTTCTTCTCCAAGTTGTGAACACCGACGTGCATTAAATCTCGCATTTCAGTGTTGGTAACATTTGCTTGCGCCAGTACATCCACCAAGCGACCCAGTGTTCGAGCCTCTGCTTCATCAACAGGTGTCGCCAAACGGCCTCCTTCGAGCCAGCAAATTGTCGCGGCGTCGAACCAGAGACGCGCGTACGTGTGAAGACGATAGCGTTCTAAAGCTGCTTTCACATCTATATCTAAGTCATACAATAGTAGGCAATGGTTGAATTTCTACTTTCTCTAAGCTTTGTCGCATTTAACTGAGTTTGGTTACAGTTAAATCGCTTTCTTAAATTTTATATTATTTATGTGATGTAATAACTTAAATTAAGGACGGTAATTAAACTATCCCTTCCTGTAGACAGGAAAAAATAGAATAAAGATGTCTTAATGAGGTTCTATAGGCAGTAAGAAGTGAACCACAAAGATTTTTCATCACTTTTCTCCCATTAAAAGGTATTATCGAATATTCCACAAATTAGTTTTCAGATATTTAATTCAATAACATATATAAGAACCTCTTTTAAAGCCAACTAGTAAAACATGAAAAATTCCCACTCCTTTTTCACACATTAAAAAATGAAAAATAGAAAACCTTGTTTGTATACATAATATTACTAATATTTACGTACAAAAACCGTGAAGACATACTCAGCTTGTGATACATCGAAAATAGCGAATGTTCGAAGAGGCAATTTTCCACCCTTTATTAACACATTTTATACCAGAGTTTCAAAACACCTTTTTTAGTAGCCTATACAACACAAACGTTTTAGTGACTCGTACCTTTTGCTCTGCTGATGAATGGGTGTACATAGTCAGTTATACTGTCATATATATATTGTTGGATAATTCAATAAAATAATAGACTGTATAAAACTCACCAAATTGACTGGAATCAATATCCTCGTAATGTAACACATCGTCCATATCCCAGTTCGAATATTCGCCATCATTATTGTCAAGTACCTAAAAATGAACAAAGTAATTTTTCGATTTACTGCTTACACATTAAATTTCTAAATCTAGAACAACATTTTTCCAGGTCGTTATCTAAGATAATACGAAGATCTTCAACTAAGAGTGATGGAACGTCTCGGAGAAAATCGAGAATATAATTAAATTAGGAAACCCAACTATCTCGTCGAGTTCAGCAGAAATATTCCATAGTTTTTTTTTAAAATTAGATATTTGCAAAGAACTGATGACTTTCATCATAAACAAGACAACTGCATTTCTTTGAATAATTTAAGTTTCCTCACTTGAACTCACTATACTAACAAAGACGTGTAGTATTGATATAGATAGAACTAACATATTTTGCGCGACCGGCTGAGACCATTCTTAGTGCAATTCTTAGTGTAAAAAAGAACAACATGGGTGCCGAACGCCGTGATTCTGTCCGACAATCGGCAACCGAGCGACGGAAACTTCGTTATTTCTTTTGAACCAGTGCACTTTGGTGTGGAAAATGCCAAAGTAGTTACTAGAGGGGAATGTGAGAATTTCGTAAATATGTTTAGCAACCCAAAAAGCTTTCGCTCTCTAAAATTAATTTTACTTGCGCGCACTTATAAAAATTAATTAGGTACCCAATACATCACTTCTCCACCCCTAAGAAATATGAAAATGGATTTACACTATGGATGTACTAAAATAAAATAGCTAATTTAATATTATCATATTTAGAAATATTTTATTTCAGTTTTTTTTTTCTTCTGAAGTATCATATTACAGCTGTACTTACCTGCTGTACAGGCGAATCGGAGGTGGATGTAGGAAACGCGAAACGCAGAAAATCGAAATCCGTCTGTTCAGAGAGGTTTGGCAAGGTCACCAGTATGAATACGAACCAACATCGGACGTTCATTGTCACCTGAGGAGTAAAGTAGGAAACTCAAGAAACGAGATGGAATTAAATTTTTTTTAAATAGCTTAAATTGGCGTAAATAGAATAACATATACTTATTGTGATTTCAATTCGAAAAACACACCTTCCCGCCCATTTAAATGAAATAATTGCAATTATATTTGCAAATGTAATACATTGCCTCTAATGGAGGTTACATCTTTTTGAATAGCAACTTTTAAATCACGAAAGTGATGGAAGTTTACTTTGATTTATAGTAAATTTTCCACAGTACTTTTTACGTTAAGTTGCCGGATATTTGAGGAATATATTCAACTTTTTTTTGAGGTGAGATGCATAAATCACAAACCTGTTGCGCTCCGCCGCCATGTTTGTTTGTTCATACTCTGATGCATTTCAAACGAGTCAAGCGATTGTACTATATTGTTAACTGATAGATAAAAATTAAATGTTTTTCCTTCGTTATTATTTATATTGTTATGTTGTAAAGTAATTAGAATAATAATAAAGGAAACAATTATACATCTCCGTGATTCGACTAACTCGAGAGTGCTGGTCCTAATTTAAGCGTAGACTTACACTGCTCAAAATGTAATAATTAATGACTGCATCCTGTTACAACAAAAACAATATTGTTTTAATTACTTATTGACAGTTAATTCCATCTTGCGTTTAAACTCAACCCATAAGTTTAGGAAAAAAATATTTATTGGAGGAAATATATACTATAACATAATCGACGCATGTCATGGAATAATATTATACCATTCTTCTACAAATATGTACGTTTTGTATCAAAAACGAAAAACGAAAATTTTTCATGACTCATTTTTAATTAGAGAATCGGGAAATAATAGCACTTCAATGATTCAAAAGTTGCTTAACTCCACAAACTTAATTTTCATGCACATTTTATATATTGCTCTCTGACTGGTTTGTGTGGTTGTGTCAACTTAATTCATATTCTCCAGGGACGTTTTTACAATATCTAACTTCAGAATAATACAAAATTGGTATCACTTAAAAAACAACAACTATGAGTACCATATTACCGAACGATTAAAGAAAGCAATGGACTCAATCCAGCAGATAACTCTTATTGTTTGTCTCATAATATAATTCTAAAATTTTGTAGTAAGTGATAGAAACAAAATACTTTTTTATGAACAGCAGCGTGTTAAAGTAACATTTAGACTTTTTTAAATGGAAAAAATATAAGTAAAATAATGATTTCTTATAATTTGCCGGTTGCATAGAAAAATAGTTTTTAATTTTGGTATTTTCCATGAACAAACAAATACATTGAAAATAGAAGAGAGGTATTCTATGTTATTTTTCTGAGAGTATTATCTAAATCATAACGCATAGTTTCCGAGATACTTGGGAGAGAAATTTTTAATAAACATAATCCAGAAACAACAGATTCATGAATAAACATGTGAAAGAACTGACATTGTTCGAAATATCAATTGTTCAGAGAAATCATTTCAAAAATTAATATTTTATTAAAAAATTTACTTAAACATATTCTTTCACGATAAGCGTATTCTTTTTGTTTTTAGGTACTCTACATTACAAAATCATCGAAATTTCACCATAAAATGTTATACATATTATTTTGAAGATAATTATTCTGCATCATCGGACATATTGTCATACAAATTCGTCTCATACACGTGGACTACTTTAAGGCACAAAATCATAAAAAATAATGCAAAAAGAGAAGCGACATTTAACTGCTTACCGTAAAACAACTAGTTGCGTTAATGCAATACTGCTCTCTGTTATTTGATGCACTGAAGACGATCCGCGTTGACTGGCTCTTTTAAAGGCACTGCAGTGAACTCGGGAGATGTGGTTTCTTGTCCTTGAATAAGGTCAAGGCACTTCTACAAGTGATGCAAATTCTACAAGTAATGCGGGTTCTCTAGGCTTTGTCTAGGGGTGTGTTTATTGCAACAATAAATCGTGAATTCAGTGTTATTTCAATTCTTATGATTTTTAAACATTATACTCGGTGTAATCTATAGGTCGATAATAATTTGTACGTGTAAAATATTTTTTTTGTGTTAAATTACAAACATATTGACATTATATTAATATTATAACTCGTAGCTAACTTTTTGTCTTATCTAAGAACTTTTGCTGAATTTTTTGAATCCGCCTCTGCCTTAGGGCCCTTGATCGGAATTGATGGGACGGTCTCTTGCTTGCTTCTGGAGAGTAAATTAGTTTATTGTCCTTCACGTGGTCACACGCAGTTTGTAACTGCTTTTTTGACAATAAATTTATTATTTATTTATTTATGCTGTGCGACTTTGTGACGTCATAACCCTGACTTTGACTGAACGATTTCTAGCTCTCAGCAATGACGCAAGTTACTTTCTAGAAATATACGATCAGTCAGAGACGTAATGTAGTTGGAATAATAGTAATAAAGAGAAATAATTTATGATGTTAGTAAATAGTGTGATGTGGGTGTAATATGCCTGAGTGACGGCACTGGAAATTTGCATTATCAAGATGTGTGTGGAGATTTTTTTCTCTCACATCGAGTTCATGCTACTCATGTCATGAAGTAGGCAAAACTGGAAGATTTTTTTCTATTTATCTTTTATGGAAATATCATTTGTAAAATTTTATGAGGAAGACAAATTAAGAATTACAATTCTGTTCTTTTTTATTAAAGTACAGAAGAATCCTGCTAATCTGAGATTATTGTCACTACATGTTCATTTAATGAAAATGCGGATTATCCAAAACTGAGATAAATGGCAAAAGAAATTCGACATGGTATATTATATTTATGTATATCTATGTGTCATTTCATGAGATCGACTTATTCAGGAGCAAAAAGCCCTGAAGAGTATATATCTTCATTATTTTGCCTTAACCAGTATCATCATTTTTGATTCGTATTTTCCCGAGAAATGGGTCACCCTGATTTCAATGACTTCGCTTCTGTCCTCCGATTTCCAGTATTTTCACGATGTACTACAATAGAGAGGTCAAAGAGTCACTAATACACTTAGGGTTTTTTAATGTACAATGATATGGAAGCTGAAATAATTTTAGTTTATATTATTTTCATAATTCTCACAAACAATTATTTCTTTTGCAATTGTTAAATTTTCAAAAATTAATATAGGTTGCTCTTGTTTGGACTAACGGGTTTCGGGCCAACGTGTTCCATCGTGTATTGTTTGTGGGGAAAAAAACTTTTCCCCGAAAAACGTTTTCCTTGAAGTCGCTATTACTGTACAAATATTTTTTAAAGAAAATTTAAATTATATAATGTATCACTGAATATTGATAGAATCGTTACAGTTATTGGTGTAATTACTCCGAAATATACTTTTTTCTTACCATTCTTTTATATTTGTCGACTGACTTAGAAGAAATTTAACGANCTTTTATATTTGTCGACTGACTTAGAAGAAATTTAACGAAAGGAAGACACACAAACAAATTTTGAATTTGAGCATTTTGCTGTTGAACAAGCAAAGATCAGGGGGACTCTTCAAAACAGTAACTTCAAAAACACATTGCAATTTTTATAAAATATTACGTGGTAAAATAATGGGTAAAAAAGAAACATATCAGATATACAGATATACATATTAAAATGAAATATGACTATCCGCGAGCGAAACAAACTCTCCATAGACGTTATAAATTTTGTATTTTTATGCAATTATTATTTGGATATTTGCGAAGAATTCTTATATTTTACCTACAGGCAGATGCACCAATATCGTAATAATGTTTTGAACGTGATATTATCATTGAAACCAGAAAATTAAAATTAATATTGAAAAACCTGCTAATCACTTCGCAAAAATCTGCAGAAAAATAAGTTACTGCTAATTTCAGTTAAGTTAAACTACTAATTCAACTTTTTCAGTGGAATCAGGAATGAATAAAGTTACATTTTCCGATTGACATTGGAATGCAGCCTCCATCCTGTTCTTCCGTTTTATATACATCGCATAATAACCCACACCGTTGTAATCGATATAGATTGGAATATACAAATCTTCAGCTTTCTTCTCACTCAAGAATGGCTGTGCTTCCTTACACGGGACATCGTGGTGCCCACTTCGTTTTATGACTCAACAGTTAGATCCTCGTTTACCATTGGGTGCCCCATCCACCCAGGGNGATTCTATATATATCCCTGAAAAACGTACATGTCATTAAACTCCTGCGGTTAGTGTGTAGTACCTGCCACTATATAGTTTCATGTAGCAGAATATTTCATAGATGCGAATTTTTTAAAAAAATAGACCAAATATAGGTTATTATGTGGAATAGGGATAACAGTTATAGGATAAAATTATTCAAATGCATTAATCTCTTTTTCCTTGTGCTTAATATCTTGCTCCATGTTCCAAAGCTTGGTGCCATAACCGAGGACCAAAAATCTCGATGTTAATCTATCCCGTTTATCTCTTTCCATCAGAATATATGTTCCTAATCTCCTTTCTTCAGTGTATGTTCTTTTCCACCTAACATGAAAATGATTTCGTTCAGGTTTCAATCAACTACCTCTTCTTCTCCTACACTTCTTACCCACGTTTTCCAGTCCCATTTAGTTCCACTAATATTCGCACGTATATTCTTCAAACGTATACTCTTTTCTTATACGTATCATTATGTTAACACAACCCTGATTATGTATCAATGTTTATTTATCTTCGATCAAATTATTGTCTGAATATAGTTTTGTTTACTTACCATCTTATTCATGCCAGTCTCTCTTTAAGAATAATTATTTCAGAATTGAATAATGTATTGTTTATATTCTGTATGCCTTTTTTTACAGGTATAAACTGTGCTAATCTTTATTTTTTTCTCCAAAAGGTATTCATTTGTATCCCCGTGCCTGGTGAACATCTCTAGGATAATTAAATTGTTTCAATAGTTGTCAACCAACTGATTTTTGGAAAGAATATGAAACTTTCTAAGTATGTGTTTTCGAGTATACCTTTGGTATTACGCCATAGACCTTCCTCCACGATATCAGTGAGCCCTATGAATATTCCATCACATAGCGGAGATTCGTCTAAAAGCAGAGTAGTAACCTGCATTTTCGCCTCTTGTAAAGTGACAGGGTCGGCTAGCATCGCACCATCTTCCATACACGCCGCAGCTGCTGCCAGCCGCGGCAACGGGGAGTAACTGAGGCGGTAACGGCTGCTCCCCATCAAAGCGACATATCCGACATCTGCACAAAGAATAATGGATGATATGATGGATGATACAAAGATATGTTTACCTCCAGCTTCAGTCTGTTTAGAGAGTAAAAAAATATATTGTTCATTTTTAGGCGTCCAATAGATTTTTTCTAATGGAGAATGAATTATTTTATCAATGTTGCATTATAAATTTTATTGGCCCATTCTATAATAGTTTTGCAAAAAAAATGTAACAAGTATATTAAAAATCAGCTAACTTTTTAAGATTTGTTTTCTAATGTGAATCCAACTGCACAAAAATATCGAAAGAAACATAGTATTTTCCCCAAACGTTCGAAAGATTTTGTTTACGTTAATTAGAGGTGGAAATCTATCGGTAGCAGTATCGATAACTTTCGATTATTTCGACTACCGATCACCATCGATAGAGAATAGCCAACTATCGATAGTTTCCGGTATACACATTTTAATCTTTCCGCTTCTCTACGGAATGGTTTTAAATCGAAAGCATCAATTCCATTACAGGGAAAAATGGATTTAATACATTTTATTTTCAATAATTAAATACTGTCAAAAATTAAAACTAAGTAATTGGATATGCCAGTTTTCGTGGTAATACATGGTCACGACAACAACAGTTACCTTCCAAATATATTATTTTGTGATTGTGTTTTGTGATTCTTTTTTATCTCATTCCTACCGCTTTGTGTGTGTTTTCAGAAAAATTACATACCTACATTTATCTTTTGTCTGTAAACCAAAATCCGAACTAACCATTTCAGTTTTTATAGCCTTGATAGATTTTTAATATACGCATTTATTTAATTCTCTATATTATCAAATCGTAAATGTAAATATCTTCTTCTTAGCGTGCCTGTCCGTCTCGTACGCTGGCGATCAACATGGCTATTCTGATTTTATCCTTTGCAACTCGGAACAATTCTTCAGAATTTTTGTTGAACCAGGTTCTAAGGTTGTCGAACCAGGAAATTCTCCTTCTACCGGGAGATCTTTTTCCTTCTATTTCCCTTGCAGGATACGTTGGAGCAGCTAATATATTTTTTGATTCGTCATAATGTGACCGAGATATTACAGTTTATGACACTTGATGGTGTTGATCAGCTCTGGTCTTTTGTTAACCCGGCGTAGAACCTCTAGATTCGTAACTTTACGAATCCATGATAATCTTAATATTATTCTGTATAGCCATAGTTCAAAGGCTTCAAGTCTAACAGTGGTTGCCTTTGTAAGGGTCCATGTTTCTACGCCATACAAGAGGACTAAGAACACACAACACCTGAGTAGCCGTGGTAAGATCGTGGCTTTTGAAGACTGAGCTCATGAAATGTAAATATATTCCAAGCAAATCATTTAAAGTAGGTATAATACGCTATCAATTGAATTCTAATAGAACCTAATGGGACCTGATTTGTCTGTTTTCTCTCGTCTTACTCTGCGTAATCAATACGATTGATAATTCGAAACATCGGAATCTATCGATAGTTTTCAGTCAAATTATTGATAAGTATCGATTAAGTCAACCATCCGCCCTAACGTTAGTCATATTATTATCAAGACAATATACTATGATAATACACATTAACAAATCTTGTAATATGACAGAGCTTTTCTAACATGTTCTGAAGACAACTGCTGTTATTTACCTGACCCAGGTAATGTTTTCACGGCAAAAGTATACACCAATGAAAGGGCATACGTCCGGTCTCAAGCAAGGAAGCAAGTTAGCGTAATGTCGTAAGAACTTCGTCGTAGATACCGTTTACACAGTCTGTCACTGCCTCGCTATCGGTCTTCTCGCGTTAAAGCTTTAGGACGCTATTACACAATTATTAACTACAACTGATGACCGGTCACTTGTGACCAAGAGTGACTGAGGTAATCAAATACTATTTTGTACGTAGGAGCATATTACACTTGCCAGTAGTGACTTGCCTCTAGTTTTTGATCACTTGTTGTCGAGAGTAACCCACATCGTCAAATAACATATATGCCATCGACTGTAGTGACCGAGCACTAGGGAAGCTCAGCCACCATCAGTCGCTAGTGGCCATAGTATGACACGAGGTCGGTCACTAGTGGCCTAGTGCAACAGGTTCCTTATGTGCAACATCCGAACATATTTTAGTGCCGCATTATGAAATATTATGAAGCTTTTCTGTTTTTTTATTGACAAGTCGGTTCCTCGTGCTTGCGCTAAAATATCTCTATTATTCTATCTCTGTATAATACAATCTCCTTTTTACTTCTAAGTTCGGCGTGTTCTCTCCGACTGTGTGAGAAGATACGATGTTAGTTTACTTCGTTATTCTGGAATACTTACATCCTACCAAAATGATTTTGTTTTAAATACATTTGTTAATAGTAGATGATACATTCAAGTTTGGGGTTTCTTGCATATCACAAGTAAATATCAATTTTTCTTTGCATAAGTCAGCTGTGAGTTGTCCAGTGTCCATCAACCAAGATTCTCGCACAGTACTGCTGTCCTCGTAATGTATCAGTGTGCCGTATCCATGGGGTATATTTAACTTCCTGTCCTGCAATAGGATATATTTAAAACATTTATAAGGAATTTTTAATATTTATAAAATTATTAGGGAAACCTGCTTGTTATGGTGGAATTTCATAAAATGTACGTAATATATCATTATTCTACAGTCATAAAATTACAACTTACTAAAATATTTATTTATTCTTTTTTCTTAAATATATAATTGGATTAAATGAAATAAGTATCTAATTACATATTTCATAAAGCAAATAAATTTATGATTGCAAATTATGTATGGTAATTGAAATTATTTTTTGTCCTAAATTTTCATGTCATTGATTCCAAAGCTTCTAACTGGCTAGATAGCTCAAAGTTAGAAAAATTTTGTTGATGTACCGAACGCGATCAACAAGTAACATCCTCTTATGTATTTCAATTTCTATCTTGTAGACATTGTGTGCGTGACGTCTTTAACAGTACAATAACAATTTAACTGCAATATCAGTGAAATATGCTTCTCGACATATCATGTACCCCTTTATGCATTGCATCGCGCATTTCAGTTCCGCTAATGTTCTCATTGGCAATACTGTATTCCAACAGTCGACCCAATAAGCGTGCTTGTGCTTCGTCGGTAGGTCTTCCCAAACGTCCGCCTTCACACCAGCACCTTCCTACCGCTTCTATCCACGGAAGAGCTTCCGTATGCATACGGAAGCGATAAAATGCAGTCAGTAGATCATCCGGAAGAAGATGTGATTTAAAAATTTAGTGACTTCCAGCAATAACCAAGTATGTGAACTTTTTCATTTTTTCGAGTTACAGCCGTTTAAAGTTTCCAAAATGTTGTTCTGTTATAACAGTGGCATTTAACATTGATATAAAGAGCTATTGTACTATTGTATTCCTTTGGTAACTAAGATCAAAAACTATGTTTTTACTTAAAAAATACAAAAATTAATGATGTTCTTACCATGAAAAATAATAAAACAAATAGTTACCTGCTTACCTTAAATCATCGAGATTTATTTTATCATATTTATCTAAATTCTTATGTTTGTATTCATATACATGTAACCTGCTTTCTTAAAAATTGTATTGGAGTTTCCTATTTATTCCTGTTAAACGCGTATTGAACTTGTTATTACTGGGTTTTTTTACAGTTTGTACGTAAATTTTTTCTGCTGGATTGAAGAAGATTGTAAATCGTTTAGAATAATACAAATGAAATTGAGCAAAAAGAAAACAACATTTTTGACAGATTATCTCATTTCCTTTGAAAAGTGTAATTACCTGGTTATTACTGCAATCCCCAGAATTAATGTGTAGTAATAACTCCTTTTTTTCCGTTTACGTTGGTTATGGTCTGTTTTGGTGTCCGTTAATTTAAAAACAAAGACTTGTCTTGCCGGTTTCTTGGATTCCGTCGCCATACTGTCTTGACCTCACTACTAATATTGAGGGAATGCCTCATAGTGTGGCGTTGTGATCATCACCAAACAATTCCATTGATTTCCAGAATTATTTGTGCTTTTGCCATTGATTGCGAGAGCTAACTTTCCGATTTTCATTTTGAAATTATGCATAACGAAAAATGTTTAAAAAAATATATTTTCATCTTCTGCTAGTGCTAAATGTTTCCATCTAGACTAGGATCACGATTGGGAGGTATCGTTAAACGTTCATTGCTTCTTCTCATTAGTCTACTATATTAATTTATTTTTTATTACTAAACACTGTTTATATTCATTACAAATATTTTTTTGGAATGTGTTTTGGAATATTTAGAATTAATTGGACCAACATTGATTTTCGCGGATATTGTCTCGATTTTTATCGGGTTTGGATTTCACTGATTCTTTACGGATGAATTGTTGATGAAAATCGAAGTAGCACTGCCTTAAACTGAAATCCAATGAAAATATCAGACATACCCTGTAAACCATGTTAAAATGTCATGGCGTTTACGACATAATTGTTATAACCTAATGAAGAACCTACGAACGAAACTGTAGAAAGCTTGCCACATAAAAACATAAATAGATTAACATGAATATGTTGTAACTTTCCTCACACACATCAAACTATTGACAGATTCTGGAACTGAAAACACCATCGCTAAGTCGATTCCGTGTAGAACTGGCAAGAGGGTGACTAGAGAGCCAGGGAAAAAATTATGAGATACTGACCCGAAGACTCGTACTGGTGACGATAATTCGTCTCAGAGTTCTTAATGCCTGTTCCAGAAGTGCATAGAAGACACTAAAAAAATAATAATAAATAAAATTAGTTTTCAATATCTTTCACAGTAATTTAGAAAATGCAAACTCATGTAATATTTTTAACGCACAAATATTCGTTAATAATGGGATAGAAGTTTATCAAGAGTTAATAACAGTGGCTCATATGCATCTAGTCATTAAAAGAGGATTTAACATTAATACCACTCATGTTTCAAAACTGAGAAACGATTATTTGTATTCATTGATTCAGAAAACAAACAAACAAATATTTTGAAAAATATATACCTTTTTGGGTGGCATGGTGCTTTCAGAAATACTTGCTACATCATCCATGTCGGTAAGATGGTACGTTGCTATGATTTGAGGAAATATGAAGAGAAGAATAAACTTTATCGATGCCATTGGAGACAGGAGCTGAAATAACGTTGTTCACCTTCCTTTATCCATGTTTATAGAAATGCATTCTATTGACTTTTTTACTCTCACGGTAAATTAATAAAGATATGTAATAAAATATTCCTGTCAGGATTATGATTATTTTATTTATTCTATTAAAATGTCTATTTAAAAAGAAGTAACTTTATATTCACTCCAATTTTAAGTTCCTAAAATATTATTAACTGAAATATACTTTACATTACAATTGAAAAGAAATAAAAATGATATAATTCCTTACCATTAATAACTACATATATCACAAATACGTCTAAGTTTAAATTAATGCTTGATATAACACGTGAGTAATTCGTCTCTTTTTTGTATTACTATCACAAGAAAAGAGTCGAAAAGTCACTCACCTTCATAGTCACGACAACTCTTCGTAGAAGCTCCAAGCCGCCAGTGAACGTTCGCTGAACGGATCCGATCTGTGAGACAGTAATTAGAAGAACTCGTTTCTGTGCTTGCGTACGGTTTTTTCTTCTTCTTCTTCTCTCTGTTCTTTCTTACGTCATTGAGAGGCTACTGCGAATTTCGTTTCTCTATTCATACGTTCCATGACAAATTAATTTATTTTAGTATGGATTTAATTCTCACGTTTTCCTCATTTTTTACTCATCTTCTGAATCTAATCGAATTGTTAAACAAAGACTTTTTTTGCAATACAATAGTAACTATACCTCATATACGATTTGACATTTATAATAAACAATCGTTATTAGCGCTATACTATAACTTACAATACTAAATAATAGTTTAATATGAATTTTAAACTGGTAAGATATTACATGAAATTTATTTATATTTCGAAATTATCAGTCGCCATAGGGAAACCAGAGACGAGACACACAACGTCTCAAATCATTAAAACCAGTTTAAAACACATACTGCAATTCATACATAACATACTGTTTTTTTAATGGGGCTTTAGGGTTCGCCAACATTACATACTGTTATCGGGAACATATCAAATTACAAGTTCTCATATCAAGTACTCCTAACAAACTGACACATCCTTAGGCTTCTTACGAATTACATCTTGTTAAGTGTCCTCATTTGACAATATCGAAACGTTTGAAAATATCGAAACATTTGAAAATATCGAAATGGTTTTAACCCTACGGTGATTGGTAATTTCGAAATATAATAATTTTTCGATTATTATAAATATTATTTATTAACTAAATACATTTCTTGACCTTATAACTTACGTATAAATATAGCTTATAATATCTTACATCAAACTCGTTCCCTATTCATTGTTCCTACATATTGTAACAAAAACAATCATATTGTAACCAATACAATCATCTACACATCCTATTAACACCAAGTACAATCCGACAGTACACTAACACTAATGAACTAACACCATAAAAACTCTCGACGCCATCGTTGCGCCAACCCAACCAAAACTTATACACACAATACAATTTTTATTAAACAATACGTGACAAAATATAAATTTTATAAAACAAAATGTTTAAAATCTTTGTTTCTGTAAAATAAGTCCCTAAAGAAGATACGAAATGTATTGAAACGATGACCAGTACACAATTTGTTTCTTTAGATAAACTCAAAAACCTCATCCTAATACAATTCGGTAGTTGTCAAATTCCGAGAAAAAGTTTTAAATGTCTTATATTTACCAAAGTATGCCAGTAAAATACGATTGAACATTTTTTTTTTAAATTTAGAACACTTTCAAATCCTGTTTCCAAGTTATTTTAACGACTTGGTTTGTACATGGCTTTAGTTGATACCTCTTCAAACTGTTGAAAATATGTTCTCACGCCACACCAGCAACCACTGCGCACATTTCTAGTCTTTAATCTCATAAATTTTTCCCTTCAAAGTGTCACCTGTTTTTCGGATAAACCAGTCTGTCCGCCACTTTTGCTCCCCTAGCATCTTCGTCGAAAATACGGGGAAGTGTTTGTTAATGCCCGTTTTCCGTTTCTTTATTTTTTCACTCGCTGAATATGCCAGTCCCCTCAGTTTTACGCGCAACAACCTCCCTTGTTGAGTGAATATTTATAATTTTTAATAAAAATTAATAAAATTGTAAGTTATAGGATTATAGATATGATTTAAAGGTCGTATTATACAGATAAACTACCCCAAAGAAAGGATAATTACTTCAAGAATTCATTATGAAATGAAAAGAATTGATCGACTTCCAGTCTTACATTTTTATATAACTTTATTTATTCAATTATTAATTACTCTTCCATCTATTAAGGATTTTATTAAGGATTACAATTGCTTTTCACAAACATACATGCTACGTTGTCCACCTAATGTTTCTGAGTACGTAGCCTGGAGGAATTTCATCCAAACTTGGTACACAGATGGCGATCTGACAACAAACACAGTGGCGGTAAGACAACCCTGACCCCTGTGCGGGGTGAGAAGGGGGCAACATATAAAAATTAGAGGAAAACACAAAATTAGATTGGAAACCATTGTTTTAGGTGTCGTTGAGATGGGTAAGGATGCCTCCTGGGCTGCGAAAGTTCAAAATGCTGCGTAAGTTGTTATGAAGTAAAATATTCATTAAGGTGTCTGTTGCACATTATTTCATTTTAAGACGTAAGTAATCGTTTTCTTGGGTACACGACATTCTATAAATATGTTTTTCATTCATATTTTTTTTTTTTTTGCATGAACATGTCATTATATAGTTTACAAAAGAATAGCATACAAAAGTTTACAACAGCTCAATAAATACATTAAATTAAACATACAATTTAGCAATATACACGATTAATCCTTAAAGTATCATCAAATATACGTTTGCTGAAGACTTTCTTGCATAATCCATTCTGGTAACCAAATAATATTTCAATCTACGTCTGCGAAGTGACAAATACGACTTCTCAGACACACCGCTTCTCGTAACCTGAAACTCGTCAACCTTGAACTTTCCTGTAAGACTTCATTCATTAGAACAGACTAAAGCTCGTGACGTCACCAATGGCAACAACTTGTGACGTCAGTTACACGTTCTGTGTTTTCAACTGCCATTACGAAACCTGAGCGTGCTCATTTGCTCTCCTTGTAGTAAATTGTAATTTTATTGGTAGTTCTATGAATATCTGTAATGACGTCATTTCTTGTTACGATGTTCTTTGATCTCATTAAAACGTATAGTTACTATACATTTTGGGTAAGCACTTACTGAAATAAATCTTACATCTATATATTGTTTGCTTTTTTTACTCATGCTCTTAATATAGAGTTCTAAAGAAGTCAACGTTGTGGTTTTTTCTCGATTTTCAGAGTTGACTTGTTATTCTTATCGTTATTCATGAGTTCTCATTTAACATTAACTATACTCTGTGTATATATTTTAGTTTTATAAATTGACATAAGTAACTTATTTTTTTATGAAGCTACTAGCCAAATCAGTCCAGTTTCACACGGGAGGTTTTGCTGTTATGAAAACTTCATCTTTCATTACGATTCTCTGTGAACAAAATAGCACGTTTATGTACGAAAACCTTGATGATATTTTAATTAATTCGTGACATTTTATGAATTTTTCTTGTACGAATTCTCCAATGAACGATTAAAAATTAATTCACTGGACTATTTGGTTTTCTGACTTCATCAATTTTGACGATAGACAACCATTCTCCATTGAGGAAACAATAGGTTTTAACTTCCTACAAAGACTTCTGTTAAAATGAGTTACCATCAAACAAAACTTTAAAATTGAGTTTCCATCAAGACATTAGTTTTAATAGGTGTATTAGTTCTCAAGTTACAAATATTCACTGTATCCAGGAAGGTCAAAAAACTTCCTTCTTATGAGCGAATATCAGGGAGCTATGCTTCCACAGATAAACGCAGATTAAAATAAGATATACGTGGGATTAATGGATGATTTTCTATTTATACGCAAATTCGGGTATCCATGATATTTACGACTATGACGTCACAACTAGTGAAATCGGGAACTCATTGACTTTGTCGCCGAGGCAGCTTGGTATCGAAAGTTATTCTTATGACGTCACTACTATGCGTGACGTAGAACGTCGTCACTGACTTCTTACCATCTTAAGAATTCATAATAGCTTCGTAAATGTGAGGCATAACAATTCACGTTCAATGGACAGTATGTTAGTAAATACATTAATTGCAGGAAATGAAGCATATGAAAGCATGTCGGAAGAAACACGTACCCGAACACAACTGAGAAAACAATATAAGAATAAGAATCACTTTATTTTCTTGGATTTTTATATTTACATTTTACTCAAACTTAAAATATATTTTCACAATATAACAGGCTTAAAATATATTTACACAATATGACAGGCAGATCCTTCCTGTCAGGTCTGATCAAGAAATCAAAATTGAGTACATTTTACACAGAATAAAAAGGGTAAACGTGATAAAATCAGGCAGTTTTTTGTACATTCTTGGAGCAATGGAATTATAGGTTCAGGGAAAATAAGCAAGATTAGGTTTTGGAACAAAAACATTTCTAGGTATTTTTAAAGGTTATTTCTAAGTTTTTTTTAAAATATTGGTTATTGATGGTATGATGATAATATGAAACATTAAGTTAAGTATAGAACATGGGATGATATTTAGTTATATGTGCATGATAGGAGTAAATTTCTGTATTACAACTTAATTTAAATGGGGGGGTAATGTGAAAAAATATATCCACGAAACAATGTTATACCTACTCATAAGTTTTAGTTTGAATTTCACTATTGTAAACAATAGTGTAGATATTAATTATGATAAACTAAGGTGAGCATAAATATAGATGATATAATGTGTTATAATTACTTTCATTTCACTATTGTACCCTAAGATTCTTTAGAACATACGAAACTTATATTTTTTTAATTATCAATCCTCCTGGACGCTAAGATATATAATTGATTTACCAAGATTAGTTGATAATTAGGTAATCATTTTATAATGCATTTACATCGGCTCCTCTTCAGCTCTGGCTCCAACCAGTAAATGTGTATATGGTTATATTGAGATGTAAACTTAACGCTACCACGACTGACGTTTAATCTAAAAACTCTGGATCTCTGGAACACTGGTGGAATAAATCTGCCTATCTAATATTGAATTCGCTTTGTTTTATGTAAATGTTATTTCAGATAATATTGTGTTTATAATCTTATACAATTATAAAACTAAATATACTGTTAATATTTATCGAAGGTAGAGTTTACTCATTATTTTGGAGATAGAATTTGAGACATTAGGCGGGACTCTAGGGACTTTTTGGATGTTCAAAATAGCATCTTTCAAAATAGATCTTATTAAAGTAATAAAGGTTTTAGCATAAATAGTTTGGTAATAATTGTACATTGATATTTGTAATGGTATTGGTAATATATATAAATGAATAATGATAAAAGTATTAGTTAATACATTTTATCGAATTACGAAGATTACAAGGGTCTATGATTACGATGGCACTTCGCATATGAAAGAATGATTTCTTTCACATTGAGTAGGTATGAACTTTCCCTTGTAGAATCCTCCACACTTCATTAGGTCGACATGATTACAATCTAAGTTTCTCCATTTGTTAAAGAATTGTTCCGTTCCTGAAAAATGAATTGAAAATAAACAAATATCGTAAAATATAATGCGGTAAGACCAGCAAAAATATATTGTATCAGAGTGCCTACGTTTTGGAAAGTGTACATCATACTGTTCAACTAGCAAACAGTGTTAACTTTTGTACATAGCTAATTTTATACACATTTCTTATTGATGGGATGTAGTGAAAGTTCCTAGCGCTTCTAATCGTATTAGATTAAATAAGAATTAGTGTAAAATCAATAGCCCTTTGATTTGTGTTCCCTACGTCATCACTCGTATCATGTTTTGATTCTTTTTTCGTAAATAATCGTTTTATAAAACCCCGATTGATATCTATTTGAAATGTTTGGCAAGTTAAACTGACAAAAAATGAATTTAAATAGAAACAGGCTGGCCAACAACAACATATAGTGCGTGATACGTGAAACCAGAAAGATGAAGAAAAAAACAAAGTTAGCGATATGTTTGCCAAGATTCTATACAGTTCAATGCTATTTTTATAATTATTTTGAAAATAATTTAGCAATTATTTTGGTTCCAATGAAGTCCAGGATGAACTTTTATTGTTTCCTCCAATCATATGATGTGGGTTGACAGGATCACTTTCTTTTTACGCCTCAAATTGATTAACTTTTATTTCTATTCAAATAGTAGGAGGACACAGAATAGGTGTGTGTTATCCAAGAATGAGTAAGGGGATATAATAATTGATGCGCCACCTAAGAAGACTGGATGGATTATAGCTGTAATGTTATTTGGTATAACCACAAATAAAGTGAAAATATTGTGGTATAGTATCACCAAACTTCATTATTTTGATGTAGTGATGTTCGCTTCACAGCTCTAAAGGTGTTCAAGCTGGTTCAAAATTCCAATCCCAGATTGCTTCCCGCTCTCTAAAGTATTAGATGCACTTTCTTAAAATGTGGGCTGTGTCTAAAAGAGCGATCTCTCGTATTTCCCATTCTTTTGGTTAGCCTGGTATGGAATTTAAATGCTTCTTTAAATTTACAGGTAGCGCACCAAGGGAACCTACAATAATCTTTGTTTCAACTCCCCACATCCTACTATTTTCGATAGCCAAATTTTTGTATTTCAACAGCTTCTCTGCTTCTGCGCTAAATTTTTATCAGTTAACATTGCTACGTCAATCAGCAAGCATGTTCTGTTTTTCAGGTCCTTAATTACAATATCCGGTTTATTGGCAGGGATGCATCTGTCGATGTGGAATTGTTGTTGAAAAGAATCGTGATTTCGTCTGTGCTTGATACTTCCCTTCGTTCGTGTTTATACCAAACTTCTGAGGTTGGCAAACTTAGATTTCTACAAGTCTTCCAGTGAATGTAATTACAAACTTTGTCATGTCTCTTTATGTATTCATACTTTGCTAGATGAGGGCATCAAGATACTATATGGTCAATTGTTTCTGAGTGAGTCTGGCATACTCTACATTTGTCATCTGCTGCAATTTTCAATACATGTTTCTCATAATGTTTAGTTGTAAGAGCTTGGTCTTGCGCTGCAATGATCAGTGCTTCGGTGTCTGGTTTCAAGTTCCCTCGTCTCAGCCATCCATGAGTTCCTTTCGTATCTACATTGTTCATTTATTCTCTTTAGATATTGTCCATGTAGCTCCTTGTCACTCCAACTCTTTTTCAAGTTATCTTGAGAAAGTTTCTTCATATAAGCTTTAAACCTTTGTTCTTCTGTATTCAGGGAGATTTTCTCTACTTTTTTTTGTAATTCATGCATATTTCTCATGGAATTTTTGATTACTCTTCAAACCTCTCTTTGGATTTGTAGCACTTGCATCCACTTGCAGTGGATCATCCTTATTTTCTACAACATACTTAGCCATATTTTGGAAGGAGTTCTGATATAATGCATAGATTTACTTTAAGCCTCTTCCTCCATCTTTGCGATGTATGTAAATTCTGTCTACATCTGTTTAAGGTTGAAGTATTCCATTAGCTGTTAGCATCTTCCTTGTTTTCCGATCTAACTCCCTGATTTCTTCCTTCGTCAATCCAACTATGCAAAAACTATACTGCCAAGCTTCCTCATGGCAAAATATTGTTTTTGCTCCTTAATTCTGTTCCCAAAAACATTGAGCCTCCTAATGTCTTCTTTAGAATTTTATCTTTCATAATTTCATTATATACTATATTATTCTCTTCAATTCCTAAATATTTGTAGCTCACATGTGGTACTATTTCCTTGATGGTGGTTTCTTGATCAATTTCCAAGATTTCCGTTCTTTCCAGTTTGCCTTTATTATAGCTTTTGCACATTTGTCAATTACAAATCTCATCCCAAGATCATCGCTGTATTCTTTCACATTTTTAAGCATGCCCAGTAGTCCATTTTCATTGTTGGCAAATATCTTGAGATCATCCATGTAAAAAAGATGGATTATGCTCTTGTGTTTCTTTAGAAGTTGTAACCCCTCATGTTATTGTGACAAAATTCTAGATAAAGGGAACAGGCACAAACAGAACAAAAGGGGAGGCAATTAATCCCTTTGAAATATTCCTCTTTTTATGGGTATTAGTAGACTTTCTTGATGTCCGTTATTGGATTTCGAGATTAAACGCGTGCACCATTTGATCATGGAATCTCTGCATAATTGTTTGAGTCGTTCATGTATACATGTACTTCCATGAGCTTTACAATAAGTCCATGAGGTACTCTGTCAAAGACCTATCCATAGTCTACTCAAGCTACTGCCAAATTTCTTTTCTTTCTCTTTACCTTCTGCAAAATGGTTTTGTCAATTAGTAAAATTTCTTTACATCCAAATGTTTGCTATCTGCATCATTTTTTGTTCCAAGGGTATTATTTCATTTTCAGCGAAGTGTTGATATATTAAATTTGCTACAATTGATGAAATCTATTTGTACCTGGTTGACAAAACATGTTATGGGTCTAAAATTATTAGGGTTATTAGTGGATTTCCTTTTAGGAATTAGGTATGTTACTCCCACTGTCATCCATTCGGAGATACATTTAACGCCATTTAAAATTCTGTTTATTATTTTCAGGAGGTTGGGGTGTAGTCCTAAGCATTGTAGTTTATCCACTCCTGCGGCTTTCCAATTTGCCATCTTACCAAGGGTGTTTGTAAATGTTTCTTTCTCTACATTTAGTACTGAATCAGAATTAAAAATTTAAATGATGAAATTTTTCCTCTTCCTTTAGCATCCATTGAGTACCGGCTTTGGGCTCTAATGACCTCGATGTTGACGAGCCCTAAAGCCTAACAACAAAAAAGTATCGGCTTTATACCTTTTGTCCGACAATCAGAGAGTGGACCAGTAATTTTCAGTTTCCTCCATACTTGTAATTTCTGTTAATTAACTCTTTTTGTTTATTTCTCTGTAAAATCTTTTGTTGTCCCTTTCAACCGTGGTGTTCTGAATTCAAAAATTTACTCTTTTGTGCGAATGCTTGAATTTTTTTTTTTTTCAAAATTTTCTTCTGGCGTTCCACATCTCAATTGGATTCTTGTCTATATTTTCTTTTGAGAAGAAGAATTTTGCTCCATTGTTTTTCCCAAAGATCTTTCTGTTGTCTCTGGCTTCAGTCAGAATGGCTATATCACTCCGTAATTTGCTGATCTTGTCTTGTATCCCATGCACCCATGGTGGTTCTCTCTGCATATTTTTCTTGTTACCATTGGGTTCTCTGATTTTATTGGGTAATATGTACGTATTGATTTAATTTGCACATCCATACATTACTTTATTAATGGTGGTCATGTCCATTTCCTCATCAGATGAAAATGTTTCTCCTTAATTTTTGTTTACCTCTTCTAACAGGTCCTTGACTTTCTTTGTTTCAGTCAGTTTTCGTAATGTATTTCTTTTGTCAAAATTCACCGATTTCGCTGCTTCTATTTCCTGAAGCAAGTCTCTTTTTAATGTTTCATATGAGACATCATCAGTGTCTATATTTTCGTCCATTGGTTCTTCTGTTTCTACTTCTTTTGTCAAGTGAGATGTGCTTATTATTATAGGTATAAAGTACTGCATCCAGCCAGAAACGAGAGCATTTCCCAAAATATTCTTCTGAATAAAGATCATGAAGATGCTGACTACGTCAGTGAAAAAACTTTCGCTTTAAATAATAATAATAATAATTATGATTGGTGATACTATACCACTATATTTTGGTGATACTATTGTGATACTATACCACAATATTTTCAATTTATTGATCATATACTAATCAATATGCTGCCAAATCTCCATTATTATTACAACAAATTAGATGAAATTACTGCAATGTAAGTTGGTCAAGAACTAGGTACATTATGAACATAAATTTCTGTTTTGATTCTTACCATCGATAGTCTTCCATTTCCGATTCCCATCGATGTCCTGTATTCTGACGTGCATGACCTCAGCGAGCGTATCTGTCCTTTTTGTCTGAATTGCCTCCTTAATCATCCGCTCTAGAGCCTTGGCCTCGTCCTCGGAGTTCGGCACCGCCAGCGTCGCGTTCTCCGCCCGGCACGTACTCACGGCGTCCATCCACCCTACAGCGCCCGCGTGCAGCGCGTAACGTGCCAGGGCATACCCCTCCACGGCGACGTATTCAGAGCCGTCTCGTGTAGTGTCCTTCTCGCAAAGAAATGTCAGGGGTTCCCTACAGCTCACATCTATGTAGTGGCCTGTATGTACCATGGCACCGCAGTTGGCAGCACGCGTGTTGCTGGGTTTACCAGGTGCCCAGAAGTCGTTTATCGGGATGTTTTTTCCTGGACGTTGGGTTTAAAAGACTCTTTTAAGTTAGCATATAAGGCGATGAAACTTTCAACATTCCCATCATTATGCTGTTGCTAACCCAGACTACGGGACTGTAACTGAGTCTGTAAATTACTCACATTGTCCTGAGGAATACTACGAAACACTTATACTCCAAGTCATGTCATTTGGCCGAAAATTTTGCAATATGGCTGCCTAACACGACTTGCCAACTTCTACGAATTCATGTTATATTTAAATAAATATTTATTGTAGTCACAACAGAGACTATTTGCTGTAAATAAATACAAGTTAATAACACAACAAATAAGGACACAATGTAATATTCGTTCCACACGCCCGATGCAGAAAGAACAGAACAACGCCACAAGTGAATTGATTGTTGTCCGAGGTTGGCAATGAATTCAATTTCGCATACCTTGCCAATAGAACGCGAAGTATTGTAACTCACAACTTCCGAGTACCTACTCGCGGAGGAGTGTTTGCAACGTCAACTGCCAGGTAAA
>NNCF01128175.1:123140-136795 GCA_002313205.1 Laupala kohalensis | reverse complement strand
ACACACTTGCCATCTTGGATACTAATTGAAAGGTTTGTGGAACTAAGTAGCGGTTAAGTGGGTCATGTGATCATGTCGTGTCTCTACCAATAAGAGGCGAGTGCCGAGAACAGTTGACTCTTTAGAGGTTGTAAGATTTTAGGCGTAGTTAAAACAGCTGCTATGAGAAATTAAGTGCTCTTAGACGTGGACACGGTTTTCGTTTTCGCTTTTTATTAATGACTCAAAAAATTACAAATGACAAGGTCAAAATTGTCAAAATTTAGTTGTACGGCCCTTGGTTTTGATATAGGTTAATTAAAATTATGTGGTAAAACAAAATTAAATCTTTCAAACTAGAGTTAGTTTATTTTTATAATAAAAATCTGAAATAAAAAAGTAAGGTCTTCGTTGTCCAGTTAAACTCTGTTAGTAGTTGGTTAAACGTTACCCTCCAAAGTTCTTACCACCAAATCAGTTTGAAAACTTTTTCGTTGTCAGTTGATACAGAAAGTAATATCAGATTTTCAGATTTTTGATATAATTGTTTCTCTCAGTTCTAGAATTTATATCCTGGATAGTTTGGTACATTCTGTCCGTTCAATCAATCGAGATGTGCATATTTTTACGAAATATACAAATAAAAGTCATAATAGTTTGTATATAATAACTCATACCGCTAACTTCATAATAAAAAAATTGTAGCTGTCGTATAAATTAAGGAAAAATATGTTCGTGTGTTAATATATTTTTTTAATAATATTTTTGTGGTTTTTGCCTCAATTATATAAAATGTTTCACGGCTTCTAGGTCACAAAGTTTAGAGTTACGGTCTTACTACATTATTAACTATAATAAATTATTTGACAATGATTTAAAAGACTCTATTGCAATCAATGATATTTTTTTCGATGTATTTGTGTTCTGCACCATCCAATGTTGTCCAAGAATCACCAATTCCAATGTTTTCAATCCCAATATGAATAGCGTCCTTCATTTCTGAGTTGGTGATGTTGGCATAGTTGGTGACAATCTTGAGGAGACGGCCCAATAACCGAGCTTCCGTAGCGTTACCAGGTGTTGCCAAACTTCTTCCTTCTCGCCAGCATGCCGTAACGGTGTCGAACCATGGGCGCGCATGAGTGTGAATACTGTAACGCTGTGATACTCCTTGAATATCTGCCCAATTGAATAGATATGTATAGATATGTGTACACATAATAGATATGTTAATTAGCGGATATGTTACCGGGAAAATAGGAAATCAGGCGTTGTGCACTGTGCCTAGGTAATGTGAACAATGCGTAAAACCATCAGGTAAAGTAGGTGTTAAAGAGAATGCGATACTTTGAGAATACCGGCCAGGTATCTGACCAAGTGTGATTGGATTTGACGTATCCATTCTTCATTGTAGATATGCGCAGTCTCCGTGGTGCTAAAACAGCGTAATTGTGGGTAAAACGTACTTAGATTTAGTCTTTCCACCTACTTTAGGTGGGCAACTCACAAAAGGCAAAGCCACGCCGCGGATATGCCTGTACACGCTTTCTAACGGTGAAAGAAGGGACTACTCGTCGAGCAGACACCGTCTTCGTGTATTCGATGGCAGAGTCGCACGAAGTGTAGGGAGGAATGTGTGGGAGGAGGACTTGTACGTGTTGAAGCGTGCAGTTTCTTGTCGAAAGTCATTCCTGGTGTTAGCGATTCCATTTCGCTGAGAGTAAGAATATTTTTTTTACTTCCAGCATTGCCTAGCATCGTTAACAATATATAACGTAAAACTGTCAAAGTAAGTATGATACGAATACATCACCTCTTATTTCGGATTTCAACTGCTGAAGCGATATAAACAAGCTGTAATAAATAGATATCCTTGCATTCTTCATACTGATGGAGTGAATTTTGTCCCGCTTTGTTTTGGTAGTGCTGATGTTGTGCTAGTGCAAGTAAAAGTGGGTTCATTGGAAAATAAAAATACTGGTAAAACGAAAAAGTTTAATATAATTCTAGCGTATGATAAGAGATAAGGGAAATATCGTACTTCTGCTATCATTACACATTTAAATTTTATCAGAGGATTTGAAATTATGATCATATGTCTCGTCAACCAGTCATCTTCCTATTCCCTCACCAAATTAATATGTCGGTGGAAGAGCAGACCGCATAGCCTAAATCTCGCCACCAGACATGAAATAAAATTAATTAATTAAGTAATTAGTGTACCATTCATAACTGTCAAAAGTCAAAATTGGTTATTAATACAAATAGAGAAATTATTGAAATAATAGTTTTTGTGNTTAACCGTCTGTTTGTACCTGCGGCAAAATAAAGACTTGTTGTTGAGTTTACTTGGTCTACTCGTTACTCCCTCGTTGGGACACAACATATGCCTAGGTAAAGTGAGAAATGTGATGAATATTTCCTGCCTTTCATAATGGCTTCAAGCATTATGCACATTGCCTAGGAATTGTTCGAATTACCTGAATTTCCCACATTACCAGTAACAGATATATTCGCTGGTTGAAGTCATGGCAACAATGAGTCTTAAAATGTAAAACAAGGGACTAACATTTTTTAAATCACTCCAATATTTTATGCATTAATCTTTTTAAGTATTTATGTATATTTTAATTTATTCTATGAATCATCAATTTCAAACACGAAATACAAAAATTATTGTATGAAAAAAATTGTGAATAAAAAAATTAAAAATTTTATGAATCAAAATTGATATCCTCACAGAAACAATCTGTCCTACTTAAAGCTAACCTTTAACCGAGAACAACTAAAACCTTCCATGCGTAAACTGCCGCAAGTTTGACCTTGGGTAGTTGATATTAAATGATCTAAGATTAAGTTTGATTCATAAGTGTGTATGTATTAATTAAAATATATCAGAATGTATTTTCTGTTTGTTATGTATAGATTTTATTTTTACCGCACAAATTTTCGAAAACGGTGGATTTATTTAATTTCCACCGTTTTGCGGTCTTGAGTTTCAAAACCACAAATCGTAACAAATATTCTTCATTCTGGAGCATTTCTCGATTCTATTTCTAATCCTTACCCAATTCGGAGGTAGAAAGGGCGCTATACCCAATTACATGGTTAGGTTGCCAAATGTCTTTAACGTCGAATTCATTCTGAAATTCCTGTAAAAGAATAATTTCAATCATTCAAAATTGTTCCTCAAGTATAATTCAAGTATCTGGTTCGAGTCATAAACTTTAAAGCTATATACGCAGACATAACCTATTTTAATTGTTGGATAAATAATTATGATGGAATTATTATGAATTGGAAATACTGTGAACATATTCCAAGCTATTCATGAAACCGTTACTAATTCATTTTTCTTTTATTATATGAGATTTTTTAAAATAAATTTTATAGTTAGACAATAGAGTTCAAAACTAAAAACCTGTTTCAATACATTCAGCTAAAGCCTCTACCAATGTGACTATATATAAAGTAACAATTTTAATAATAATAATAAATGATGTAATTAAGAATAGGGTAGTGGTTAACACTACTCTCCACGTCACGAAGTCAGACTATAGTATAACATATTAATGATGGAGCTCAGTGAAGCTGGGCCCCATGTTGCGGTGTCAATTGTAACAATAGGAAAGTGGTAACACTAAGCACTACTAATTAATAATATGATTTAATGAATTTCTCCTTGATACTGAGTGATTCAACACGTAATGCAATCATATTAAATTGATAAAGCCCCACCCTGGAGCGTCAATTGTGACATCATTAATTTATTAAACATTTAATTTAGAATATGAAGCTAATGATACCGTGTCTCTTTTTCCACGTGGAGCCCTCGTAATTGGTCAACAGTCAATGACTTATTTCAAATTTCTGAAGAATCACGTCGTCGCGTTTTAAACATCTAATTCGTTTTCTTTTTCATGATGGATCGGCGCAAAACATGTGGCCCTTCGCTTCTTCTTTTCCTTTGTCATATATTCCTTGCTAACCGCCAAAAGAAACTCCTTATTTCGACGAGTCGGAACTCGTCCATATGTTTCTAGAGGCAAACCTATTTTTCGGAAGCGTCTTCTTTTGATAATGGTACTGCGTCGTCTTGTGCAGCATGTCGCCTGTGCTTTTATCTATTGAATTCGTCAACACAACTCTCAAAATTTATACGACCTTGTTGATGTGCACCACCCAGAAACTGCACCCTCAATCTTTCACTCCCTTCTTAAATTTTGGTAACATTTCCATTATATTGGTCTCGTTTGTTTTTCTTTTCTTCACGAGCAACTACGCTTACCCGTCTCTCTTTGAATCTTGCCGCCAAGGCTCCACGCCCTTTGCAGTGTCTCCCACACGGTTTGCTATTAATGCTATGCGTATTTCAAAATACACTATTTGTTGTTGTTCCGCTCTTTCTCGCGCGTACCCGTCTCCCTTTGAAAACGATGTTTACTCCGCTACATTCACAGTCTTCAAAGAACTACAGCCCTTTCACTTCCAAAATGGTGGAAACAGCGTCGCTTCGTCGGTGCGGTCGGCGGGTTGAGGCACGCTCCGCCCCCATTTCCTCCCCAACGGCTTGTATTTGAACTCTTGATCAATTTTCTCGCGTCATTACTTTGTTTTTAATTAGCGAAACAAATTTTCTTATATTATATATACAATAGATATATTCACACAATTAAATATTGAAATACTCAATAGTTCACCAGTATTTTTTAATTACTTGTGTGACACTTAATTATTTATGTAATTTAGTTTATATTAATAATTATATATATATATATATATAATGTGTGTGTGTGTAAGAATCGATTAGTTCTTAAATATTAATTAAAATAATAAGAGTTATAAAAGGTAAGAATATTTCGTAAGCAAGCGGAATCGTACCGCGACCTCCAATACGGTACTGTAGTAGATGGGGCAAGAGTCCAACCTCTGCATAAGGAGCAGGGTTGGGTAATTCCTTGTTCAAAGGACGAACTATAAAACTCGACGAAGGGAAAGTGTCTACGCATTATTTTTGGCTAGAACTGGAAGGAAGGTAGAGATTTGCTAACATATAATAAATAACGTTATTAGAATTGAAACTGGGAAGGAATGAAAAATCAAGGGATATGTTTTTGAAGGATATGAGGTCAACGTTGGTAGCAGATCTGGATTATAGCACGCAGCTGCAAGTAAGACGCAAATCGTGGGAGATAAGGGAAGTAGAGGTTTTTATGAGTTAAAAGGATGACAAAGTATAGCGACTTGGAGAACGAGGGTGAGAGTGACTTGGACCCTTGTCCCGTAGAACTGTCAGTGAGTAGTTGACGAACACTAGGAGATCAGCGACGGCTTGGCGAGCGTTGTCGAACCGTAGATAAAGGTGTTGAAGAGTGGATGTGACATTTTAAAATTTGGAAAGTTTATTGAATTTAGTATTCTATTATTATTAAAAAGTGTCTGGTTAGAATCACTGAGAGGATGGTTAAGAAAGACGACGCAGTGGAAGTGTGAAAATTTCTATGAAGGAGCCTGCCGATTGGTCAGGAACAAGTACTCGTAATTTTAAATATAATCAATAACGATGATTCCACGTGGAGTATAATTTGATATTATTGAGTTGAAAGAGTCACATGGTTTTTGAAAACGAAGCCCGTGAGCAAGCTTCTGACGTACAGGCTGAGGACGAGTCGACATATTCTCGAGCAGAGACGATCCATGACCATTACTGTTATCATTATTATCAGAATATTATAATAGCACTATCTCACTTATTGTCATTGCATCATGAGATGTTGTACTTAGAACTTTTCGACCATTAGGTATTGAAGTTTTTAGTCCAAGGTGTACATAAGTGACAACTCGAATTTATGAAAATTTTACAAATATGTCGAAACTTCAACTTTTAAAAAATTCTCCGAAAACGAGTTGGAAACTAAATGTTTTATTTTGTTCGTTAATGAGTGGCGACACAAAGACATGCTGATCGCGTCTCGACAAGTTTCAATGAACTTTTACGTCGAATGAACTTTTGTTACGATGATGAGGCGCTGTATTTCCGAGAAAAAGCGGGAACTCCGGCTGACACAGGCTGAGAAGGGGATCACCGCACGTGTCAATGCTATTCATGGCATTCCGGTCTCCAATTACTTCATTAGACTGGTCTGTACATCTGTAACAAAGGTAATCTTGGAGCTGGCTGCGACCAGTATTGGTAGCGTATGTGGCGGCAAGAAGACTTAGTGCGACAACCAACACAAATTATTGGCTTTTCTCAGAACATTTGTTATTGGATTGTTTATTAATTAGTAAGGGCATAAAGAAGATGAGCAATGATAATGGTTTCTCTTAATTCAATTCAAATTTTCTGTAAATAGCTGGTAATACTAAATACCAGGAGAGTCTACAAGGAGTGAATTAATGTTCAGTGTTATGTGGGATAATGTATGATTTTGTAAGTATATCGATCAGGCCAGCTGAGGAAAGAACACGACCACGAAAGACGAGTACCAGTAAGGTTCAGTTATTGATTTGAGTATACTCACTAGACTCGTCGTAATTTTACTGAGATCGGAGGAACAGCGTCTTAAAATGATCCAGACCAGTGTATCCTGCGGTTGTTAGTCGCAGAGGTCGGACTCTTCATACATCCCAGCTATTTAAACTGAGACATGGATATGAAAAGCAATAAATTTTATCTTTTCCCGGGATGACTTGGTGACGAGCAATCACGCGGACACCATAGCCACGATGGGGACTATATTTATATATATAAATTTAAATACAAAAGTAGTTAAAGAATACTGGTGGACTATTGAGTAATTTAAATAACTGATGAGAAAACCCGTATGGAAAAATTTACCGGATATTTTGATAAAAACTGAGAATAAATCTCATGGATCTGGTTCTTAAATATCTAAAGAGATGAATAATGTGTGATGTGAATCGGTCAACTTCATTCGTTACAGCAGAATTACAATGAATGTTGATGTGGTATTCTTAAACGTATCCAGATTTTAGAGTAAGTATTCTCACGATGCCTTCGAGAAGAAACATCAGAAAATAAAGGAACACACATCTTTAATTGTGTTTTGAGACCCTTTCACTGCACGGTCGTAACAGAATAGAAAAATATTTTACTTACCACTATATCATTTTCTGTCTCATGTCATGTCTGTCTTATATATTTCTGTCATTAATATTATAAATTGATGTGTACAACTTGGAAGATATAATTGAAATGGCAAGTCTTTATACATTATTTTGAGTAATGAGTACTCATAAATTAACAATTACTGTGCCATTTATTGATTAAAGTAAATGTTCTGGACGCTAACTTACCCGGCTTGTACTCTTGTTCTCAAGTGCCACGGAGTCGGACTCATTCTCTTCTCCTATGACCAATGAGTTTGGAATTATTTGAAATATTACAGTGAACCGAATCATTTGTACGATCATTGCTACCATAATCTGGAAAAGAAAGATATTATATGACGTATGATAATGCACATGATTCAATTTCTCAATCTTTATTATAATCGCTGTGAGCACGTAGAAATGTTTAATGAGGCTGGAAAAATCTGGATAATAATGTGCAAGATAAAAAACAATAAGTTCAATCTTTGAAAATTAAAAATAAGTACTAGTAACGTCAATATAGTACTTTATTACTACTCAAATACTTAATAATTTGCAACACTTTTTGAATGTTTTCCTCTCCATGAAAAACTAAACTTACTTTCAACCTACCCAAAACCGATAATTTTGTTTTTGCAATCCCTTTTTGGGAAGTTATTGATGGGTAGCTTTCTGACCAAGGTTATGACAAATAATGCACAATTTAGGAAACTTTAAAACTTTACCTAATTCTGAGATTATTTCCGATTTCACTATTATATACTTTTTATGCAGTAATGAGGGACTAATAAATTGTACTTTCTTTGGGCAGTGCAGTGAAAAAAAATTGATAAATGGTATTTGAAATAAAATTAAGGATTAAGAATTTCGTAATTAAATGAAGTAGTGTTTATTTACGACCTTTACGAGTCATATGAACATATAAAAAATAAAATATATTAATAGTCGTATATTTTATTCCATGTAACGAATGTAAGTTTCTAGCTCCAAGAAATTATTTGTTTTTATACTGATTAGTATAAATTTTAATGACGTCCACAAATGTGAAAAGAAATACTTTTACACAAGTTCTGAGAGTTGCCTTGTAGAAATATTGAGGAGAAAATACTGAAGACTAATACTTGGTACATCTCCTGTTTCTATCCATAACTTCGTAAATTATGTACACTTTATCAGGAATTTTACAATTCAAAACGACTACCAAGATCCGAAAAAGCTTAGCAAGTGAGTAATATTAACTTTTTAAGCATCAATTGCGACCCAGAATTTCTGGAAAGTGTAAAGAAGCTTCTATATTCCTCTCTAACTTTTATACACGAAATCTTTTCAATTCCGAAGAAATCTTCTTAGCAGAGTTCGCGGAGCTCGTAATTCGAGATTAATTTCCTGGAAAAGGCTCCTCCAAAGGGAACCGACAACATGACAGACTGCAGGGAATCACAGTCACTTCTACGAAGAGGTTCTGCCTCTTATCTCGCAGGTCTATCGAACGACGAACGGGAAGGCGGAGTAAAGATCCAAGGACTCAAGACGTCCGAAGAGCTGGTTTCTTTTGAGTCACAGCTGAGACGTTACCGCTCAGAGAGCTTTCGGAGGGGAGTACTCAATGATATTATCAAGAAATGGAATCTTTTATTTACGGTAACACTTTCATTTCAACAGGGTTTTATGAATGGTGCTTTCAGATCGTAGAAAATGATATAAACCATCATTTATTGCTTTAAGAAAAATACATTTATTCAAATAATTTATTATTTATCACCATATTTTATTCGCATTATCTCGTGAATATTAATCGATTCATCTTTCTAAATAAAATAATTAATCTAGTCAGTAAGATTTTTCAAAATAAACACATTTTGCATTGGATGTATATTTTATTGTTGTTGGTGTTTTTTATTACTTATTTTCAGTATCATTACATTTTTTTTCGACAGAGATCTCTTCTCACACTCGTGATCTGAGCAGGCTAATAATTATTGCTTTATTGATATTACAAGCAGCAACTCACAAAAATGTTCACAATGTGTTCTATGGCGTATAGTGTGCTCGTTTAATACATAGAATAATATTTCTTCTTGTATTGTATGTCGTCAAATGAATTATATGTAAAAAAAAAAATAACTATAGTCCCATAATTAAGGTGAATCACGTCAGAATTACGTTATTAACAAGTTTTATGATAGTACAAATATAATCATAAATACAGTCTGTGCCAAATTAACATTTTCTTAACTAAAAAGAATTTATGATTGCTTCAATTGATTGTTGAGTAGAATATTCATATAAAACTATTTGATACATTTTTTTCCGTTTGAAACAGTCAGTTGTAGTGTGGATTGCGAATAAATAATTCCTCTCTACCAGAAACTCCACTGCCTTGTTCTCCAATGTTACCGTTTTAGATTACAAGGCAGTTACGTACGAGTTAGCGTACAACTTCGAAACTTTCNCTCTCAGGAGATGATTCCATTTTTAAAAGAGAAGTGAAAATAAACAAGCAAAACGAACTGAAAATGATAATGAATAATTTATTTTTAACCTTCTCTTTAAAAAAACGAAAGCTTTAGATTGATGACATAAAATAAGTTTTTTTTCGTAAAGTTATAGTTGTTTGTAACTCGTAGGATTCTTAAAAGCACATTTTAGTTAATTTCGGCTTAATAAATAATAACTATCCATAAAAAGTATATTTTTGGTATGTAGGTCGCAAATTCTAAATTTCTAAAATTATTACTAAATCAGTAAATATTTTTGAATGTATGGTATATTTCTGCAATAAAACGTTTTGTTTCCAACATTTATTACGTTTGTTTTTATTTATGTAATATGATATTGTTTGATGTGAGGTTCAGGTCACTTCATACACATTCATATGTAGGAGAATGATGGCCATATTAAACCCGGAACCACGTCGACTGATCCCGCAGGTTTAGCTCTCGTTTATTGGTTCCGGTACGATAATACCAGCGTAATAGATACTCGGGTGAATTAATACACGCACTATGAAATAGACGGATCTAACTATTGACTGTTTACAAGTTTGACAAAGTAATAAGCAACCGACAATAATAATGTTAATAATAATAAATTTATTGTCAAAAAAGTAGCAACAAACTGGGCATTACCATGTGGAGGTCACACTAATTTACTCTCTGGAAGCGAACAATGGACCATTCCATGAATTCTGATCAAGGAGCCTAAGGCAGTGACTGATTTAAGATTCAAACACTCCTAGGTTAAGAATATAAATACTTAGCTTCGTGTTATAATATTGTTAGGGAGATATTTGCTGTGCTGTCCTCCAATGCGTCCAGTAATGCTTTTCCTTCATGAAGTCTCCGTTTATCCTCGCAGACAGTCTGCCCGTCTTCAAACTCTGTCATACTTCGATCTCCTCAAATTGTCACCGACACAAATCGATATTTTCTTCACTTAACGCTCTGTACCAGTGTGCGCAGATGTTTCTACTAGGCGTTACAACAACTCATATTCCTATGAACAGCACTATTAGTGTCACAGCGTTGCCTTTCTTTGAAAAATAATATTAACTATGAAATCAGAAAAATCATCATTCCGCTACAGATATATAACTGTAGCGTTGTCTTAATCCCACCGCACATGGGAATGAATTAACTGCTAGTTTCCTTGCTAGTGTAACGTGGCGGAGCGTCCCGATCTACCGCGCAGATACCTCACTGCGAATTTTACTTCGAAACGCTACAATTACCCCACGGTGACTTTAATTCGATTAATTTTCGCTAACTAACAGAATGAATTCCTAGCTATCGATCCGTCTTTGCTGCCACCACTAGTTTTACCCCCGAAAACTAGAAATATATTTAAACTTGAGAATGTATACATTAGTAATTTATTTCAAATATTTATATATATATCTATTCTTATGATTTTTAAACACAATACTCAGAATAATCTATAGTTCGATAATAACTTGTACATGTATTTTTTTTTTGCTTAAAATTACAAACATATTGACATTCTATTAGTATTATAACTCGCAGCCAACTTTTTATCTTATCTAGGAACTTTGGCTGAAATTTTTGAATCCGCCTTTGCCTTAGGGCCCTTGATCGGAATTAATGGGATGGCCCCTTGCTTGCTTCCGGAGAGTAAATTAGTTTTTTCCCCTCCACGTGGTCATACGCAGTTTGTACTGTTTTTTGACAATAAATTTATTTATTACACTATATACAAATTGGAATGTTAAAAAAGCACCCAGACATTGAATCCTCAAGGATGTACACTCCTGAACAATGTTGTCAAGTCAACAATTACTATGCCCGCGCATAAGTATCGGAAAAGTGCCTTATGCCCTCCGACATACTTACAACCTCCGGCTGCCTATCGCACGCCTATACTCATGCGTAACGGTCTCCGCAACAACTCCCTAGCGGCGATGCACGTGCCCTTTATATCATCAGGTGAGAAAGACTCGCAGTTTTTCCAGATTTGCGCGTCGTTTGTCTTAGGAATCTTCTGTTCGTTTCCATGGAGACGGCTTCCAGGTAACCGCGTAACTGCTAAATTTAGGATAAGCTCCCGGAAAATGCTCCGCAGGTACACGACACACGTCAGCCAGCCTCACGAAATGTACAATTCCTGATGAGGAAAAGCAGCACAAAATTACACTTTTAACGTGTAGCAGTTTTAAAATATTCTTCCGGCCTCGTTAAAACTCTCCGACGTCACACTAGGTTGCCTTGCTTGAAGCTGAGTATTCTGCCCTGCTCTAAGCTAACAATGCTAGGTTGGTCTCACACGAAGCTTGCTGCTGAGCACAATTAATCGATATTGCTTCGCAATAATGGATGCAGATGCGATTGAAATGATGCGTCGTAGACGAGCGGTTATCAGTTCATTTACACTAATCCGCAACGCGAAAATGAAAAACGGCGAAAGTACGGAAAGTATGGACTTTGTCACAAAGGTGTTTGTTCTGATAGTTAACGTAACGCTCAGCATACAGGCATGGTGCGTCCTTGAATAAGTCCATCAAAACCATGATCTTCTCATTCGTCGTTTCTTTCTTCTTCTTCTTCACATCTGTTAGATAATATACACATTTTCTTCTCTTAACAAGGTTTAGTGTGGAGAGTATGAATACAATTGTTATTATATTTCGCTTAAATAACTTATAATAATCATTCAAGGAATACTTTACATGTTCTTTATTCCAATTGTTCTTTACATTTTCGGACGAATTAATATGAATGATTTTTGCTGATTTCTGAAGTATTAAGAAACTTTCCTACGAAAGAAATGAAATAGTTTCGGTGACATATTTCTTATGCATATGGCTATGCACAAAACTGATCAAGAACAATGTGAACAGAAGGTGAAGATAAGGAAATAAGGGTATGCGTGAAATTCGCAAACACCTAAAAAGATATCATTCCAAAACAAGAGAAAAGGTCTTCTCTCCACTCTCAAACGTGACCAGTATTGAGATCAAGACCACAACAACTGTCAGATAAAAATGGCGACGAGCAGGAAATCGAACCTGGGAAACGTGCTTTGAGTCCATGGGTGTTAACCACTACACCTCCCATTTACATTCCAGAACTGTGCACCATTTTCACCTTGACTTATACGCCGATAGACCTGAGACTCATTCCCGTATAGGAGATAATGAGTTACACAAACCTCAGAAACTACTTATGCTCATTGTTCATAGAAGAAGCATTCCACTGTATTTAAACCCACTATGCACTCAGATATGAGAAAGAGAGGAATTTAGGGGAGAGGAGAGGGGGTAAGACTCTTCTTCAACGGGGATGGTATCCCTTCGTCTCTCCAAACCTCATTTAAAGTGCCCGAAATTAAATCACTAAAATATTTTTTTTAAATCACCGAAAATAAACAGAGTAACATGCACTCATTGTGATTGCAACATGTAAAACATGCCGCACATATCAATGAAATGAAGTAATTGAAATTATAATTGATGGTGTGATACATTGCGTCTTATGGAGAAAACACTTATTTAGAGAAAAAGACCTACTTTAAAACAACGAATGTTACAGAAGTTTAATTTTGCTTGTAGTAAACTTTCCCAAGTATTTTTACTTCACTTTTTTCTATGAGTCACTGAACATTTGAGAAAGTTGCAAATGCAATTAATTCCTTAAAGGCAGGTACCTCACCAGGGCTTAATGGTATTGGTACAGCATGTGTAAAACAAATTCATAATACGATATCTAGCGTTTTACTTTATACTATAAATTTAAGTTTTGAAACGGGTGAATTCCCAGAAAAATTAAAAGAAGCTGTAGTTATACCATTATATAAAAAGGATTCTAAAAGTTCTTGTAGTAATTATAGACAAATCTTTATTGTCTACATTTGCAGAAATATTTGAAAAAATTGTGAAACAAAGATTATTGAAATTCGTGGCAGATACAATTTTTCTCAGTGAAAATTAGTTTGAGTTCAGACTGGGATTGGGTACAGAGACAGCTTTACTTGAATTCATGGATAGAGTTGTTAATGGAATGAACAATGGAAAAAGGGTTACAGGACTATTTTTAGATATTACTAAA
>NNCF01128175.1:110673-122305 GCA_002313205.1 Laupala kohalensis | reverse complement strand
GTACATGTATGTATAAAAAGTTTTGAAAGTTTTTTACATGAGAAGCGAAAATAATATATCTAATAATAAATATAATTTGAAATTGCGAAATGCAGAAGATTTTTTTTTTCATTTTTAGCACCAAAAAATGTATAATATGTTAGCTCCAGAAATTAAAGCTCAAAACTCATTAAAATATTTTTTAATGTATCCTGAGAAATGTCTTTTTACAACAGATAATATTGAAAATTTATTATTTAAAATTAATGTATGAAATTGTTATAAATGGCAAAAAGAAAGTTTTATTATAAAAACTTAATATTGATATTTATTTTTAAGTATTAATATCTTAAGGTATAGGAACAACATGTATAAACAATATATGAATATCGAAATGTGTGTATACAGTATTCTGTGTATTCTCCTTTGTTTTATTTTCAAAGACTACTTAAATTGAGTGAGGCCACTTAAAATAGTTTTGTCAGATATAGACTCAAAAAGCGAGAAAATATATTAATGAGCAATTAGTTTTAAAATTATGTATTAGAAGATGAGAGTTCTTTTAGGGACAAGAATTTATATTTTTGTTAAACAAAACTGTAATGTCTATGTTCTGTATGTTGCAGTTATTTTTATTATTTCCAGAAAGTATAAAAATATCTCCAAAGAGGCCTTGGAGATAAATTCTTTATTTCTCAAAAAAATTGTAAATTGTACTGTAAAAAGTGAGATAAAGGTTGTTTTTCTTTCTATAAGTTATTTAACTTTTTATGAGGTGAGACGCATAAATCAGGAACCGATCTGCTCAGCCGCCATGTTTGTACATGCTCTTATGCATTCCATACGTGACCAGCGAGTTCCTGAATATTGTTTTGAATTACATTATGAACTGATAGATACAAATTAAATCATGTTTTTTTATTGTTGTTGTTCATATTGTTATGTTTTAAAACAGTTAGAATAATAAAGAAAACAATTATACTCTGCGTGAATGATTGACTCGGCGTGTGGGTCATACCTTAAGTGATTGATAATTAGACGATTTAAACCACATAACTCATAATATATTCTGTAACACTTATCTCATTCAACAACACGTACGGTGTAACCTGAAGTCAACTATACAGCTAAACCCATTGACTTAGTAACTAATCTGTGGAGCAGTAATTTTTCTCGATCCTGTCAGCTTGTCCAGCGTCAAGATTATTTCGTAATTAACATAATCTACTCAATTAATAGTGCTTTGAACGCGGGGCGATCAGAAACGGACTTACAAGTATCATGCATCCAATAGAATATATACTTACAGTTATAAACACAATACCAAACATCTACCAAATTTGAGGGTTCGTGAACAATTTATAAATGCTGGGAAAGAATAATGGGAGAAGAAAATCGTACTCCTTACTTTTCATGAGACAAATGATTTTACTTCAATATAAAATTTTTAATTTATATAATGGAGCCCTGGAACATTGAAATGAATATTAATTTGTACACATAATCTTTAAAACTTAAAAAAAAAATTATAGTTTCACATAAGTGATTTTACGACAAAATGCAATTTTCAATTGTTACTACAGACGTTTTTAATTGAAATTATTAAAGAACAAATACGGATTCACTTATGATACCGTGAAAAAAAATGCGAACGGCTTTGCATATGCACATACCAAGGAAGAGAACGATTTTGGTTTGAGTGAACTATTAACAACCGCTCTAACTCTAACTCAGGTGGTAGTGTTGTCACTCTTCACCAAGTCATCCCGGATTCAATTTCCGGTGGGTCCAGAAAAGCTAGTAGCTTTTCACATGAATGTCTCAGTTTATACAGCTGTGACTACTGAAAAGCGAACTCTCCTTCCTCTCTCCACCTCCTGATACAATCAATAACTCTAAATATTACTAACCACTTCCACTCACCTTTCCACGTGGGCCAAGTTGTTGGTAAACCCAGCTAACCGGCCCACCTACTAACACCCACCTCCTACATCCAATCGCTCCATGTAGTTAAACTTCAATAGCACGCTACATTTTCCATTTACAAATACTACAATGGAATTGGGTCTTAACTCCTTACTGTCATGGAATCAGATCTTCGTGTTGGCTCCTACCAGTTCTGTTGAGTTCAATCCTAATGTTTCTTGCCGTTGCTTCAGAGGTGGCGTACTGTTAATTTAAAATGCGAATTTGAATGGAAATATTGAGTTTAGTATGAGCCATGACTCAACTCAGCACACAATGACTTTTTATCTCCTTGAAAGGAAAAGAACCTACAACGTAACTAAATTATTTTAAGTATCTGAGGAAAACTAACGTACATATAATTATCCCAGATTCATGAACGGTGTCAAACATCACTACTTGTTGAGTCAAGACTCGAAGTAATTAAATTCTTTAAAAATTATAAATATTCAGATTATTACAGTATTTGAAGAAAAAATAATTTACATTCTAATTTTAATTCATCAACAATTCCCAGAAAAATAGTAAGTTAAAAAAATTAGTGATTCATCATTCAAATCTGCTTGATAATTAAGGTTTTCATTGTTAAACACCAATTACTATGTCGTTTGCGATACTTCACTTCCTAAAAGGAAGAGACAAAGGAATGTCTCAAGGAGATACATTAGTTGGAAACCTTTGTTCCTAATCCACCCTGAATCGAACAATATGAGCTCCGTTCTGTACCTACCTTTGATACGTTCCACCCGTAAGTCAAATCCGAGGGGCTTCTAATTGGGGAAATCAGAGCGTTCATTAGGGTGTGTAAGATCCACTCCGCATTTATTTCGTCTCCGGATTGTAAAAATGCTCAACCGAATTCTCTTGTGAATGCAAAGGTTTATTAGTTTTTATCATGTTGTGTTCCACTTCCAATTTCCAGATTTTGTATTCATGTAAATTTTTTACTCAGTACACATGCTTCATTTTAAATCACGTTTCCTATTTCGTGCTTTTCATTTTATACATCTCTTTAAAAGCTTACGTCCCAGAAACGTTTTACGAGATTAAAATTCACAAAAAAGTTATTACTGGATAACGATGCTACTTAGTTTATATGAGTATATGATAAAATTATCCATTGATGAAATTTGAAATTTTTAATTTTGAGTATAGAGTTTAAGTAATTACACTGTGTCCAAAAATATCATGTTTAATAAAAAAAATTTGTGATTTAGGTGTACCAAGTTTGCGTTTATGACATTGATTCGCACTTAGTTCGACCTATCGCTTTTTAGCGTTAAAATATGAGTAATTATATTTAGCCACTTTTTGGAAATAATTTTTACTGACTGGATTACAACTTCCACTGAAAACCTGAACGAATCATTTTGCAAATAAAGTACAGATTACAAGAAAATTTAATTACAACAATAATTTATTCCGTTGTCAATGGGTATCAATTTCTACCTCAACCCTAATAAACACATTTTGAACTTCAAAGGCATCTCTTGAGAAACGTTTTCTAATTCAGTTGTGATAATCTTGTTCTGATTCATAATACTATTTTTGACTTCCAGGAAGTGATATGCGAAAACAGGTTTAAATCAAATCGTACATGGAGAGATCAATGCATCCATTGTGCTTTATATAATGCTGGCTTTCCCAAAAGAAATCCTATATTCCCATTACGGTGAAAAACACTTTAATCATTGTACTAAAACACATTGATATTAATTAACAACAGTAGCCCATTAAATTGGATTAGAATATAATTTGCATTTATTATTATGTCTTCATATTAATAATGAATAAAATTATTGTAAGATTCTTTATTTGTTTGATTGTCACCTAATATTGCAAAAGTTAGCGAGATTTTCAATGATGATGGGAAAAAATCAGGATAACACAAAGATTAACTTTAAGTCTCTTGTATTCGTTCATATTTATGTTAGATGTATAAGTAAGAACCTGGTGGAAAACGTGAGGTATTACAATATATACCTGTACATCCTTGTCTAGCAACAGCGACCTCGCGTTCCACAAATTGTGTGAAAAACCTTGGAGGAGGTTGACTAAATGACGTTTTTAATTTTTATCCTGTACTCGCTAAGTTAACATGACACTTCTTCAGACATTTTTTCATTCTGTCATTTAGAAAAGTGATGCATCTATGAACTCTGTACTCTTTGTTCAGAACAAGTGACATATCTTGAATAATGAGTATCTGTGATCAACCACACCTCATTTATTGATTATTCTGGCACCACGAGGCGGCGCTTCCCGCCATAAGTAACGCAACCGTCACGACGTCTAGCCGTACGATTGGCGCATCAATCGCGCTAGCAGCGCGAGTTTATCACAGGCGAGCCACCCCGTATCGGCTCCACACTCGTCGCCAGCAACGGACGGAGCAGACAGTCACTGGCCAGCACTCACTCTCTCGACATGAAACGGCAGTTTACTCGCACTCATCACTCACCTCGCACGAGCAGTCAGCCTCCCGCCAGCAGTTAGCTTCTAGCGAACAATTACTTCTTATCTGGCGCCATGCCGGACGGTCAAGTATGCTACCCGCGCTCACCAGGAGTCCACCTGCTACTTCCGACCTTATCATCATAGCAGCAACAGAACCACGCCATGTCGGCTCGCTGCAAACGCATCATCTCTGCGACAGCGACCATATGCCATTCAAGCTGAATTTAAGGAACGGATCATCTCATCATAGTGCATCACGGGGATTGAGCTTTTTATCTTCATTATTTTTTCCACTTTCAAATTGCATGTCATATTAAATTGTTTGTTGGCAATCAGTGTCAATTTAACACATCTACCGCCTCATTTTAACCAATTTATCTTAACATTTGGTCCTTCGAACCCCATTATCCTTGTGCAGAAGTTGTCAGCAGAATTGTCTGCACAACGCTATTATGGTTTTACTTTCCGTAACACTTAGAAAAAGCGCTTGAGCATTCAATATTTCTCAATAAGTCGTATGACTCTGTAAAACCATTGTCCAAGAAACTCACTAAAATTTATACTAAATACTTTAAATAAATGTGATAAAATAAGAAGTCTTTGTGTGATTCGTTTTTTAACTGCGTTGTTTGGCGGAACATTATAAAGTGAGCAAAAGTGCAGTTTTGTTAACGAAGACCTTTGTTGGTGGCTCCTATAGACTCTTAAAATAGAACATTAACAGCGTAGTTCAGGACAATAGTGTGTTTACCCCTTCGAAAAATGAAGGAAAAGCTACTCTATGACGAAACATCCTACTAGATATAAAATTTTATGTTTTCGCTATTGGAGAAATTTCGTGCACTTTTTGGAGTAAGAGTTGAAGATAGGGTAAGAGCATTTGTGGGCGGAGAACGAGAATGTGGAGCCGGACCAAAGATTTAGTCGGAGTAGGACGTATTGGCATCTTCGCTCTAGGGAAATATAAAGGACTTAGTCGCATCACCGCTGCTATATGTTGTAGAACAAGGCAATTCTCTAAACATATCTATTCGATTTATTTGCTGGTATTACGGATATCAACGCGTCGGAATAGTGAGCATTAAATCCACTTCCGTATAAAACCACGTTTATCGCGACTGTTGCTCGGATAGTATTTGAAACGAGAATAATACAGACGTCACTGTGTGGAGTCCTGTGTTCCAACGACTGAGAAAGCAGCCGTGTAGACGAGCAAATCTCTTCCACTGGTATCCGGTGTGAACGATCGTTGCCAGCTCCCACTGTGTCCGATTGTCCTTGGTGAAAACGATTTCGCGTGGGGCGAGGTCATCGTCACCTACCTCTCCATCTGTTGGTTTTTGGTGAAATACTTCATTTATTAGTTTTTTTACTTATTGCAATAATATATAAATGATTTTTAGACACATCTGAAATCACAATACATAAGGGCAAGGTATGTACCGGAGACCTCACTGATTTGTTTTATTTATTTTTTCCTTTGAAATTCCTCTTTTAGTCTCGAACCTTCCACCATAAATCATACATAAGTTATCACGATGTATGAGTATTTGATGTCACCCCGAGTTACCGGTCCAAAAAGACTAAGACTAAGAGTGAAGGGAAAGTCAAAAGTATGGTTCACATTTTAAAAAATTTCCTAGTTACGAAATGAGAAAATCTGATGAAAGCATTATGGTGAGTCTAGGCAAAGCAAACATTTCAATTAAAGAACAAACAAATTCTTTTTATATTCTAAATGATTTGAAAATGATTCACATGAATGCTTGTTTAAAAATTTATATGAAAGAAGAATGATTATTTTAATATCTTGGTTGAAGAATGAAGAAAACAATTAATTTTAAGATGAATCGTGAAAGTCTTTCCGCCTGTTTGAAGTCAAACCGAAAGCTACCACACCCTCGAATCTACAATATAAATGTTTGTTCTCTATCATTCTATGCAGGATAATCCCTTGCCACCACGCATCTTTCGTATAAGGTTTCTTCGATCGTCGAAAACCCCAACTTCGCTTTCGGGTCACGTTCCGCGAACATTGAGGGTGACCCCTGATGACAGCTGTGACATCTAGCGGCGGTTCGACGCACTCGTCACGATGTGTGGCGTCTCAGACTTCACGGATCTGCTGTCCGCTGCGTATTCCCTCTCTCAAGTAGGTGCTATGAGTCGGATAATATCTATGGGTTATAAAGCAATTCCTACATAACCGCGACAAAAAAGTCTTTCTAAATGTTTGAAACTCTTTTCGATTTTTAGATTATGACTATTACCCAGTGGAACAGTTAAATTGCTGACGAGTAGTTGTGATGTCAAATTACAGTAAATAACCATCTTAAAAAGAGATCTGTGCCTATTTTTACTAGAATTGGAAGGAACTGTCTGCGCTCTGATAAAAAAAATACACTACCCACAGAGCATTCGAAGGTTATAAGCTTCCCATTATACGTTGAAAATAGAACGTGAGAACATAGTGTAAGTTCTTAACAATTGCCCCTATCTGATGAAGAAGGGATTCCTAATTTAATACAATATTATTTGCGGGGGATTAGTTTTAATGTCTGAAAGTTTGGGTGAGATTTATTAGGATATAAGAGTACTTAACATATGAAAAATGAATGTTTTATAATACGGAAAGCTATTTTACATTATATTTACAATTTTAACGAAATAATAAGAAAAAAATAGATTGTGTTGTGTAACTCACTTGCGCCCTTTACTCTCAAGCGGTAAGAAATGACTAGAGGTTGGTGACCGTAACTTTATAAGAAATCTTCTATAGTAGCGCTAGTAGTTACTTTTACTTGTGGGAAAAAACATTTCAAAATATGATACCCGGAGAATTCATTCCATTAATTTAATGTCTTATAAACTATAAATTTACCAAAATGATTATGATAAAATATGGAAATTTCTAATAATTCTAAATACAATTTATAATCATCCTAAAGTATGTAATTAAAAAAATTCTACTAATTTGAATAAAATTTTCACTTCGTAAATCATGTGAGTTCGACCGTAAGACGTAGCATGATACGTTTGATACTAGGATGAGGATGAATATATAAATGAGGATCAATATAGCTGAAATATACCTTGTTCAAATATTTTATTATTTGAACTCATTTATGGTAATACTAACTTTGCCCAAAATTTGTTTTTCTTGTTAGACCAATCTTCTTTTACTCTTGTTAGACCAATTTACTTTTAAAAAGAAAATCTATCTATTTTAATTCGCAACTTCCGAGTACCTACTTCTGGAGGAGTGTTTGGAACATCAACAGATAGGTGGAAACTGCGACGGACCGGGACTCGAACCCGGGAACCTCTGCTCTGACCACAGGTATGCTACCCGCTGCACCACCCACCCCCGATTTTATCAACATTTATCGTCAAATCATTTACTATCTTTGTTTTCCCGCATTTTTTTTTAAAGTTAGTCTCTGGAACACCTAAACTATCTCCTCGCCAAATTTCATCACGATCTGTTCCGTGGTTTAGTTGTGATCAAGTAGCTTTTCACATTTAAATATTAGTATAGATTACCTTTTTATCACTTTTTACTATTCGCAATTTTTAAAATTTCGTCCTCTGTATGTGCTTGAAACGACAGTCTCTTCAAAACATTTATACCCTACTCCCTATCAAACTATCTATCGAGATGAAAGTCCGCGTCGCCAGCAAAATCACGAAGAGCGCCAACCCAATCGCATTCTCTCTTGTGGTCTGAGTGGCAGTCGGCCTTTCCTATCACCAGGGAGCTNTTTTTTTTTTTTTTTTTGCCGGTCCTCACCGAGCAGGCACTAATTAATATTCATGGGGCCGTGGCGGATCGGAAGTGTCACTAGAGAGCGATCCCCCGTCCCGTCTCCACATCCATTTCCTCCCGCCCCTGATCATCCACCTCCTTCCTCAACTCACTCGCCCTCATCTATTCCTCCATCCACATCTCCTTCCGCCCCCATACACGGTTACAACTTGAGCTCAAGAGTACGATGTGGTTCTTGAAGGTGACAATCGCATTCGGGAGAAGCGTGCTTGCTTGATCCGGGACTAGAAGCTGTACCAAATTGATATTCCACTCCACAATCTAACTTCACTTCCATTTCTCGAGAATCACAAACTCTTTGCGAAAATAAAATAATTATATTTCATCATTATACCCAATCCCNCCTATCCCGAAGGAATGAAATTCCATGGTTACTTCATCCACAGAATGTAAATGTACTTATTTGTTCTGTTGAGCGTACTTTTTAGCATTAAAACAAACCATCATGCCTACTTATATTCTTGAGGGAAATGTGGGCAAAAAATCAAAACCGGAAGTAGATGGTTTTTGGATCTTTTGGAGAGGATTCAGAAATTGTGAGATCCTGTGTCATTTTCACTTGAAGAAACGTTACTTTTAAAAATGAAAACGAGCCTTGTCTTTCACTCTTTTTTTTCGGAATTTTGTGATTATTTTAAAACGTATTATACGTAAATTCAAAAAAATCTGTCGCTATATTATGTGGTTATTTCAACATAGATTTCCCGAGTGCTTCCGATTACGCAAATTCACCCATAAATCGATTCAAGAATCTTATCGACTCCTTCAACCTTGTAACTACGATAAACGACCCCATTCGCCTCTCCAGTTCATCTCAAACATTGCTACATCAGATTATCGTCAAGAATGGAATCTCGTATTTCTCTCAAGTTTTCTGTGCCGGATACAGCAATNACGAATTCCATGATTATTTCCGTAAAAATAAGACTATTCTCCGAAAAGTAGTCCATGCAGCTAAAGTTATGGAAAATGACAGGCAGGTACTAAAATCGAACAACCGGATGAAAACCAAGTGGAATATTGTTAAAAATTACACGTCACCTGAAAATCGTGAAGAAAACATTTTCCTACTAAACGATGGAAAAATCGTATCAAATCCACTTGACATCGCAAATTTGTTTAATTCTTATTTCTCAAAAGTAGGTAAAATAATTAATTCAATGTCTCAAAACCAATGTCCTCCGAATATATCCACCCACGTGACCCATTCTATGTTCACTTCCAACGTTTTGAGCCAGTGAAATCATGAAAATCATCAGTTCATTAAAAAACAAATTTTCAGCAGATTTAGAAGATATACCCGAATTTATTGTTAAATTTTCGTCCCACGTTATATTAAATCCATTCATAAACATTTTTAATAGTTGTTTATCGGAAAGGGTGTTTACTAACATATTTAAGACAGCTAAAGTGAAACCTTTACACAAGAAAGGAAACAAACTTAATATTGGAAATTATCGACCAATTTTTTTTCTACCCCCTTTCTCAAAAATCCTTGAAAAATTGTTTTTTAAGTGTCTTTTAAAAATTTTATCAAAAAATTAACATTCTCTCTGACGTTCAACACGGTTTTAGGAAATCCTTATCCACCACAAGCGCCATATTTTCTTTCTTAAACGACGTTGCCACATCTCTTGACCATGGAGAAAATCCTCAGGGTGTTTTTCTTGATTTATCTAAAACATTTGACGTCATTGATCACGAAATTCTCCTTTCAAATTTCAATCTTTTAGCATTCGTGGATTTGCGCATCAAAGGCTGACTTCCTGTTTAAAAGATAGATACATAATAGGTCAAAATATCATATACTAAAAACAAAATATCTCAGCATTGCCTTTCAGAAACAAAGCCACGAACTCACGGAGTTCCTCCAGGTTCAATTCTCGGCCCTATACTCTTTTTGTTGTATGTGAACGACAAGTCGTCTTTAACATCAGATTGCAAAATGGTTCTCTTTGCTGATGATACTAATCTANCATATTTTCTTTCTTAAACGACGTTGCCACATCTCTTGACCATGGAGAAAATCCTCAGGGTGTTTTTCTTGATTTATCTAAAACATTTGACGTCATTGATCACGAAATTCTCCTTTCAAATTTCAATCTTTTAGCATTCGTGGATTTGCGCATCAAAGGCTGACTTCCTGTTTAAAAGATAGATATATAATAGGTCAAAATATCATATACTAAAAAAAACAAAAACAGCATTGCCTTTCAGAAACAATGCCACGAACACACGGAGTTCCTCCAGGTTCAATTCTCGGCCCTATACTATTTTTTTTGTATGTGAACGACAAGTCGTCTTTAACATCAGATTGCAAAATGGTTCTCTTTGCTGATGATACTAATCTACTATGAAAACACGCCAATGCTCAAAAAGTTTTGTCTGACCTCTCGACTTGGTTCCATGCAAATCGCCTCATTGTAAACACTGATAAAACAGTGTCTACGTCATTTCACAAACTATCACAAAATCCCAAGTTTCTCTTTCGTTAAACGGAACACAATTAAAAACTGTTACTCATACAACGATTTTAGGTTTTCATATTCAAGATAATCTCAAATGGAATTGTCATGTTGACAATATTAATTCCAAATTAAGTAAATTGTTTTACGCATTAAGAATTTTAGTTAATACTGTTAGTCTACATATTTCCCGTTGCGTATATTTTGCAAATGTATACGCCCATTTACGATACAGCGTCACTGGGGCAATTCCTGACAGTGTGTCCAAACTTTCAGAATTCAAAAGAGAATTGTTCGGATAATTTGCTAATCTCACCCACGAATCCTTTGTAAACCTTTATTCAATGAATTAAATATTTTAACACTTCTCTGCATTTATATTTATGAAACTGTCGTGTTTGTTAAGACCGGATTACTGAAGCACTACCCTTGTTTCATACAAAACAATTTTGTTCACGAACACAATACTGGCAACATCGTCCGAGAGTGTCAACCACTCTTTGCCAAAAAGGACCTTATCATTCGGGAATGGTTCTCTATAATTCCCTGCCCAAAAATATAAAAGATATTATTAAATTGAATATCTTCAAATCTGCGGTTAAAAGGTACCTTGTGCAACAGTGCTTCCACACATTAAAATAATTTATTGATTTTAATAAAAATTAATACCGTCTTGTTCTTTATCACGCCATTGTTGTAGTACTTTCAAAATATCTGACAATAATTTCAAAACTATTTTCCTGCATGCTAGTATTATGTCTTATTATCCATATAAATTTAGTTGTGTATGTACTCAACCCTGGCACGGTTGTGTACTTTAATTCTGTATCACTATCCTGGCCCGGGTTTATCTCCGGTTTTACTACAGGTAGAGGCTGATTTTTTTAAATAAAGACTCGCTAGGCTCTTGACTAGAGACGGCATCAATTGATATAATTAT
>NNCF01128175.1:100539-110627 GCA_002313205.1 Laupala kohalensis | reverse complement strand
CAAATTATCAACAATACTTTCCGAATGATTTATAGCTTGATAATTATATGTTCCCGTGTAATGACTTTTCTATGTTTTATTAAATACAATATCTGTTGTTATTTGTTAATACTATAACACGTGTCGAACAATATTTTTATCGTTAGGGGTATGTTGAAATGTTAAATCCGCCTCTACCTTAGGGCCCTTGATCGGAATTAACGGGATGGTCCCTTGCTTGCTTCCGGAGAGTAAATTAGTTTATTGTCCTTCACGTGGTCATACGTAGTTTGTAACTGCTTTTTTGACAATAAAGTTTATTATTTATTGCATTACATAAATGCAATTTGTTTTTTATCTTTACAGGGCTTTTTTCTCTTTTTACACACTCGTAATTTAGAAATTCATTTTGTATCCCAAATACACAAGTATCGCCTTGTATATATCTTACTAGTGTCTTTTCTACGCAAGTGGTGTTCATTTCATGGATTTTAAACATCTCCACGAATACTTTTCTTCTTCCTTAATCTTTCTTTCAGACCCGAATTTCATTTCGGTTTCCGGAAATACCGGACAATTCCTATTTAGTATCCCTTGACCGCCGTCTGTATTTTTTCTCTGTAATTTACACAAGTCATGTCAATGCAGGAACAGTAAAAATGATTTATCAGGTGGTATAAAACTTGTATTTTATCACGTGAAATATTGGAGAGAAAATTATTAGTGACAGAGTTTTTAAAAAACATTCAATCGCGCATAAAAAGTGGCGAGTCTCTCTAGTCTGGGGCAAAATTCCGTGAAAATTTCAGTATTACTATGATTAATTACAATACGCTTGCCCATATAGGGTTGAACTACAAGGAAAAATTGCTTCGGAAATGGCTAAACCATTTTCAATCTCTTTGGAGTGGTATTTATTGTGTAACCGAAACACTGGCATATAAACATAATGTCTTTTACTATCCATTTAAGAAAATAAGTAATACTTTAATTGACTAGTTTCACATTCTCAGAATTTTGAAAGTGACACTTTCGTGTGTAATTGATAAAAAGGGAACCCGTTGTATGAAGTATATTTATTTAAATCTTAGTTATATTTGTTGTTTTCATGAAATCTTAAGTTCTCTTTGTCCCTTTACGAACAAAGCACGGAATAAAACAGTACATTAAATGTAGACAAACCCAATAGTTTATTTATACATAAATATATGTGTCTGGCTTTTATTTAACACCAAACACTTTTATTTAACACCAAACACTAAGGTATGCTCATCCACTGAACCAATTTGTTAAAAAGTTACTGCCAGTTGCAAAAATAAAATTTATCTATTTTTACAAAATGCGATAAATTTTTAGGATCAAGAATATAGAATATAGTTCCACGAGAAATTAAAGACAATAATAACATAAAGTTATTTTTAAAACAACTAAAAATTTACCATGGGGCTATGAAAATATTGATTATCTCATAAATAGGCAAATTTAGAAAGAAACTTATTACATCATTGTTAGCTTAATTTTACGTTAAAAATACTTCTAAATTAATACATATAAATTGCATGTGTTTTAGTGGGTAATTTGGTATTATTTGTAACGTAATTTCTTCACAGGCTTTTCTTCAGAGACTCTAAATTTTCTTCACACAATAATCGTTTTCTTTGTTGTCGCTTTTTATAAATAAATGTATATGTATCATTTAATTAATTTGTATAATTTTTTTTAAGTTTCAAGGAAATAAAGCCTATTATTATTATTATTATTATATTAAATTTATGAATTGAAATTACAATAAAGGTAAATTAAAATATAATATTACCTTAAAAAACGAGAGGAAAGTAGCAGAAAAATTAATGAAATTAATATGCATATTGGTCGTCACTGGTCTATCTTCTGCATCACATCTACATCAAAACATTTGGAAAAACAAATCTAGTATCAGCAATTGAATAGATACAAGTTAGTAAGAAAATTGCGGTTCGTTAGGACACAGACGTGGTAGATCTCTTCGTTTCACACTGTGTATTGATTTAACCACTTTGCTTATTCACAAGCTGTGAGTAATTAACAGACCAATCTTTTGCTTTTACGAAACTGTAATTTAACGAAGAATTGGACCTAAAATATTTGAATTGCATGTATTGTTAACACCAGTTGATCTGGAACGTGTTTTTGGAATTATTCAGTTTTCAATCTGTGGCTATGCAATTACATCGTACAATCCGCACAGCTGCCAACAAAGTCCTTTTAAACTCTTTGTCTGGCAAAATATTATTCTAAATATCCATATAATGCAGGAATACGTTTGCCCCGCCGAAAAAACAAATTTTCTTGGACATTCTCTGCTATCAAAATACATATTCATATCAGCTATACGTGAGTCGAATGTGCCAAAACAAACTCTTTTGTGTTGAAGTGTGTTCTAAATCAAATTACTCGGCATTCAATTACCCTCTTTCATCATATTTGGGATGCAGTATACACAACAACGAAACAGAGTAAAAAAGAGGCACATAGAGAAATTAGTAGTTTGGAGAATGCCCGCCAGAGCGCTGTGTCGTCCCAGTGCATACAAATGCAAGAGTTGAAATGGTCATAATTTAAATGTGATTTGTCCGTCTGTTTGTGATGGCTTGTGATGGATTCTGGTTACTCCTGAAGCAGTATTAAATTGCTTTTAAACGGATTCAAACTCCACGAAAAGTAATATGTATGTATTGAAAAGTATATGATGTCATTCAATCTAATATCCATAGTTTCTGACGAGAAAGTAAGTTATGAGGAGGTTATTTGTGGAATTTACTCATTGATGAATTCTTGAGTACCATGTTACACCAATTATATCAAAGTTCGAAGATTTTTTCTCGGCATTTTTAATTAAAATCTTACATTACTTGTAATCTCATTCAACAATTATATTACGTAAAAAAAATTCTCGTAGAAAGTACCACGCAATAATATACATGAAATCTTCCTATTTTTTAATTTTTTTGTCGACAGATTTTTCGAAAATCGATTAATATACAAAAATTTAATTGAAACATACAGAAACATATTTTTCACATTAAAATAATCTTTGAACACCTTCGGTAATTTAAATTATTGTATTAATCATAAACGTTTAAAATCGACGTTTCAAATTATAATTTAAAGTTTCGAGTTCCTAACACCTCAGAAGTGATTCACAAGTTCCTGTAACCAGTTGATGGTAGTGTGATAAAGAAATGTAACCAAAATTAAGAAGATCATAATTTGGTCACTCCTGAATGTGCTCCGTCAAATAATGCTATTCACATTATATCCTCTTTGATGCAGAATTATTCAAAACTCAATGAAGAAACTTTTAGAGAAAGTAGAAAACATTCAAATAAACCAGAAATTCATTGCAATGTATGACCTGAATCACAAAAATGATCAGCTGGAATTCAAACAAAGTTGCAGAAATGACAAGGCAAATAATTGGTTAAAATACCCCAAATAAATTACTCTCTGATGAACATATACGTATTAGTTAAGTTTCACGACAAGAGCTCAGTATCGCTAAATTAGGGTTGTTCAATTTTATTATATTTTGATTTGGATTTTTTGAAGCTTCAGATGCGTCAACGATGGCCAAATAATTCTTGTTCAAAATAAAAAATTTAAATATTAAGCGTGAAATATTAGATCAGTGGTATTAATTCTTATTAAATACGGGTGCATAATGTGAATAGCATTGTTAATACATATTTACATACTTCTTGTCGATAGATACCAGGGTTGCCAGGTTTTCAAATGAGAATTATATCGTATAAGCCTCCCTAAATTATCGTATTTTGGTGGCAGTTTTCAAATATTAAATCATGAATTAAGTTTTATTGACTAATGTTTTATTATTTTATGATTTTTTTTTGTATTTACCGCACTGGCTTCAAGAAAATAATAGTTTTCCGTTTATGCATTGTATTATAAATAACTGTGAATGAATACAGTTGAATGACAACATTGCTCTTCGTTCGTCTGAAAACTATTCTGTGAGCAACATAGATCCTAATACACAAATGTATGTATGGTTTCTATTCTGACACTGATTACTGATTTAAATACGCTATTAAGTGCATTACAGTTATATCATATTAAGATAACGAGAAACAAAAATTTCAGTTGTAGCCGGTAAAACGTTAAGCTATTATTTATGTTACCATTATAGAAATATTTAGAGTAATTCAAATTTAGATACTCTTTGGTGACGTATTTGGAGGTTCCTCACAAGATGAGACCCTGGGCGGCTTCAAACTCGCCTTGGTACTAGAGATGCGAAATTTCGTTCACCGGAAGGAATGAGTCGTTCACCGTTCACTCCCTCTCCGGGATCGTTCACTCAATGTCGTTCAATCGTTCACATGTTTTCCCGCTCTTGTCAGCAAATTGCGGGGTGGGGGGAGATGTTACAAATTTCACATTCTCGAGCCATCTAATATATTAATGCCAGAATATGAGACATATAATTTAGAAATAGTTAATAAAGATAATTATCTATCAGAACTATGTAAAGAAAGGTAAATTTGAGATGTTACTTATCCCATATTTTTGTGCCATATCCATATAAGAATAAAACGTAATGATTTGAGTTCACATTAATTTTATAGTGATTTTTTAATATATTTTTATTCCTTGGACACGACAATTAAACGATTTGTATCAAAGACGCCACTTTGCTTCTAGACCACTGTAAGAACTTCCCTACCCAGTGAAGTGTGTTGGTACTAGCAATTGAGCACAGTGACACGAAGGAACGATTGGACTGTGTCGGACTCGTGTACGGCGTTCGGAGTAGGAACGATGGTGGGGGAGGATTTTTACGTTCTGAAAGATCAGTTCTCCACGAATTATGTCAACTATTAATGGTTATATTGGAAGATTGTGTGGATAATGTGAGTAAAAACAATATTGTTGGATTATCTATTCCAGGATATAAAACAATACATACTGATCGTTTTTCTAAAAAAAATGAAAAAATCACAGAATTAAAAAACAGTGTTTATGAAAAACTTTTGATTGATTTATTGAATCCAGTATTGTTGAATATATCATATGACCTTTAGATGGGCTGCACACAATATTTGTTGTGACAGTTTTTCAGTTACCAGCATAAAAGTATTTAGGTTTTTTCTTTTCCAATATGTTAACGTTATATCGTATATTGTTTTTACATTACTGTGTTTACTGTTTGTTTATTCTGATGTAATCAATAAAAGAGGCTTGGCTATTGTTAAATAGATATATTTTTACGATATTACTCAATTTTCTGGAATAAATAAATGTAGACGTACCTTACTATATATACGGCGAAATACGTACCTTACTATGTTTATGATGAAACTCCTCCATGCATTAACACATAAGAGATGCATGTTGTTACGCCGAGGCATTACACACCCTGTTGTTTATGCCGTCGTCAAGACGAGAGACTTAAAGACTCAAGATCCAAGGCACCGTCCGCAAGAGAGTCTCTACATACGACGCAAATTGTAAACATTAGAAGACTCCATGAGAAGCACGCTTCGCATGTATCATCAAGCGTATGTCGCCAATTTTTTAAGAAACTTCGAGAAACTTGGGTCTGTTTATTAAAAAGCTTCGAGAAAGCTTCTATAGATGAACCTCGACGCTATGTTACGTTGTCGTAGATGTCATCTGTCAAAGTTTAGTTTATAGCAACAGCAACGACTGAGAAATCAGTACGACGGATTCTCTTGATGAGTGAACATCGTCTCCGATAATAACCTCAACCAAGAAATCCAGCTCTGCGCAATAGCCCGATCTGCTGCAGAATTCTATCTTCAGAGACCACGAGACGCCCTCTCACGATATCCGCAGAAGCTTGGACGGAAGCGCCATCTCACGGCAAGCGACCGAATCTCGTACTCCTACCCTATCATCTAGCCACGGCAGGACTACGCACCAGAAGCGCCACCTCGCGACGGGCAGGAGAAGTTCCATAACCACAACGACCAAATTACTCAAAGTCGTGAGTCGTACAAAAAGGAACTGTTCATGTAACTTTCATACCTGTTGTTGTCACCCTGGTGTGTTGGTATTTATTATCTGTTTACGTTCAATTATTTGTTTACATTCAAACAGTATAATAAACCTTGTCCTGCATAACCTTGAATATTTATTTTGAAGAGGAGGAATCTTATTGCGAAGCAAGTCTCCGTATCGAGACTTGTGAAGTAATAAAAAATCTCTTCCCCGACACTAAATGTAGCGAAAAAGTTTAATATTTAGATGAACGAAGTACGACCGTTTATCGAAAGGAACGATTGGGGTGAACGATTCACTAAAAGAACTCGTTCCTTTGGAATCGTTCGTTCACGAACGTCACATCTCTACTTGATACATCACTGGCAATGACGCCATTATCTTTCCACTGAACACTTATATTGTTCCAAAATATTATGAAACCAATTTTAATTATGTTTACAATTTAAAATTTACAAATAAATGGCAAATTTAAGTATGTAGTTTATTTAAACGCATTCCCTTGCGTTGTAATTTTTTGATGAAATGTTTTAAGTCATAAATTTATCGTCAAAAAAGCAGTACAAACTGCGTATGACCACATGGAGGACAATAAACTCTCCGGAAGCTAGCAAGGGACCATCCCATCAATTCCGATCAAGGGCCCTAAGGCAAAGGCGGATTCAAAACTTTTAGCAAAAATTCCTAGACAAGATAAAAAGTTATCTACGAGTTATAATATTAATAGAATGTCAATATGTTTGTAATTTTACGCAAAAAATTTACATGTACAAATTATTATCGATTATTCTGAGTATAGTGTTTAAAAATCATAAGAATTGAAATAACACTAAATTCACGATTTATTGTTACAATAAACACGCCCCTAGACAAACCCTAGAGAACCTGTATAAGAAATCCGCCTCTACCAGAGGGAAAACCAGAGCGAAACCCGGGTCAGGATGGGGCTACAGAATTAATGTACACAACCCGCCAAAGTTGAGTACACATTAATATTGTTATTTAACACAAGAGAAATTCCCTTTCACCCCGACGTTTGACAATTTCAAAACAATGCAATAAATCATGTACTGCAACCTGACAATTTCAAAACAATGCAATCATGCAATGCACCCTGAGGTACCTGACGACTACAGGTGTTCGCTTCAGCTACATTAATTGTTTCCTCGCCTGATCGTTTAAAGCAAGTAACGTATTATATTTTCGAAACAATAGGAATAGTGTATATATTTGAACACAGCTTTTAATATGATTCATTAAAATTCAAAATATTCATAGCATTTAAGTAATATATTTGTTAAATACGTTTGAATTAACGTATCAATATGTTTGAATGACTACGATTAAAGATCATTTGATAAATTACTGGGATATAAATATACTATCTACTGGAACCAGGGGATACAAATTCCCATAAGAGCCTTCGGTGACAAATTTACGCCATCTACTTCGCTCTCGCAGGCAGGGGAACTAATTCAATGACGTCACGCAAACGCATGGAGCTTCTTTCAAAATGGGACATTCAACCCGAGATCTTAATTCATTAAATTCGCATTGAATGTACATTTTTTACTATCAACCAAGGAAGTTACAAAAAAACTGCAATTAAAATTGAAAGCAACAGATCGCTAATTAATCCTCAACTATATAATAATTACAATTAATGAGTAAATGGAATAAATGTTAATAAAACTACCCAAACACGTGACTTTTTATTGAAAGTAAGTATTTATTATAAAAATATTTATTATGGATACAGAGAGGATACACACAATGGTTCCAGGATGGATGACAGAAAATAAATTTAGCTATTAGAAACAAAGTACATTATGAATAGTGGTTATGTACACAATAGTGCCTATATTGAGAACATTTAAGAAATAGTTCCTTTACAAATTAAACCTCCTTGTGAATATAGAGATAATGCGAACAACTCAGCCTAGACTGATTACACATAAGAAAATGAACTTTTTGAGGGTTCACATAAAACAAAAAATATTCCAAACCTAGTACAGATAAGAAATAAAACTATTACAAATTACGTATAATTGTAGATACAAAGATGATACCCGTGCCTATACTGAGAACATTTAGGTAATAGTTCTATTACAATTTAAACCTACTTGCGAATACAGAGGTAATGCAAACAACACTGTCTAGACTGATTCCAGATAAGAAAATGTACTTTATGAGCATTCACAAAACCCACTCTAAATTGGGTACAGATAAGAAATAAAAATATTACAAATAATTGTGGATACAGCGATAATATACAAACCACTGGTTATATTGAGAATATTTAAGAAATAGTTTATTTACAAATTAAACTTACCTTTGAATACAGACATAATGCAAACTACTCTGCCTAGAGTGATTACAAATGGGAAAATGAACTATTTGTGGATACACATAAAACATAACTCTAAATAGAGTAAAAAAAGAAATAAAACTATTACAAATAATTGTGGATAAAGAGATGATATACACACCAGTGCCTATATTGAAAACATTTAATAATGATGGGGATGAGATAAAATGTAAAAAAAATCAATAATGACTTAAACCTAATTAATAATGTTTTATTTCAGAATTTTGCTATTGTCTGAGGTTAAAAAATCTTTTAAAAATTAGAATAATTTCTGGGGGTATATACATGTTTAATTTTTCATTCAGAAAATGAAACCCAGAATGTTGATTTTCAGAAATTATTTCTCAGTGTTCTAATGTTAAATAAAAAAATATTTGAGAACTGTTTAGCAAAATACAGTTTATGATCAAAGAAATCCAAAAAATCAGTGTGCATGATTTAAGGTTTTTTTAAAAAAAATTTTACTCTGATATTTCCCTGGGATGACTGTACAGATAAGTAACATAACTATTGCAATTAATGAATTAACTGTTACAAAGGGCATGTACAAAGCTGTATCAGNGATGTCAATAATTGTTAAATACTCTGCACCATATTGACATATTTAAAGAAATATTTCTTTAACAAAAAAAACTATAAATACTAAGGTAACTTGCACAACTGTGTCTAGATTGAGCGCAGAAAAAAATTATACTATTAAAAGTAACAAAAAATTATGGAAACAAGGATAATTTGCACCTCAATATCAGACACACAAGATTGCTTCTCTATTGCTATTTCAACACCTATGTTTGTACTAAATACGATGCTTCCTATAGATGCCATTGTTCAGGAAATTGTTCCGTTATCAAGTTCCAAGCTTGATCCCAATTCTTCAGATATTATCCTGATAAGATTAATTAAGTACGTTGTCATAGCAAATTCCTTAAAAACATGTCTTACATACATTTCCTCTGGAAAATTATCCGGACGAACTATGTACTTATTGACATCATCATTGGAGTTTTCTGCAATTGAAATAAATAATAATTGCAAAATTTCCATGACAATTATAATAAACGTGAAAATAGTGAAAGAAGTGAATAACTTACCACAAAGAATCAGCAGGATAATTTTGGGCAACCACTACTTGCTTTCTGACTTCGCATTATTTTCCGAAGTATGATATTCATGAACACAGATACACATAAACGCAAACTAGGATTAAGGCACGAATATCTAACTTTCGCCTCCATACCGCCTCCAACATGCTCCATAATCTACTGCGCAGGCCACCGTGGCGCTACGTACTTCGATCTGGCGATCGAACTAACGATTTGTCACCCGAGTTATTACCCCCTGACTGAAACGCTGACTCTGTGTGGGGTCTGCGAACCGGTTGCCCGGCACAGTTCCCCCACCACGGTCGGGGGTCGGTCGACTGTACCTTCATATAAGCCAATGAAGGCGGCGCCGTTTTCGAAGTTTTTTTCACTTATACATAATAGTTCTATGTTTTACTTCATTTGAGGTATTTTAGTGGGACAAGGAACTATTAAAGTTACAACAATTTATCAAAATTTATGTATTTGAGTGATAAAACATGCATAATATTACAAAAGTTGTTCATCGTTTATGAGTGCTTGGTTTAATTTAGATTAATCCCATAATACAATAAAAAGTAATATAAATAGAATTTATTAATATATTTACATGTATTTACAATATGTATTTGACAATG
>NNCF01128175.1:72815-95069 GCA_002313205.1 Laupala kohalensis | reverse complement strand
AAAATCTTCAAAATTTTGAATGTCACGTGATCCAAAACTCCCAATGCCGAAATGATTCCCCCTTCTTACGCCTTGACTCTCATTGGAACATTTTTAAAGGGCATCAACTGATTTCTAGAATTTTCTCAACGACGCTGTGGCTTCTAACGATTTTCACGCAAGTTCATACTTGTTTCTACTCTCTGTACAGCTGTGGTTTATTAAGGCGGGTCGGGTCTTCTCCCTCATCCCCTCGCTAGCTTGCGATTTCTAAAACGTCATAAATTTTATTTGAAGTTAAAGGAACGCCGCCAAGACCCTTGCCGCGACCGGACGCGGTCGTCGGTCCTCTGACGGCATCCAACCGTCATCCGTTTAAATTTGTACTCTTTAAACTTCAAAATTCCGCAACATGGATGATTAAATTTATAATTAATTAGTAAATTATTCAAATTTCACAATATTCATAGTTAAANTATATATATATATATATATATATATATATATTTATAATTTCAAATTACTGGAATAACTTCATTTTGTTCTAACATTTAACCTCAATTATCTCTTATGAGGGTAAAACAGGTTTTGGATACATTAAAGGAAATATTCAATCAACGTGGAGGAACGTTCATAAAATGTTGTTCATAAAATATCGTGAGTCTTCCTTTTATGATAATTTTTTTAACTTTTACGCAGTTATATTTCAATCCTGTAAATTAGTTAGGCAATATTACATTGTTTATTATAAATTAATGCATAGTTTTGGACTAAGTGTAGTATTTGTATTACACATTACACAGTGACTAGGATCATGTATGAAATAAATAACTTGACAAAAAATCTGTAATTTATGATTTGTTCAAAAAATAATTGTACATTTAGTGAAATTATTGTAACAAATTCAATGACTATTATGAAAATCTATTACTCTTTGGTCGCTGTTCTAATAGGTCAGGCATTCTTACGTTTAAATACATGAAGAATTTTTTTGTCGAGGGAGGGCCATCCCACTTACCTATCAAATTATTACTTAACAGATTATTACTTAGTATTAATTAACAGATCATACTCGTTCTTTGATTGGGAACAAAGTTGATCTCATTAGTTGTGGTCATTATGGTACGTTTATTCATGAATACATGTATAAGTGACTTGTATGAGATACATGTATCGCACCTTTTCGAAAGTTTGCGATTTGTATGAGCTCAGACACTTCTACCTCATAAATGGATACGGTAGCGTTTACATTGTGCCATTTGTATCAGGGAATTCTTGGTGAATCGTGAGGAAAGAAGACAAACTGATAAAGAATTAAAGTAATCTAAAATTAACTGCTTAATGTAATACGCACTACACAACATTNGAATTAAAGTAATCTAAAATTAACTGCTTAATGTAATACGCACTACACAACATTTAAGATTACTGAAGTCAAAAGAGTATGAGAAAACCGAACGGTAACAATGATATAACCTACAAAGATCACAGGTACATTGTTAACAAACATGGTGCAAACAAATATTGTGTGCCTTGACATGGAATGAAAAGCAACTGTGTAATCTAGGAAATATTTTTAAAAAATTTATTATTAATAATATTGTTCAAAAATGGCCGTTTAGTTAAGATATTTTGTAACATTATGTGGTTATTCTGTTTGGCCCCAATTCCTCTAAGCAGTTGCGTAGCAAATTTTTAAAATATTTTTTTGGCAAATCTGATGTTTAAAAAGAACCTTTTGGTTTAAATACATCTATAGTTAACTTCTAGCATACAACTTATAGCAAAGTTAATAACTCAGTCAGCAGAAATATTGGTTTAATTTGACGTTCCAGAATCGTGCTCTTCAAACTTTTCTCTTCGTTCATATCTTTAGGGCTTCAATTAATGAGATCCATATCACAGATGTTTTTGCGTGCTTCGCAACATTGCTAAAATAATAAATGAGTGTTATGATATTTCGAAATGAGTTTCTTCATTTTCTTGTATTTCAGACGTCTCTCAAAATAATCCGTCCTCCGCGTATTCAGTATTTTCCATCCCAAGATTTTCCAACCACAACTTTCTCTTCGTTGTCTCCAAGGAAGAGCGAAGCTGTACCACGAGAGATAATGAAAGTTATGTGAATATGGAGGTAATAATGCAGAATTAATGATAGAATGGTTCAGATAACTTTTGGTGGTTTCTAAAATATTATTACCACAATGCGTTGTGATTCACATGAAATCCACGAAACCAATTTCGTTTTGTAGTCTATTTGAAATGTTCACAACGCGTTATGGCTATTTTTTTTAATGCCATAATATGAATGATGCATTTTGAATGGTATAAAGGGACCGCAACGCATCGTGGACGGTGTTTTCTCTCAAAGAGCGTATTATTCTTTGAGATTATCATATACAATAATATTTCCACTACTCTTATGGTATTGAAATATGCACAGGAAAATTAGTATTATAATTCGTGAGGACAACGTTCTGTGTACTCTCACATGTAGAATAAAATTAACTATTTAACTTTCAAATTATACAGTATGTATAAGGAACGTGTAGTAATTGGTCGAAAAACATGGGATCTCTTCAGTTCTGTAAGCATTGGCTCGAAGTTTCTGTACGCACTCCACTTGCGGTTTCTTAAAATTCGAAATTTTGAAAAAATTAATGTAAACATTTTTATTGTACATTAAATTGTAAGAAGGCAAAGCTAAACAGTGCTTCCATACGTCGCGCCATTTAAAAATATAAATAGCTTTAAATATTAGTATAATGTATTCTATTATAAATTTAGGTATGTGTTCAGACATTTTTTGGGGTGTACTGTTATGGAGACAAGTGAGTCATTTCTGGAACTCAAACTCTTTGTGTAAAGCATTTGTGAACAACGAAGCCTCATTTCTCGATTATTCTGGCAGGGCTTCCCGCCAGAAGTCATGCAACCGTTACGATGTCCTGCCTGGCCATTGGCGCGTCACTCGCGCTACAGGGCGAGTTTACGCATAGCCAGTCAGGCCATGTGCTGGCACTGCTCGACAGACGGCCAGTCGATCACTCGCTCTCAGGTAGCAGAGCAGTCCCTCGCCCTCTAGCCAGGCACTTTAGGGGAGCAATCATTTACATTACCGGAGAGGCACCTTCGTCTCGCCAGGCTCCCTCTCTGGTCACTCATCACGCCATCAACGTATCATCCCGGAGAGCTAAGCAACATGGCTTACTCGCCGCCATTCATCCCTAGCCGCACCATATCGGCTCGTTGCGAGGAGCACTCAAGTACAGGGCATTCATTCTCTTCGCTCTCCAACTTGACTTCAACAACGTCATCTCGGCTCACTTTCCAGGATCATCTCATCACGATCTATATTGGAAAATCAGTATTGTATCGTTATTCTCCATTACCTTCATAGTATGTTTCATTAAACTGTTATTTGCTGGCAGTCACTACTCTTCTTACACCTTCATCCTTTCATCGTTCATTACTGTCATAACAGTTGGTCCTTCGAGCCCATTGTGCATATAAAGCAAGCAAATTGTCTGCATATCCTTTCATGTATTTGTTCTACGGGACAAAAAATTGATAATACATTTTTGGTCCTCTGAGCCGAATATCAATGTGCAGCTATTTTTTCTACGGGATAAAATAGTTTGCACATTTTTGGTCCTTCGAGCCGGATCTACTCTTTTGGTATACTCACTTGTCTACGCGACAAATTTGTTTATACAGAATGTATTCTAGTTTTAGTCTAAAGCTGGAATACTGTTTAAAAAATTAACAAGCAATAAATTTATTTTTGCGGCAAAAATAGCAATAAAATATATTTAAATATTATTAGAAACATTAATGTTGTATTATATTGTAATTTTAGACATGTATTCTAGCTTTGTACAGAAATCTTTTAAATTGCGGTGAACATCAGGTCTATGGGTTTCGCAAGTTGAATGACAATGGGAGAGGAGCCTGGAGGTGAACGGGATGGGGCAGTTGTTAAGCGCATCAGCGCGTCCCGAGTTCAATTCTCAGTCCCATCTCTAATTTTCATGCAACATAATTTTTCTAGCTTGAATACGGCATATTTCAGAAAAATAAACGAAGCAATAATTGTTTTCGCCAACAAAATATCTTTAAATATAGTTATAAACATTAGTGTTGTATTGTATTTTTGTATTACTCCTCACGAGTCCTCTGTTTCGTGATTTTCACCTCGGTAATAGAGAATATCTTTTTGAAACATCCGATGAGATCCAGATAAAAGTTATGTTAAAAACACAACAGGAAATTTTCTACGAAGTAAATTTAACTTCTAATATATTCATAATTTAAAAATTAGTATTTTCTCTGTTAGATATAATATATTTTACCATCAAAATTTATTGCAAGTGTATAATTTAAATGGTCGATGAAGTATTTTATTTCAATTGAATTGAAAGTAAATACATGAAATTCTATTTATTTACGTCAATTACAGACATTTTAGTGATTTAAACCTAATTACGCTAGTACTACTTTAAAGAAAGACGGCATTGGTGAAAGTGAAGCCTAAGATGCTGGGTGTGGTGATGAATTTGATAACTTCAGGGGATGTGAAGATGCTGTAGGCGCGCAGGAAGAAAACGATCATCTTAATCCCAGTCTCACAGCCATCTCCCTCGCGTAATGAGCTCCTAACGCGTTCCTCAAGATGTAACACCCGCTGCTCAGCACGGAAATGGCTGTACGTAATGATGTTGGACGCAGTTGCGTCCCAGGAACACGAGATTCTTGTGTGAGGACGATGTTCCTTGAGATATCATACGCTTTCAGAATGCTCTGGGCGTGTGAGTTTTTTTGATGATGCCCATAACACAAAGAATGGTAATGAAGAGGATAATACCGAGCTAAAACGAACGAGAAACGTGCTCATTGGAGGACGAGGAATAGTATCCCACGTAGAAATTCCGAGTCGTAACGACGTCGTTACAACGTTGCCAAAGTCGTGGCGACGTCNAACGCGTACGCATGTAACGTCGATCCAACGTCGGAGAACGGCGTCGTAAAAGAAAAAGTTAATTCGATGCCGGGTAACGACGCCAAACGTCATCACACGACTTTCTTGAAAATGTTGAATTACCATTTTTATTACAACTTTTGTGGATATTCCCCATTGTCTTACCTCGTTAAATCATATTCTATGACTTGTCTATAAGAACGTTGTTTTAATCTTCGTTTATCAAGTTCGTCTACGGCGTAATTCGAACCCGTATCCTTTCTATCTACTCCAACATGGTGATAAAGGATAAGATTTTACCCTCTTGTCTTTCTGTTGGTACCCTCCTGGAATAATAAAACGGCTCACAAAAATATTCTAAGTCCCGCGCGTTTCGAGATTTTTGATCTCTTAGGTTTGCAATGTCACGTCTCCGCGACGGGGAAAAAGCTCCTCACTTCCGTTCGACCAATCGTAGGCAAACTTAAAACTGCTTCCATATTTGGCGGCCCAATAGAAGAATAGTTCGGCGAACATAACCCTATTAAATCGTAACGAGAGGAAATTACACTTCTATTAAATAAATATAGTTCTATTAATTTGAACGAGTCGAGGAATTTCATTATTATCACGCAATACTCACGACGCACATAAACAATCGATAGCTGGTTGAGTCATGACGTCACTCAATCGACTGCACTAATCGAACATGCAGCCGCGCGCACAAAGACGAGAACTGAAGGGTCCTTTCATTCGAACTGTTTACTTCGCTCCACAACCTTGTAAGAGAACACACCTCGCTTCACATCACTTCTATCGTGGGTCGGCATTCTAACCGACATTTTCTCCAGTTCAACCCTTCGCTACTATGCAACAGAAGGCACTTTCGTCCACGTGATCATCGGTCTTCAAACCTTGGATTTCGTATCAACGCTACCTTCAACATCAGCTAAGATGACTTTCCAAGATCATCTCATCACGCTCTCTTGGAAAACCAGTATTTTAGCATTATTCTTCATTACTTTCATTGCATGTTTCATTAAACTGTTTTTTTCTTATTGGCAATCAATATTCATCTTGCTCCTCATCCTTCTTCGCTCTTTATTTTCACTACAATCATCCCATGTGCAGGTAAGACCAAATTTGTCTACACACCTTTTTAGATGTCAATCGGAAATCAATCATTATAGAAAGCAATTTGATATGAAATGAATGAATAAATAACACAAAAAGTTAATTCTATTGGTATCTTCAATAATTTTAAATCAGTAAATAAATTACGAATGTAAGCAATGTAATGTTGCAAGATACAACGCTATCATGCAACATATAAAACAATACGCTCAGAGTGTAACATTACTAAGCAGTTTTTTATTTCTCATACAATATAACAAAAAGAACATATCACTTTTATTTAAACTAACAAATGTATTCACGCTCATTATCTACAATTATCAGACAATAAAGAAGGAAATTGATATTGCATTTAATGAAAAATTTCACATTGTCCCATATATCAATTTCACTGTTTTCTCCACTTTATTTCGTTATTGTCGACATTGCGTTGAGTTCATTTATTTCAATAGCAGGGGGCAGACGAGGCCATTCAGAAGCATTATTTATATAACTTTTTACGATTAAACATGAATGTTAATATTGGTGAAGATAAACATATTAATTAGACATTAAATATGATTTTTAAAGTAAAGATAAAAAATCAGCGAAGAAGTTGATGCCATTACACACAATTAAATGTAAAGTTATTGTAACTACTAGATTCCAGCATCCCAGATTCAGGGTCATTTTGTAAGAAGTTGTCATTTTAAAGAAAGAGCAAGTATGACGCTTTCTTATAAATGATAAATCTTAATTTTTTGGTAATCACTTATAGTTTCTCAGATTGTGTGCTATCCCAAGGTAACTGGTCTCTACGCTATTCGAGGTCTGTACGCTACGCTTTGGAAGGAGAGATGGGAGTGTGATTCGACTATTTATAGGGAATTGAAAAATATAATATTACAAGAAGCTATTCAAATCGAAACACAAATAGAACAATTAAAATTTTCAAAAAGAGTATGCTTAAATCATGAATCTATATCTTAATCAAACAAAACGAAATTCGTTTATTTATATTAAGTTAATGTTATTATTGGTTGGTAGAAAAATGCATGTTTATTAGTAGCTTATTATTAAGATATTTAAAAAAATATTTTGTTCATTATGAGGAACGTGCATGAAGCTGTAGATTGCTAATACGGAATTGAAAAAAAAAATTTAACTTCATCATAATACTCATCATATCAAGTACTCCGATTTAAATCGACGTTTGGAAACATGTTGAATTAGGCGCCTATTTTTGTGATCTATTGAGACATCGAGATTATCAACAAGATCTTGCTGAGAGAAATAAAGCTCTACTGTAACTCTACGTTCGCTACGTCACTGGTTCGATTCCTGGCATTTGCGTACAGATTTTTGAAAACGGTTTAAACCATAAATCACCGCAAAATATGTTTGGGCTATAATGAACGAAACCTTAATTTATGCTCTCACATTGCTCAGGAAAATCTAAATTCAACTCTTAGTTAATTAATAATTCGTTGCGAGTGGTTGAGTAAGGACTTATCTTACATGAAATTTTAAGTGTATTTCAATGCAGAGATTGTAATTAAAGTATTCTTTAAAAAAATAGCGACTCTGGGAATCTTAAAATAACTCGATGAATAGTGGAGAAACACAATGAAGCAGACTTTGTTTCACAATCAGTATCTGCGTTTACGAGAACAAAGGATCCAATGATCCTGCGCATGACTTCCGTAGTTGACCTGTCTGCCAACATATATAATTTTAACGGAAAGCCCTTTTGACAAGGCACTAAATTTTACATTTCGCAATATTTCGTCGAAAGAGTGGTGTTAGGGACGGGATTATTCCTTTATCTTCCTCTATTGTTTTCTGACGTCACATCTTCCGTACCAGCTCCTCTCATACAATTGTATAGTCAGCTCGCGAGAGTGATTTTGAGATATTTTAGTTTGTAGCTGACGAGAGTTAATTGATGCCGATCTCGTGAACAAGAAGATAAAGGACTTTAAAGTAAATTTGTATATTTTTTTTAATTTTTTGACTATTAAACGTTGTCACATTTTTAAAAACCATAACTCACGGTTGTCGCGTGCTAGCTTTATCTAGAGTTAGTATTATCTGGGTGAAATTAGTCCATAGTTAGTTCAAAATAATGACATAGTTTGTTGGTGAAAATCTAAAATGATGTGGTTTTTTACGATCGTGTGACCAGACAATGTCACAAATAAATTCATTCATTCATTCATTTACTCATTCATTCAATTTCACCATGCGGGTTCAACAGCTGTCACTTGCAAATTACATATCAAAATATAAAGAATCGTTGAATCTATAGATATGAGATTTGCTCGAAAAAGAAGCATTATTTTTTAACAATTTTTTGGACGAAATTTGTTAAAAATGTTAATGACCTGTGATGTCATTTTAATTGACCCTTTTATCATTTCCCATGTTTCGGATCGTTTTCTTTGAAACTTTTTAATCCTTTATTTTGAAAAAAGTGGAAGGTACTTGGATTTTAGTAGTAAATGCTGATTTACCAATTGTTTTCTTCCGATTTCCGCTCAACTCTTCCTGTAAATGCGAAACGTATGTCGTTTTATGAAAGGATAGAAATTTATTTAGTCTGGAACGTTTGTGGAACGTCCGATCATTTTTCCTGATGCTACCTTCTATAACAAAATATTCATTTTGCTCAACAAAACGTTTAAGTGACACGCCTACTTAAGAGATGAACAATAAAATTACTATTGATGATTAAAATTTAAAGAATAATGTATCTCAAGCAAAATTTTTCACACATCTGTTTTTGTAACAAACTTTCCAATATAAATTGATGAATATAAAATAACTTTATCGCAAGAAAGCAGTTAAAAAGAAATTTTATTACCCTTTTGTTTCTTTCTGAACCTGTTAGTAGACGTGAAGGGTGTATTTTAACCTACAGATAGGTGTGTGTTATTGTAAAAACTTAATTATTGCGTCAGACTTGCTGTCGTCCTTATTACCCACCAACAGTTGTAATACTCAATTTTTCGTCGATTCATTTTCTCTATTGTTTTCATCAGTCTGCGATACAGTTGCGTTTTAGAACTTACTCAACGTGTAAAGTGATTTTACCTAATACGTTAGCAGGTCAATTTTCATGGCTTAGTTCCCTTTTTAAATTTCGTATCAATTTAACTAATAAATTTAAATAGACGCAACTGGAATCTACGCGAAAGTTATAGCAACCCACTCTAGAAATTGAATATTCTGAACAGGAAAGTGTTGCATTTTCATTAGAGAAACTTATATTTTCTCAAATTCAATAAATAATGATAGAATTTTAAAAATTAATTAAATATATTGTTGCTGATTAAACTTCGTTTTTTTTGTCAGAACGAAAATAGCTGCAATTTTAAGTTAATAACAATTACTTTAAGTTAATAATTATTGTCAAACTTTACTGACTTGACATTTTTAAGATTATCTTCAGAATATTAAAAGGACGGTTGTCCTGTAAGCTTGAATGCTCCTGTAACAGAGGAAGTCAGTAATTTTATCCTGGACATAGCTGTCAATATTGACCGGAAAGTGATTCCCTATAAATTAGTAAAGTAAAACAAAAGATTGAGAAAACTGATACGACAAATGTTGTATATCAGGTAGATTGTAATGAGTGTGATAAGGTTTATGTTGGACAATCCTCACAGTTGGTAAATAGGAGTTTCAAACAGCATATATAATCTCAAGAAGGCTCAACCCATGTGTGCTTCAGCAAAACATGCTTTGGCAAATCAACACAGTTTTGATTTTCAAAATGCAAGAATTTTATCTGTGAAAACTAATTATAAAAAAAGATTAATAAAAGAATGGTTCATATTGCTAAGTTAAGTGATAGAACTTGTAATATACAAACTGACACGGATAATTGTATAATAGATGGTTTGGGTATGTGGTAGTAACAGTTTTTTAGAGTTAGATAGGGAGTTAACATTGATATATTACGTTATAATGTTCACAGTGTACTATAAATAATGGAAAAAAATATGTATGTTCTTTGTAGCCCTGACGAAGGCAAAATAAATTGCCGAAACGTTGGCGTTGTAAAAGTAAGATTATTTTTTATTGTTGACCAATCCTCGAAGAAACTTGTTTTTTAAATTAAATTCGCACGTTTCTCTCAGAAAAAAGATAAAGGAATACATGTTTACTTTAAACAACTGCTGGCAAGTAAATATTTTAACATGTAGAAGGAAACTGAAAAGTGTATTTTTGGTAAACAGAATATTTTGTTTAGTTATTTCATTAGGAGTGGGGGTTTGCATCCTGAGCGCGTGGTAATTATGTAAATAATGCCACTCCTAATTAAGGATAGATTTTATTTTTTCACTCTACTAAAGAATTAGCTTTCTTTTCTATGTTCATGCTATCATTTTTAGCTCTTTGTTTAAATGTTTTAGCACAAGATCTCGAAGAAGGTCGATCTTCAACCATCTGTTTTCCTAACGAAATATATTTTTTATTAAACATAATATGTAAACAAACATGTCGCGGATGGATTGCTTAATTATATCAGATCAAGATTACAATCCATTTAAAAGATGTAATTTTTTTTATTTGCGTTGTTGCGCTTTAAAAGCTAGCGAAACTAGTGAGTGGACACAATACTATTCTGTGCCATAGACATTTCTATAACACAGAATAGCACGCTCTCTACTCACTAGTTTCGCTAGCTTTTAAAGCGTAATAATTGTGAGTCTTGATCGATTTTGCGTAGGCAACATAATATCAATGTGTTTACAACAAAATTATCTTCTTTTTAATATATTTCAATGAGAAATGCGATCAGTGTAGAAACAAAAAAAACAAATAATTACATTTTTTTAATGATGTGTAACCTTGATCTGGTATAATTAGGCAATCCATCCACACCTTTTTTTTACATATTATGTTTCATAAAAATACCATTCGTAACGAAAACTGATGAGTGAACATCAACCTTATCTTAGACTATTCGGATTCGTCGATATCTTTCAAGCTATCCACTCACCTCATAAGTGTCTCCCTTTCTCTTCTCCAATCCATTTTCATGGTCGACGCACATGCAAATACATGGACGGGGCTCTACGTGAAGAGACTCTGAAATGTTTGCCCTCAAAATGGTGGGTCGTCGTTTTCGGGAAAAGCCTCTTGGAGCTCTGCCGTCGTCGCGTGGAACACATTGACGAAAGTGAGCGCAGGAAAAATGCGTTTTCTTCTTGCTGCTCCTTTGAATATTAACACTGTGTCTTCTGAATACATTTATTCTATCTGAATTTGGCCAAGATCTTCTGTGAAAACAGTGAATACTGATCGGGTTTTTAAGTTTAATTCTAACGATGTTTCCTTGGTCCGCACCTAATGCTATTTCTTTAGGTCAGGTTCTCAACATCGGAAAGTAAATAAATTTCTCTTCCACCCTGGTTCTGGGTGGAAATGGTGTTCAGTTGTGGAAGGTGAACGGGAAGTGTAATGTAATGGTGTTATCAGCCATTGGAAATTGCCAGACAAATTTTATTTTATTATATTTTACATGTGTCCAGAAATATTACAGTGAGGTATAAGGAATACCTAAGTAAAATGTGGCACACTTGTTCATGTAATACGGGTGTTGTCTTGTAACTTGCTCTTTACAATATGTGATTGGTTGGGTGATATTTGTGCCCATTTCATGGAGAGTGTTATTATGTGGTAATTTCACCTGTGTAGGTAGGTAGAGAGAATGTATGTCTGTATAAACTTCACTAAGCCCTGATTAATGTAACGTTCCTTTCCGAAACGTTGACAAAGTAATAATAAGAATTTGGCCAAACCGCAATAACTTAGTCTGGGTAGTGTAATGGTTAACACCAGGGTTCCCGGGTTCGATTCTCGGCTCGTCGCCATTTTCACCTGACTGATAGTTGTCACTTATCTTTTCCACGCGTAAGTACATGAAAGAATATTCATAAATTTATTTTCGTTAAAAAGTATAACCTGATATGATTGTTGGTTTTTGTTTTACTTTCCGGGTTATCGATATCTGGAAATACTCTATTTGTCTTTCTATGTCGGACTCAGATCCAAATCCCTTTAGACCCATAAGTAAATTTCACCATATGTGTCATTGATCTTCTCACTGTAAATAATAAGAAATCAACAGGCTTCCCGTAGAAATGTAAAAGTCAGAAATCAGTGACGTTTTCGCAACAGTTCTTTGAACATCACAGACAGTATCTTAATTAATTTATGGAGGTTATAGTTAAACAATCTTAACGTAAAAAAATTACCTGTGAACCAATAAATATATAAAAACCAGGAAACTAGTCAAATGTAAGAAAAGAAAAGTTAAAAAAATTTACGAGGGTGGTCTCGCTGAGTAATTTTTACTTTTGTATTTATTGTGTGAAAAATTTATTTCGATCCTCGAGTATGTTTGTTTTTAGATTTTAATTTTAATAGGTGTAAAAATTGGGAACATTTATTCACATACACCGTTCCAAGACTTCTTGAATATGATTACATCTGCTATGTATACTAACTGCTAATGTAGCTTCTAACGTCGACTTCAATATCTTATACCATCCATTTAATCCCCTTCTATCAGTTCCGTTATTTGCCTTGTTAAGAAGAGCTCAGCAAATAATTGACGTACCTTTTGAACATTTCAGCACTATATCTGGGATTAAAGCGCTGTTTCGCAGCCTTCTATTGCCCTTCTACAGCCACCTTCCAAGTTACGGGATTCCCGGCGCTGAGATTAAACAATTAGCGGAATTAACGTGTAATTACATTCATGGTGGGGATAATATCATCCGAATGCCTGAAAAGTAAGACGTATATTGTAGTCTGCTGATCTTTCCTTCCATTTCTCGTTCCTCTTTCATAATCCCCTCCGTATATTTATTCCCCGCTTATTTGCTTCTCTCCGCATACTTAATTTAATATTTTATTTTCGTGTGTGTGTTCCAATTAAAATTACGTCACTATTTTTTTTACATGTTTTCTAATCGTATATTTTATTTTAGCGCAATTCTTTTCTTAATGTGTTTCTCTTATTCTGTTACACTGTAGACAATGTAGGTTAAATAATAAAGAAGTATATGAACCATACTTTGGTGCTTTAATGATTACTTGTAACAAAAAATATAACGTCATACTAGTGAACATTATGTTTTTAATGATGAAATAACGCGAACACGTCTCATGTACAATAATTTGAGAGATGGAGAAAACGTCGCTCTTCTTAACAAGATAATTGTGGAAATAGATGATTAATTATTAATATTAAAAACCTAGGAAATTATGTGCAAATATCTTAGTCGGCTCTCGAATTGGTTCAAATGTGTGAGAAGAGTGCAAATCCAGGAAACCATGCTATGAAATATTAATTCAAGAGTAGAGAAGGAGAGACATCTGGTAGATGACAAAGAGACGCGATGATAAGAATGTTTAAAAGAAAAAAATAATCATGTTACGTCGAATGAAAATGGGAGACGNGCGCGCTCATGCGCCTACCGACTGCGCCATCCCGTTCGCCACCCGGGCCCGTCTATCATTCTCATTCAACTTGTGAAACCTAAAGACCTCTGAGGTGCCGGGTGGCGAACGGGATGGCGCAGTCGATAGGCGCATGAGCGCGCTGAGCTCAAGGTCCCGGGTTCGAACCCCGGTCCCGTCTCCCATTTTCATTCGACGTAACATGATAAAACTGTTACCTGGCGGTGAGGTTCACCGCAATCTAAGAGATTTCTATGTTTGTGAACGAGAAAAAATAATTCGTAAGAAAGTGGAACTCGGGTATTACTACATTGTAATCACAAATTGTGTCTGAAAGAAACTCCCCTCCGGTGGCTCATTGCTGGCAGACATGTTCGCCACCGAATCACTATGGTCAGAGAAAAAAAAATTGTTTGCCGTTCACATTAATGTCCCAGTTCATATAGCAGTGACAATTGAAAAACAAACCCTCCTCCTTCTGTCCACCTCTTACTACCCCTAATATCCTAACTCCTACTATTGTTAACAACTCCTACTAACACCTCCACGTTGGCTAAGTTGTTCGTGAACCCAGCTAACCGATCCACCTATTAACAAGCCCCTACTACCCACCTCTTACCTCCTACCGCCCCATGTAGATAAGTTTAAATAGCACGCTGAATTTCCCATTTACAATACTACAAAAAAAAAAAAGAAAAATAGGAAAGAGCCCGTACAGAATTGTGTTCAGTGATGAGACTTCTCCTTGGCTTAAACGTTTCGTTAATAAACAAAATTATTTTATGACGAATGAGCTATTCACAAGAGATCCTACAATGTTTATTATATCCACAGAATGTTCCGTGTAGCATCAGTGATCTGCTGCTAGCAACATTAAAATTTTCATATATTAGATGAACTGACAATAAGTTGATTTCAAGAGACGCATTTCCATAACTGTACTTCTGGATCGTTTGATTTCATGCCCCAATTATTTCCTGCGAACGAACGTAAAAATAAATTATGTAACTGCAAGAAACCAAACATGATTTACTAAGTGGCAGGAAACATTATTAATGTTATCCGTGACACCCAACATTTATTAAAAGTTGGAAATTTAGAAATTAATTCGCTAGCAAGTAACATTAAAAATTTATAATACTATATGAGAATTGTAATACCATGCTCATCTTGTATTTCCATATAATTTAATAAAACAAATATTTCGTTGAAAATTATTATTCAATTCCATATCTAGGAGATGTAAAAATAATAGTTAAATAACGGTAAATGGAAAAAAATCTCTATTACAATTAGATTTAAAGTCACACAATTTTCATTTTGCGTGAAATACTCGTAAGCTGTATAAGAAAGTAAGCTGGTGGCGGAGTACTAGCAGAGGAATATTGTAAATCTTTTTTGCGAGACCAATTGCTGTACCAAGATATCATTAAGTAACATTAAAATTTACTCTCAGATTTAAATTGTTTGATAAGTCCATATTTCCTCAATAGCGAAAGTGGTACTCTTGATTTTATAGTTTGGTGCCCCGTGTATTAAAAGCCTGATTATGCCGCAACCCGCGAAGTCAGTGTGTCGGAAAGGTAGCATTCGGTAGGCGCTTAACAAATAATGACGTCGACTCTGTGATCATCGAATAATAACGTCAAATATTATACAACGCGTTTTATTTATCACGCTATTTCACAAAACATATTTTGTGTATAAAATGTTTTTGCAGTGATATCCTCTACAGAACATAGTCTTTAGCAATCAAGATAAATCTTCGGGTTACAATTCAGAAGTACAGCATACAGCAGATTACAGTTCACAAAGGACACATCACCGTGTCCACACAATAAATTCGAGTTGAATTTCATTGGATAGAGAAATATGACAACAATTGTTAGAATTTTTCCTGTCTAATATTTAATAGCTTATTTAAAAATAAAAGTTTGTACATTTGAACGTTAGTCCACTAAGCAAAACTATAGCATATAATGGATATTTATCAGGTTTGTTGGCATTGTGAAGTGATTAAGACGAGACAGTTCAGTTTATCAAATTTCTGTTCTTAATTTTTGAACGTAAATTCACGATTTTTTTTTCGTGGAAACGCGATTCTGGTGATAACACTTCCTTGGGTATGGGTATCTCCAAGTTTGTGGGTTGAAGGGAGGTGAAAACACATATTTTATACGACTTGTGGTACCATAAAACTCAAGAAAATTACTTTTTCTTCATTATGAATTTTCATAAATATATTCCTATTATTGTGGTTTATGCTGCATGGTTCCTGCTGATTCTATGTATCTTCATATATTCTGTTAATATGTGTAAAATGTGTAAAAGATTGCTGGAAAAAAATGAATTCAAACTCTCAGGCAGTTTTGTGTATGTTCAGCAAGTAGTTATAAATTTGGATAATTGAATCATGGGCGTTACGAGGAACATTGGAAAATCCTTGAAACAGAGTGGTCTAGTCTCTGAATGTAACTGAACACAATACATTTATAAAGCAAAATGGAAATGAAAAAATTGTATAATTTTAGTTTCTTTCTCTATTTGTGAAATGTGCCAGACTTGAAGCTGTTACAGTTAACTGCGAAGGATTCAGCATTAATTCTTTAATATCGAAAAAAATAATCATTTATTGACATTAAAAATAGGGATGTAATTATCAATCAATCCTTCGCAAGTTAATAGGCGAAAGACAATAGAATCTTTTAAATAATTTCCTGCTTGGTTCAAAACATTGCAACCACTTCTGGGCGTAATGTGATAACTGTTAAGAAACAATTTCCGGATAAATAATTAAACTATCTCAGCAACTAATTAACGTACAGCGCTCATTGTCAGGACTACATTTTAAAGCCAAAATAATGAAAATTAATTGCTCTTTACAATAATTATTGCAAAAATCAAAGCAGAGGTTTCGTAAGGTTTTTGCAGTAGTTAAAAAAACAGATTTGAACGAACGACGTCTCATTTTATTGGTTTTATTAAGGCCTACAACTCGCTTATATATTTTTTTAGTCTAGGATCAATACCCAATACTAGTCCAAAATAACAAGATAAATAACTTTTGTATTTTGACGACATCGCAAAAAAATTGATCACCTCTACAATCCTTCAAAAAAATGTGTACGGTCATATTCGTGTTTTAAGGTATAAAACACCGCCTCACCATCTTAAATTTTTTTCGCCTTTATTTCCCCATTGCCTGACCTGTAAATGCGAGCATTGGTCTCTTCACCGGTATAATGATATTAAAAGTAAAAAAAACGAATATATAACAGTTTGTTTTAATAAAGTTTTAATATTTTTTTATTTAATTAGCAAATTAAAATATTTCATTAAATGTGTTATGAAAATTAATTCTAAAAAATATTTATTAATAATTCAATCAATATAATTTTAATAATGACTAATGCGAGTGTATATCGGTCTCGTGATATGTCATTATCATAAAAAATAGAAACAAAAGTAAAATGATAAAATGTTACCTGTAGTTTATATTAAAAATTTTTCTACTGTCTGCAACAGTGTGAAAATAATTTTCATCTAGCTATCTTATAATATGGGTTTCATTTGCTAATATACAGTGGCCATGTATGCAATATAGGTTATATTCATTTGTCGCTGTAAATAAAATATTAAAACGTAAATGTCAGCGTGAAGGTTAAATAGAAATAGATATCTGAGCGTGATATTAATTTCACTACTGGTAATAATCAAGAAATATAACTAAAAATATACTTGAAGCAAACAATTCATTTTGACGTTTTTCTCGATTATATACATCATATCCTTCCACAGGCAATTATAATTTCTGGTAACAAGATGTCCTCCAAAACCTTGAAAGAAATAAAATTAATCCTTGTTAAAATATACAGAAAAAAACATAATATATATGTCCATGAATTATCACTAAAATAGTTTTGAAATAAAAAAACACCAAAAGGAGATTTAATAGATTCAATTTTTTATATTGAATATAAAAATTAGTTGAAAGTGTATGGGATCATAGGCTTAATGAACTATTTTCAAGCATCCGAAATAACGCTGAAATACGTTGTCGAATTTCTGAAAATCATTCAAAAACCATTTACAAATTCTGAACAATGTCCTTGAAAATTAAAATTACACGTTAACCTAATTTATAAATAACCAGCTATCTTTATTATTATCATTAAAAACGTACTTAAACCTTGCTAATGTACATGAAATTTGGATGGACCTCCTTGAATATATTTGACGAGAGGAACCCCTCGTAGCAAATGTCCTATTGTCCCCCGTTAAATACACAACTTCTCCTGAATCGCCAATGGAATTGGTGAACATCTAGCTTTTCCTTTGCTTTGGATATTCTAAAGAAAGACAAAGATGTATTTTACAAAATTGATTTATCTTCTTAAATCAATTACGAGAATAAGAAATTTCTTAATTATAAAAGAGTACCAGGTTAAGCACTGGCTGAATCAATAGAAAAGAGAAAAATCTATCGGAGTTGAAACTTTACATTTTGAGAGGATATTGATTTGTATTAAGGGTGATAAGTAAATATGGATTTGCACACTATTTTTCCCAAGTTTCTCTCCATGGTTTGTTTCTTATATATCTCGATACCACTTCAATACTGTGATTCAACTTTATTAAATTTTCATTTGCTTTGCCGGGAAAGATGCTACCCTGAACGTTTCGGAATAACAATAGATATTCCATATCGAACTGTACAATGCCTGTGTAATTTTTCCCATAAAGAGTCTAATCTATAACACCAAGTACTCCAACATTACTTTACGTATCATTTGTGACTAATTTTTTTTCGCTACGAGGCTTTTAATTTTTAATATAATTTCGTTGTTATTTGAAACAATATTTTTGTCCGTGACTTGAGGGTCAATGGGAATATTTCTCATAGACTATCTTTCGTTTAATAAAAGCTTCCTAGTTATGTGACATCACTTACCTGTCTCTCATTTTACATTAAGTTCAAACATACGTTCTCCTCGTAGACGAAAAGAGGAAGTAAAACATTTATATGTGATACAAATTCTGGCTATAGAAATTTGTTCTAGTCGTCATACTTGCTTGGAAGTTGTCATTTTCTCACTGTTTTCATAAAATCTCTTGGCACAATGTGTTGCTTACTTCACGAATATTGCTAGATACCAAAAATTTGGTAGTCAATACTCTTTTCAAATGAATTGGTTTCATGAACAAAATTAGATTTATTTGCTGTTTTTTGTGTCTCAACATCAAGTTATTTTCATAATTACGTGTCCTTTGAACTATAAAAATCTGTATCGGATACTTGTTTTAATAGTATGGCATGTTATCGAAGGTCTGTGATGTTATTGATCCATTACAGTGACGAGACTGAGCGGAATACGAAGCAATTTTTTTATAGTTTTCGGGTCAATACATTAAAGAGCTGCATATATCTCAGCATTATACACATTTGCTTCCCTCGATAGATCCATTAAAGAGATATTTTCAGTGATGAAAGCTCTATCCCCTTTCATTTCTGTATTCTTTCAATCTATGTAGATCGCGTTTTCGCAGTCATATTCATTCAGAATCGGCAAGAAGTTCGACTTTAATACAAAGGGTTTGTATGACTCTTCATATTTTTCTGTCAAATTTAGATGTTTAAGGATATCTGTAACCACTGTGAAACTTAATATTGAGTGTACGTAAGTAAAGATGTCGGAAATCTAAGTTGTTTGGGGTCGTACAGAAATTACGGAACGTACTCTCAGGACGAAAGGTGATTGTAATATTAATAGACTATGTCACGTCGGTGTCCAAGTTTTTTGCCTTGGTGTTACATAACGCTCAGTTTTATAGAGCCCTAAGTTAACCCTAATGTTTGTCACCGTAATCCACGTACCCAACCTCTCAGAAAAAGCACCGAGCAATGAGAACCGTACAATTAAGTCAGTGTATCGAAATTCATCTCCACGTTTTCCGATAAAACGGCAGGACGTTGTACTAACGTTTCTTAATTATTGAGGGTACTAATAGTTATTGTTACCGGTGTGTTATGAATAAGAGAGTTCAAGATGATAACATTCGCTTTCTAAAATTTATGGACCGGTCCTTATGATGCATACTTTCATTGCAGTGGATACTATTTAAATGTGTTCTTGTGTTACAACAGTGATGGGTAAATATAAATGTGTTCATTTTTAAAATGATTCAGTTTTATCTATGTATTATTTAATTCTATTCGAGATTGAAAAAATTTTCATTGCTGATATAACATTTATCAATTTTCTTTAAATTGTGTGAAGCGATTACAATGACACATTAAAACACCCTAACGGTGCTGAAAAAATTAATCCAGTCATAAAGTAAGCGCTTAAACCCATTTAATAGATTTAGTAATAACACGCTGTGACGCATAATACTGATTTTTTTTTTCGGGGGTATTTCTAATCCATCACGTGCCCTTTAGAACCATCCTTCGTAGTCTGCGGAGAGAACGAGAGCTCACAGAGCGATTGCAGTGGCAACAAAGTTACAATTTCATCTGCGAAGCCGCGTCGCTGTCTGAGAGTATTACACACGACCCCCCCCCCTTAATCCCGGAGACTCATTTCCGGTGAGCTAACCTTCTAGCTCGTCACCCCAGTTGATGGTAGGTCTACAAAGTGATGGTTTCTCCTCTAGGTGTAACGGCTTTTCATAAATTTTCAGAAAACGACCACTGACCTGCTTTGGATGTGCAGGATGGAGTCAGGAACTCGCATTTATCAAAAGGTTTATTTTTGTGTGAGAATTCAGTCAGCGTTCTAACTAGAAAGAGAGAGATTTACGGTGCGATTTGGAGATGAGAAGGATTGTTTAAAATTATTATATTCTTGAATGTAGCAAGTACATGAAAGAAAGATAGTAGAAATTGCGAAGGAAATTATGTACAAAATATTTGTCCCCACAAAAATGTATATGAAGCCGAATTTCAAAATAAAAACACTAATGATTTCATAAGATTGTTCAGATTGTCCCTCACGATCCCACTGAAATGACGACCTCATTCATTGGTATGCGGTAGATAAAAACCAATAACTGAGATTGCAATTTTTACATTGTTCCAGTTGCCTATCATTTTCATTTTTCTTACAAAAAACTGATTTATTTTCTTTAAACCTCTCTTTGTTTATTGAAGGACTTTTGTTTACCATTAAAAAAGAATAAAATAAAAACTACAAAATAATTATTTAAAAATTAAAATAAATACTATCATTTGCAGAGCCAAAATCCTCTACAGTTACAAAACGAGATAATCTTAAAATGCATTATATAAGAAATTAAACCTATATTATTTTTCATATCCGGATATTTATTTTTCATGACAAAATATAAGAGATTCATATATTTTGAATGTTACCTTTGACGCGTCTCGGGCTAAAAGTAGCGTTGTAAGAGATATTTTCAAATTATGAAAAATTATTCTTGGTGTTACCTTTACTAATAGTAGATGTTTGTTGTTTATTAATAGTGGATGTAGTGGAATTGTTCCAGGAAACAAAAAAATAATTTTGGAGATTCCGGTACTCTACACTCCAGATTTATAGTTTGGGGTATTCACATGCTACATTTAAAATAATTTTGTACTTTTTATTTCAAGATTCTGATCAAATTTCGTGTTCCGTTTTTTGTCCTTTAGTGAATTCTACGGTCAGTTTTCCTCCGTAGCTTCCGCTTAAACAAACATTTCGTTTTAAACTCGACTTTTACTCGCTTATCATAAACAATAATTCATCCTGGTTTTCATAAACAATAATTCCCGGGTTTTCCCATCCTGACCCTGGTTTTGCTCCTGTTTTCCTTGGGGTAGAGACGGATTTCTTATATAGGCTCTCTAGGCGTTGTCTAGGGGCGTGTTTATTGTAACTATAAATCGTGAATTTAGTGTTATTTCAATTCTTATGATTTTTAAACTATAATCAGAATAATCTATAGTTCGATAATTATTTATACATGTAAATTTTTTGCGTTAAATTACAAACATATTGACATTCTATTAGTATTATAAATCGCAGCTAACTTTTCATCTTATCTAGGAATTTTTGCTGAAATTTTTAAATCCACCTCTGCCTTAGGGCCCTTGATCGGAATTGATGGGATGGTCCCTTGCTTGCTTCGGGAGAGTACATTAGTTTATTGTCCTGCACGTGGTCATACGAAGTTTGTACTGTGTTTTGACAATAAATTTATTATTATTATTCTGGGTAAAACTTTTCGTCGGATGAGCTTTATTTCCTAACCGCCCTTCATGGCGTATTTCGTTTCCAAGCAGCTTAAAGATCGAAACCAGGATTATTATCTGTCAGAAACCCATCACTCCGCTTCCCCTCATTCAACCCTTTTTCCCCTTCGACGACTTTTTAATTATCGTCTTCAGATATCTCAACATTGCATCTTCCTTCAAATAAAATACTTCTACAGAGAATAAGTTGACTTATGTTAACCGTCTGATTAAAGAAGTTCGTGGCATTCGGGAGATGGAAGGGAGAAAGGAAACGAGTTAGAAGAAGATAAAAGAACAGAAAATAAATAAAAAAGAGGATAATTCAGTGATTGTGAAGGGAGGTGGAAAGGAGTTGTCGAGTTTTATTTAATTTGATTTCCAGTTTATTTTCAGATCGAGATGAAGAAGTAAAAATGAATTAGATTTTCTTTATTACGTTTTCAACATTTATTCTGCGTTAATGAAGTACTTTAATCTTCAAATTGAAATA
>NNCF01128175.1:45506-64074 GCA_002313205.1 Laupala kohalensis | reverse complement strand
TATATATATATATATATATATATATATATATATATATAGAGAGAGAGAGAGAGAGAGAGAGAGAGAAGAGTAATATATAATGAAAGAATACTTGCAAGCTTGGTAATGACACAGTGAACAGACAAGATTATGACCGAATAAATGAAAAAACAAATGACCTCAAATCTTTATATAGTCCTTCGAAAATAAAGTAGGTTAAATCAAAGATGCTTGTTGTCTACTGAATAGAATAACTAACTCTCGTAATACAAAGAAAATTCTCAGAATGGTACATACGAATATATTCAAGATATTTTAAGAAAATTATATTTGCTCTTGGAAAGGGTTGAATTATTTAATCCAATTTCGTTGGCAGAAAGTGTGTTTGAAGAAGCGTATAAAACTCAACTACGTTAAATAAGAAGTGCAAATCCTTGGCGGGTTTGTCGTCAAAGTATAGGTGCATCCGAGAACCTTAATTACATCCATGTGTCAATTTAATACGTCTAATGTGCTACAAGCTCGTGCTTTTGGAGGGAGGAGGCGACCTCAGTTCCAATTTCTCCTTTTGCGAATTCGTGTTATCCAAACCCTTGACTCTCGAATCTCCTTCAATTGGTCTGGCTTAGCCACACGAGTCGCGTGCCAATGAGAGGGAGGAAGCAATTTCGACTAATATGACGCATTTGCACGTCTGAGGACTCCGACCACACGAACCGCTATCGGAATGACGAAATTACAGTTCTGAGGACACAAACATGATCGCGCTCGTGAGGGAGTTGGTGGAAGCTATTTCGCAGCTTGAACGACGCGTTAGAAAAGAATCTCAGAAAGAAGATTTTGTCTCTTATATACGTCGTAAGAGAAGAAGGGATTAAGTTCTATTATGTGACCTTAGTGTGAAAAATAATCTTGAAGGTTGAACACAGGAATGATCGTTTTGACTAATATTTCTCGGATGTGATGATAATTAGCAAAAATCATATAATATATATAAAATAAATAAATATATTTATTGTCAAAATATTTATGTAATTCGCTCCATGTGGTTACGAAGAAAAGCAACGTATATTCTTTGTGACATTTGCATATTAATGTATTATTGCTATTCTCGTTTTTTAAATAGAGGAAAATAGTATACACCCTTAAGTCTGCATATGATAACATAGCAGAAACTGTTGGTATAAACAATAATGAATAACTTTTAGAAAGTTACTAATCGCTATTGCAATCTTAATGGCTTACACATATATATTTTTTGGTACTTTGCCCCGATTAATTTTTTTGTGTACCATCGGAAAGAGAAAACGAATTGTACCTATTTTGTAATTATGAAAAAATAGTGTTTGAAAATTTAAAAACGCTGTGAAAAAGATATTTTCTTGCTCAAAAGTACTTTCGTTTTGGTTAGCGGTACAGAAATTGATGATCTTTAATTTTTTTTTAAACACCCAAGAGGTTGGATTAGAATGGACCAATAATATTGAGAAAAATTAAGAAAACGTGATATGAGTCAAAATTTTCCTCAGAGGGCGAGAAATTATCTAGCGAAACGAATAACGAAGTGAATATTTTGTGTCGTGAAAGTCGGTATAGGGGTCATTTTTCGGGTAGAAACTTTTATTTGTGAAGAAAATTAAAATGAAATGAAGTACTGATAATTGGATATTTCTTTAACTTTAAGATCTTTATAGAAGTTAATTAAGTGATCATTCTTTCTACAGTTGTTTTCGATACGAATCAAATGAACCCTCAACTTCTAGCGTATGACTTATGTAAACTGTTTTCTTGCTAACTGTTTACCCATGAAATTCAGTATGAAATTTTTAATTAGGGCAACAACTTGTGACCCTAAACATTTATTTACACTACAGCTTTTGCTCGCAAAAGTTAAGTATTTTTAAAATATTTATATGCTCTTTTATTTATGGTGATAGTAAAATAAGACTTGTTTTTTTTTTCAAATAGTCATCAAAAATATCGGAAATACCGTGAGGGCTTAACTGTCCTAAAAAAATAGCGTCATGCGTAAACAAAACTTAAAAACGTGTACTAGATTTTGCTGCAGTTCTGGTGTTTATGCTAGAGATGATCGATGTGGCACAAACAGTATCGCAGCGTTTTCTGCTACGATTGAGCAATAAAATTTGAAATATTCCTCTATACCATAAAACCAGCAGTAAAAGGAAATTAATGGAGTTTTCGTTGTACACATATACCCCTTATCATATTCTTCCGCCTTTTTCCATAATACATGAAGTCATTCTACGATATTGATTATTTTGGGCTTGTACCCTATCATTTCAACCCCATAAATAGTATCTCACAATGATAAGTAACATTTTCAATTGAAGTACTAAGCACTCGCGGCTTATTTCACGTTAATTTTCTTATTTTGCAAAATTATTCTTTCTTAAATCCCAATTCATATCAGTAAAGGTTATTAATATTTGGTAGTTTGTTTGTCTTTGTGTATCCTTAACCAGTGGTTCCCTAACTTTGAGACCAACGGAAAAATTATCTTTACGCTTTCTTTATCTATGTCCCTCCGGTACCTCAGGGTTAGCATGATTGCTCGACACTGAATCTCTCCCGGTTCAATTCCGGGCGGGGTCAGATACATTTTGTAGCTTTTCATTTATAGCCCCAACCACCCACCTCGTACCTCCTATCACAACCCTAATACAACTACTCATTGTAAAATAAAATTCTCACTATATTTAATCCTAGATTAAATTAGTCCGCTCGGTAGCTCAGGCTAGTGCTTTAGCTTGCCACTTAGATACATAATTGTACTGAAATTTTTGTGATCTTCTTCCTTAGGTCTTGGAAAAAGGTCTACGCTTGTTTCACTTTAACAACATAGATGGGAGTAAGGAACTAAATTCCAAAAACGATATAGTAATTACGCCTAATATATTTAAATAGATTTTCATTTATTAATAGACCATTTACAGACGCATAATTTGAATTAAATACTAATTCATTTACAAATATTCTCATAACGCTTATACTCCTATTTGTGACATCATTCATTGTCAGAATATTTGTAAATACAAATGTATTAGATTCAAATTATACGTCTGCTCGGTTAATAATTGAATTCCAAGAAAATGTAAGTATTGTTTTCTCTTAAGGATAGATTAAGTGTTGCGTACATAAACCGAGGTTTGAAATAATATGCGACCGAATAACGGAGAGAATTTTACGTGTAACTCAATTTTAATTAATAGAAATAAATTCGTTGTTTGCTTTTTTAAATTCACACCAACATTTTTAGTGATGAGATTCGAAATGTCTCTGGTACTGTTTTCAAATGTTTCAGTCGATTTCGTACTTCCATAATTTGTGACTTGTAACAAACCAACTAAATGTAAACGCATATTGCAGAAATTGTGATTTTATTGAAATGTTTAAGAAGATCTAACAAAATTATTTGAAAATCATAATATAATGACTAGTTACACGTGGTATATGATTAGTTGTTTCATTTTTTTTTTACTTTTTTTGTGGGGCTTTACGGCTCGACGACATCGAGGTCATTAGAGCCCTAAAAACTTGTACAGGTAGGGAAAATGCAGTTACGCACTAGGGAGAGCTAACATGACTCCCCTCGCGTGTGGGACTCGCTGAATGACTCAACTATACCCACTAAAAACCCTCCTGATTTACAACTAAAAACTCAAATATCAACATATCTCATTTTTTTAAAAAAGAAGAAGAAGAAAGAGGAAAATGAAAGATGCCCTAGCGTCGGGATCGAAAAGAACAAGAGGCAACCAACGGAGATCGGGAAAAAGAAATGAAGGAGCCTTACACAAGTAAGTGGAAGTAATGTCAGACTCAGCACGGGGTCCCGTGTTTGCCAAACACGTACTTATTAGATGTAAGTCCCCTGGGGGGTCNGGGGGGGGGGGGGTACTCTAAGATCAGCATGTGTTCACTAACCAGTATTCCATAAAAAGTAGAGTTATCCATGTTATTCCTGTCAGCTGTACAATCTAAAATTGAATTTATTACCTGCAAATCTTCATCATTATAACTTTCTATTGAAATCGCATTAATTAAAATACGTTTTCAGTAAAAGAAGTGATCGTTACGAGAGTCCTGGCGAGTTGAGTATAGAATGGATTCCTCATTAATACACCCACAAATTAATAGCTGCTTTCTTTTATAAAACAGTTTTTTTTGGAGAAGTATATTTATCTATTAATGAAGTGAAACAAATTCTAGCTTCTTGTTGAACCAAAGGTACTGAGTATTTTTCTCTACCTTTGCAATTACCTGAAGTTGAATGAAGATGTAGAAAATCAAATAGATGGAAATACAGCAAAAACACATAAAATAAATATGAACTTGTCAAGTATTTACAACTTATGGTTGTGATCAAAATTTTACTGTTATAACTGTTTATAATCCAGTAATAAGGACGACACTTGTGAGTCAATCCAAAGACACATACGCATTCATATGAACTATTTCTATACTTCAATTTATGTATGGTACGATTTGTAACAGAGAATATTTTGCATCAAGTGCTTTCTAATTATAAATAAACAAACTTAGTCTCAGTTGCGTATGACCAAGTGGAAGACAAAAACTAATATTATTTCCGGAAATAAATAGCAAGAGACCATCCCATCAATTTTTGTCAAAGACCCTGAGGCAGAGGCGGATTGAACATTTCAGCTCACTCCAAAGATAAGAATACAAATAGTAAGCTACGTGTTAGAATATCAACAGAATACCAACAATTTTGTATTAATATAGTTCAATTCGAGATTAAATATTAATATAGTATTAATGAGACCATTTCGCCTAGGCAAGACTGCCTCGACCCGAAGAAAATCGGAGAAAACCCGTGGCGTAGATGAGGATATTTTACTTCTATTGTATGTACTGTGGTTTAAAACTCCCATATTTACTAGTGATGCAAAGATAAACAAAAGGGGGCAACGTTTCACATTGCGGAGTTTGCTCCCATCTCTTGCAGCAAGATCCAAAACATCATGTTAGTTATAGAGAGATTTTAAGATTTTTATTTTTCTCTTATTAACCCCCTTTCTCCATTATAGTTATTCCAAGGGTCAATACACACCTTTTTTTCATTCTCTTATTCCCTTTCGTTTCATTTTTCGTTTTGCCCAGATGTTCAGTTGTCCACACCGCCATTTTAATAATTGTGCACTTCCGTCCCCTTCCGATAAAAGGAGGATGTAGTGTCCTGATACACCGTTTCCTCATTTTTCTACTTTAAAACAGAATTTCTCAAATAGATCAAATTTTTCTCTCGTTGCTGTTAGGTTGTCCATGTCTTGTTTAGCACATCCAATTTCATGTATTCCCGTATATGTTGTAACACGATCAGCTGAGATGTTCTCTGGCCTGTTAACAAGTTCCTGCTAGCCACAACAGACAGCAATAAGATCCGTAGACATGATACATATCTCAAAACCAGGAAGTGTGATTTAGGAGAACAACAATACCAGATAGATATAACAGTAACAAAGTGAAATTGTTTGCCAAAAATTATAGGCATTTTTTTAATGAATAGAATTTTAAATATTCTAATTTATATGAACTGAATTTCTTTCGCGATATTTCTTTGTCAGAACAATGAATTTGGAAATAACTAGCACCAAAAAATAAAAATAAAAATGTTTCTAAGTCTTCTTTCTTCGAAACGTAAACTATTATATGTCTGTCTACTTTTCAGTTAATTGTTTTCTCTAAAACTAAATTTCGTTGTACAGTTAATCCGAATCAAAGCAGGCCAACATCACAACATGAAATTCAGACAACGTCAATGGGATATAATTCGGTCTCCCCTTTGATATCTGCTTGTCATGGATCTTCGACGTCCAAGCATCAACTGCACCCTCCTGCTTTGAGTGCTGCGCTCCCTCAGTCCTCAGTGAGGACAACCCCCATCCCGCTCTCATCCACTCCTAATGGCAAATTGATAATGAGCAGGTCAGCCGCATGAGGGCAGCGAGGTAACGTCAATTACGGAACCGAGACTCCAATGGACTGGCGCTGGAATTAGCTTAACACAGACAGGAACGCGATGACAGCAGGAAACGGAAATGGACGTCAATAATTAAATTAAGTAAATGCGAGTGTTCATAAAAGCGAAGAATTAAAAACAATTAAAATGTTGAATTCTTCACTTTTATGAACACTCGCATTTACTTAATTTAATTATTGAATGAACGCCTATATTAGTAGGGATTTAAATGATAAAAACAATTAAAATGTTGATCATTTAAATCCCTACTAATATATAAATGCGTAACGCCAAAGTGTGTCTATTACCTGATCACGACTAAACCACTGAACGGATCGTGATGAAATTCGGCAAGGAAGTAGTTTAGATTCCCAGAATGAACATAGGCGTTCATTTACAAAAGTAGGCTTCCACCGTCGGAATCTGTATGAATTAGTTTATAGGTCTGAACGACTCTGACATTGCCCTGAAGAAAGTCACATCATGATGGCCGAATCGTTGGTAGCTTTATTTACTAAGACGCGGTTTGTCCCGGATATATAAGTTCATACAGGTTTTCATTTTTTAAATGTGTGATAATGAAAAAAATGAGTTTTTACAATAAGTAACGATGAAATCGAGAAGAAAACTGAGTTATATTTGCTCATACGGTTTTACACCATTAAATAAAGACTGACTTTTTGAAAATCTGGACAAAAACCCTGCAGACACGAAATTTGGCAGAAAACAAATGTGTCTGGATGTTTTTAGCAATGTTCTTAGAAAAGGTTAATAACTCATATTTTGCAAGTAGAAGTCCGAAATTTTGAAATGTTGTCACAAACATAATATTCGCTGAATAAGAATTATTTTGACACTTTTAGTTTATTTTATAAAAAGTAGTAAAGTCAACATATCGGGGAGATGGTAAAAATCATGTTTATTGAAACATTTCTGTTTTTGAAACAGTATTATTCATTCTTAGAACCATTTTTTAAACTTGAGTATAAGCAGAAGAACATGACAGATTTAATGGTGTTAATTAGTTTTTTCTACGATTTTTATGGCATCTACAGCAGTTCAAATGTGGGACCTGTAATTAAAAAAATCCGATAATAGTGTAGGAGCTGATTACTTGAGTAGGCAAAAATTTCGCACTGGAGTTTCTCTTCAGATTCGTGTTCATTGGACACTCAAGGGTAGGAACGTGCGTGTTGCCGACGTCACTAAGGGCAGGTTTAGGAGTAAGGTTGCGGGGGTTAAAAATATGTGGCAAACGCGCCGCGCTATTACAGTATTTAAGTAACTATCGATTGTGCAGAAATGCTGATCATAACAATATTTCCTCTTTTAATTCTAAACAGTGGCCGTAATCAAGGGAGGAGGGATCTGGGGTACATTTCTGTTTGAAAATATATACAACACAAATTTTAAAAATTTATTTTTTAATAAAATAAATCAACTCATCAACTAGATAATTAACAATTAGCAATATTAAATAGTGACCAAATTTATTAATTATTTCAAATGGTAAATACATATTGAAGGATAAGGATTTCATGACCAAATCTAAATTTTATAAAAATACAAGTCAAATATTTCATGGAAATATGTTTTTAATGCAGATAAAATACACAAGCAACAAGTATATGAGAGTTATAAAATAAAATCCTAATCAATATCTTTCTTTAGAATATATTCTTTACAATGGTTGTCTTGAAGAGGTCGTCTTCTTAATCCGAGTCAGTCCAGGGGAAATAGACATTCCACAAAGCAAATAGACATTCGTATAGAGATGAAATTTGGAATGCATCTTAATGTCATCATTCCAAATGAAATATCAAAAGTACTCATCGATCCCACTTGTAATATAAAAAAATTTCAAGGTCAAAGGTCCTGAAAAACATTCTTTTTATTTATAATCATAATTCTTTTTATTTATAACAATTATTATTTTTATTTATAATAACTATTTCCAAAAACCTTTGGAAAAAAATTGGAAGTAACACAAAATAATATCTTTATAATTTAATTAGCTTTTATTCTCACACAAATTGATATATTAGTGAGATAATTTGTATGTTTTAAATACATGTAGCATAAAAAATTGGCATTAATTTGTTTTTAATGAAAATAGAATGACATTTTTTAATGTTTTCAGTTATTTTATTAATAACAATTTTTATTCTTATCTTAGGAGAGTGCTGAAATGTTAAATCCGCTTCTTCCTTAGGGTCGTTGATCGGAATTGATGGGATGGTCCCTTGCTTGCATCCGGAGGGTAAGTTAGTTTGTCCTAGTACGTGGTCATATGCAGATTGTAACTGATATTTTGACTGTAAGTTTATTATTATAATTTATTATTTGGATGCTCAATGCCGCATAGCAAAATAATTCTCACCTGTTACAAGAAAGGATTACAAGTTTTACATGTTGACGTCTTATAAGATGAGAACTGGTAACAGCAGTGAACGCCATTGGTTTAACCCCTTCGAGGCATGGTCGTGAGGGGTGACATGGACGGGGGATGGAAGGAGTAGGGGCGTTGAAAGGAGTGGGGCGCAGAGTACGGTTTCTACACTCACCGCTATCATGTGTTGGACTATTGCATCGATTGGATGGGAGAGAATCGGGTCACGCAAGGTGAATCGCATGTAATTATCCTTTTCGAAATAAATTAAAAGCAGCGCACTGGGCATACTCTGGAAAAACACCTTTACCAGAAATCAATTATATTTATGGTACTACGAAAATATATATTTAACAGAAAATATTCATTTCGTGACTTTTTGGTTGTTGACATCATAAAGAAATTGTCATTTTCGAATACGAAATATGTTGAGAACAAATATAAAATATTAATATAAATATTTATGTTGGTGATGGCTGCTCATTCAATCGGCGTATAATATAATTATTACTTTTGACAACATATCTTTAATACGAAATGTTATACGTACTGCTACACGCATATTAAAAGAAAACTTTAAACTATTTCTAAGAAAGCAATCACAAGGAATCCTGTAAAATTCTGCAGGGTGCTGTATGTGTTAGGAAAAGATAAGAAAGAAATGAAAAGGATACCAAAATGAATAACATAAAATTTGTTTATTTGACGATAAAAATTAGAAATGATTTACCCATTAATTAATCAAACATACTATGAAGTATACAATTACGTAGTATGTGATAATTTATCTCTTTTTCCATACTTTATGTACTGCGTAATACGCTACATCATCAATTTTCACACCAGCTTAAATGAACACTTTGATATTGCAAAACACATTTATAAAAATATAAAATAATAAGTTGACGCGCATTATTGTTGAATTATATTTTTTATGAAAGAATGGTTGTGATGTGAAAGTACATATTAAACCTAATTTGAATATTGATGATTATTTTATTGTGTTATATATAAATTCATATGATATCTTGTCAATTATAGTTACTCTTGAATTTTAGTTCCACGAAGTTGTATTTAAAAGATAAATTCTTACAAAAATCATGATTATTAAGAAGTTTTTCTCAATGTGAAACTTATCTTAATAGAAACCATCACAGGAGATGAATCATAGGTTAATCGATCAAGTATACTAGAAGAGCAGCGATTCTTGTCCTCTGAACATATTATCTTTGTCTAGAGAATGTTTCCTTTCGTTCGTCTGTTTCGTGAGAGATTGATGAGCATGCAGGAATGTGGTGCAGCGAGAGAAACCATCTCAAACGAAAATGAATCAGCATCCTCAGGGAGATTGTTATTCCTTGGGATTTATGGTAGAGCGATTCTCCACTCCGGCAGTTCTCTTCTTCCCGGTCTCAATCTCGCAGAAAGCTCGTCAGATATTTCTCTTTTTATAATGTTATCCTTTGCGTCAAAGAATGGATGTCAAAAAATAAATGAGAAATGTTGGAGTGGAATAAATTATTGTACACAATACATTGCCACTCTATAATCATTATGTATGTCAAGAAGAAACTTTAAATGGGTACATTCATTCTGAAAATTTTTTTTACGACGACAAAAGATAAAGTTTGAGAAACTCCGGAAATAGAACACATTTGTTTTCAACAATCATTTTAGAAACTCTAAAGACGTCAATATATTAAAATTATACCAGAACTTTGTAAATATATTCAACAATCGATGTTGTCCTGAATAACCTCGTTCATCAACATAGAGTGAAAACTATTAAACAGACTTTAATATGACATGTTATTTTTTATGGGGCTTTAGGACTCGCCAACATAGAGGTCATTAGTGCAGCTTACGTTGCAGTTAGAAGACCGCGAAATCTATTAGTTTATACATAACCCACGGATTGCGCTAGTTGCAGCTACGGCGCAGTAAGTAATGTCGAGATGTTTGAAACTTTGACCTTGAGATGTTTGAAAAAACTCGCTTTGAATGTATTTGTAGAATTGGGATAACAAATTGTTTTACGATCTTTAGAAGCGAAAAGTTTACGGTGATCATTATAAATTATATAGTGGTTTTATTTTATCAATAAGATCTGGTCAAGATACTTCATGTAAAGCCAGCAGACCGTGACATTTTGTGTAGTTTCCTTGATTCGTTTCAAAAGTTTGTTCGTAAAGAATATAGTTTTAAGCTAGAAACAATAATTTTTACCATGTAAAAGAATGTTTGGTTAATTTTATATTTCACAACAGTATTATATAAAATGTATTTATTTATTTCTTTAATAAATATAATATTTTGGAATCTCTTACAATATGGACCGAATTTACATTTCGTATTCTTTGCAAAGATACTCAGCGAAATTCAGTAAGTAAATTTTGCATTCTTTAAGTAATTGTATTCCTGGACATTTGAAACAGGATCTGAAGAATAACAATGATAAGTTTCAAAACGTAATTGAAACCAGGTTTTATTCGACGAAAGAACATTTTTTCATTAACGTATATGCGTTTTTGTAAATGTTTGGCTAAGGTACGTATTTGTATTTTATTTATATGGCAAGGATGCTTATTCTTTACGTTTCCAAAATGTGTTTTTGAATACGTGAGATGCTTATAAGGAATGCATCATTTTTCTAGACATGATTGATATTACTTTGAATTTTAAAAGATTTATATTACTTTGAGTTCATAAAAATTATCTTTACAATCTTCAAAACTGCAAAAACTAAGATCATTATAAATTATATAGTTTTCATTATTTTAATGTGTGTGCAGCAGGCGGTGGTAATTTGTATTCATTCCTTGATACATTGAAAAAGTTTGCTTACGTTCTTAAAAAATGAAGCTTTAGGCAAGAAACAATAATTTTTACCATGTTAAAGAATGTGAGATTAATTTCAAAATTCATAACAGTTTTAAACGTTCTACTTGACGCGTATTTTTAAATTATTCTAATAACGATCATTACTTTGAAATTTCTTACAATATGTCGAACAATAAAACATATTTGCGTTTTACATTCATTTCAAAGAGACTTAGTGAAATATAGTGATAACATTCTGCATTCTTAATATAATTTTGTTTGTGGACATTTGGAACTGGATCAGAAGAATAACAATGATAAGTTGCAAAACGTAATCGTAAAGTTTCAACCGTTAAAATAACTTTTATTCGATAATATGACGTATAAGTATAGTCACTGTTTAGTTCAGGTACGTATTTGTATTTTATTTTTATTGGAAACATGCTTATTAATTACACTGCCAAAATATGTTTTTGAATACGTGAGATACTTATAATGAATGAATCATTTTCCTTGACATGTTTGATATTACTTAGAAATTTTTTAAAAATATAATTTGAGACTGAAATTTGTTTTACGATTTATAAAAGTGAAATAAATAAAATCGTTATAAATTATATTGTGTTATAATTTTTTCAATGACATGATCAAGCCATTTTTCAATACAGTAGGCCGTGAAATTTTGAATTGATTCATACATTCGTTTCAAATGTTTGTTTACGTTTTAAAAGATTAACGTTTTAGGCAAGAAACAATAATTTAAACTATATAAAAATGTGTGTGAGTTTCTTTTTATATTTCAGAATCTAGTTTATACGTATTTATAAATGTTTATACAAAAATTTACTCTTACAATACGACTAAAAATTTCCCGTTCATTGGAAAGACATTCAAAGAAATACTGTGAGTACATTTAGCTTTATTTGTGCAATATTTAAGGCTTCTTAAGATACAAATTTTTAGATTAGGTTAGAACGTTTTACATGATAAAGAAATTTCATCTGTTATCTGTCATTTATACGTATCATTATAAGTTAGTTGTTTTACACCTTGCAATTTCTGTATGCATGTGGCTCATTTGTTTACTCCTTGAATATAGTTAACCATTAGCATAACGACTCAAGGAATAATATATCGATATTCAAATAAATTAAGTTTCGTGTTTATCGAGAATTTTTATCGATTTATTCTTTCATTTTGTACATACATTTCAGTGTTTTAAGTATATAATTACCAATTACAAAGGAAGGAATGTAACACATGACTTGAAAATTCACAGTGATATTTTTTGAAAAGACATTGGTTTCCAGACTCGACAAATAGGTTCGTATTATTAATGCAAGAAAGTGCAAAGAGTGTTTCATAAATTGTAATAATATAATAAATGATTCCTAGTTCAGAAGCAATACACAAGTTGTAAGCATAATTTATTTTCTTAATGTATACATCAGTAACGTTGGTACGCATGTACCAAGAATTTAGAGAAATATAATTTAGAATTTTTACGACAAACAGATCTGTGGAGTACATATTATTATTTGGAAATAATTCATAACAGTAAATACATCCAACAAATCAGTCATTTTGCAGAGAATTTTTTTGCTATTATACGGTATCGAAAAAACGTATTTTCTGCTTTTAGAATAAGTGTCACCGGATGCACTACGCGTTCGATGGACTTCATTTGCGGTGCGGTGAATCATTTGTATCTAGCAATAAGGTATTTTTCCCTTCTGGATGCCTTAGCACGGCCGCAGCCCTCAATTAGACCCCCAGCGAGCAAGGCGAGTCTAATCTTATATAAGCCTGAGAATACGTACCTGAGATAATCATTCACAAAATCGCATACGACACATTAGTGAATAAATGATATTTCGACTAATAAAACGTGACAACAATTACGTTTGGGAACTAATCATTGATGCAATTTCAAATTAGTTTTCAAAGATACGGTTTTCGTCACTTAATTTTTGCACAAAGATACAAAACAATTAAAAGCATATAGTACACAATACTTTAAGAAGTCCACGAAGCCTTAAATAACTTGCACTATCCGTCGATTAAATTCCCAATACGAATCTAATACAGTTCGGCGCCATTATAACATATGTATACCATTTTTTACATATCCCATATATGTTTTTTTTGCTTATTCCATATATGGGTTTTTCCCATATCCCATATATGCGTTTTTCGCATATTCCATATATGGGTTTTTCGCATATATCCGGAATTCGCATGTCCCATATATGCGTTTTTCGCATATCGCATATATGCGTTTTTGTCTCAGTTTCCGTCTAAGTTTCCCTCTCAGTTTCCGTTTCTGTTTCACTTTCATTTTCCCACATATGCGTTTTTCCCATGTATACGTTTTTCGCATATCCCACATATGCGTTTCTTGCATATATATACGTTATTCGCATATTCCAACAATGCGATAAATCGTGCCGTGACCTGCCTCCAATTCCGCGAGCGGCTACGAAATTGGGGTTGGCCCCAACATTGTTTTAAAGAAGGAAAATGGAAGGGAAGATGGTGGTTCGTCCGAGTGAAACTCTGGTTGCGAGAATAGGTGTTTTTAATACTTACTAAGGCAGAACTAAGTGATTCAGTGGAGGAGAGCGGATCTGTGCGTGCGGTGCCATAGCCGAGGTTTAGAGTGTGGAGTACTCAGGCCAGCCCGTGACGTGGAGTCGGTCTGGTTGAACGACGCTGACGAGAGATGAACCAGGTGTCCCAAAATGAATAACGAGAATGAGAATGAGAGCGAATCCTCTCTGAACCTTCTATTTATATTAAATGACATCCACGTACGCGACCGCTTTACCCACTCTCCGCTGTGACGCGCTAGGCTGTCCTAGATACCACAGTTACGTGTGTGTGCCACTCACGACATCTTCTCCTTCCCTCAAAAAAGATGAGTGCCGGGTTCGTGATGGCACACGAGAAAATACAATACATACTAATTTTTTGCGCTTGCGCTTGCAAATAATTTCTCTGAGTGTAATCTTCTTTCTTCTCGTGCTTTCCTTTCATATTTACTTATCACAAGAATGCTTCACTAACAATACAAAATACTATCTTATGTATACAATAAAAACAAAAAAACTATTTCAACGTTTTTACGTTGCTTCCTGATGTGCAATTCTCCCGTTCGTCACATCCATCATTTACAAAAATAACATACTACAACTTAAGCAATAAATCATTAAAACAACAAAAAATCAAAACATTAATGCAAAACAATAATGTAGTACTCATAATCAATTTAAAAAACGAATATATGATAAGAACAATGATAACTGAAAGTTTTTTTTGAAACAAAAGAATTATTATTTAACAAAGGAAAATAACAATAAACAAAAAAAATTTCCTAAATTAATTTACTATTTACAATGTTATAAGTTGGGGAATAGTAGCGCTTGTGCTTGGATTGGTGTGATGTTGATAATTGTGAGAGGTATTGGTTCTTTCTTTTCACTTTTCTTTCTACATTTTCTCACAATACACAAACATCCTAAGTCTACAACTACCTCCACTAGTACATAACATCCCCAAGATGCAACCTTGAGGTTATTCACCCCTTCCTGGCATTTTTCCCACATGGAAAGATGCCTTCGTACATCTCCCATCGAGATCGAAGGAACCTCGTGCGTGTCCTTACTTCTTACTTCTTCCAGTAAGTCGTTTATAACACTTGTTTCCTTGTACGTGAAGGTTGAGAAGTCAGTGACTCCTAAGTTCCAGGGTTGCAATTTTAGTTCAGCAGCTGACACGATGTTCTAAAGGTTGGCAAAGATGTGAGGAAGAATTTGGATGGCGGACTTAACTGTACACCGCAGTGGAAGGAAAAAACTCCCTTCTCGTTGTAACTTTATTCGAAACTGATGATTCTTACTTGAAATGCTAAGTTCTACTTCCTGACTTACTGAAAAATACCATTTGCCAATAGTTTCTCCAGGTAGAAAAAATTCATAAGGTATTTTTGCTACGCTAATGTCGCAGTATTTATGTATACCGTCTGTGTTGTTGGAAAATACCGCTATGCTACAGAAGTGGGAATTAGCAGAGAAAATAAATCTGGCCGCAAAACAAACTATAATGCTTGTCTCGCGACAATCATTTAGTGTATTCTGGTCCAGGAAGAAAAATTGAGAAGCGTCCTCCGATACTATCAGGTAGGGCGTGTCAGATGATATGACAACACTTTGTGCTCCTGACTCCGTCATTACCGACCAATGCAGAGTTTTAAAGAGCTTGTACTCTGGGCCTTGGGTGAGCGGTAGTTTTACCAGCAAAGCGATGCCTGCACCCTGAGATTGTACACTTACCCGTGCCAACTCATAAACCATGAGCGGCCGCCTACTGCGAAACCCGATGAATTGTAGTTGATTGAACAAGGACGTAGTTGCATTGGACAGAATCGAAAAAAGTACAGGAGAACTAAGAATAGTAGAAGAGAATTTCCCGAGCTCAGCTGTAGCTATTTTAGCTAGTGTTTCTCGCAACACAGTCTTCAACGCTAAAATATTCTCCATTAGCGCCACATATCCCTCATGTATTCTACCCCCTAATACTCCCATCTTGTGGAACAGAGAGGACAATTCCTGAACATATCTATGATCTCTTTCAACGGTGTCATGTAATCCTTTTAAAACTTTTCCCCGTTGCTGACAACATGCTATCATGCCGCCTCAGCGTCCCCGATACATTCACTAAAAATGCATTCTACCATTCATCCTCGCGTCTAATGCTGCTTGCGTGTTTTTTAAGGTGATCTAAGTCTTGTCGTACACCTTGTAACTGACTATCCGTTGCCACCACTGCTATGTAATGTAACCCTGTTCCCAGGAAGTTCACTAACCCTCGCTTCCTTCTTATTCTGTTTTGAAGAGAATTAGCTTGCAACTTCGCCTCCTCCAATTCAAATGCTAATTTGTCTCGATACTCCATCAACACACTCTCAAACACTGAATTATTAACTTTGTTACACAGTGAGTTTATGCTTCCAGAGAAGTTCTTTATTTGCCCCTCCATTTGATATACTGCCTCCAAAGTCTCCGGAGTATTTAGTTCAATGTGGATCTCCCACTCCGCATTTGCTAAAAACACTGTTTTGTCTGGAATGAACATCATTCTCCCTCATATTCCTACCTTCAACCCCAAAATTGTCCCCACACAACAGAGTATTCTAACCATTGTTCTCTGTTTGTTTTTTGCGTCACTCTTCCCCACTTTGTCTTCCACGTTTTTGTACGCACGAAACTTCCACAGATGTCGGCGCTCCTCGCGTGCTCCTGTGCTCGCGCCCTCGTTTGCTCCCTCCTGGCAACAAACTTGGCAGAGTCCTCTTGTCCTGCTCCTGCGACACCTAGTGTTGTAGTTCCAGGCCAGCTATAGTTCCACCCGCTGTGCGCGTACAATTAACCATCAGTGAACTAGTCGCTATTCACAGCGCAGACTGCTTCCTGGAAACGGCGAAACGCCTGGCAGCTCGGCCTTCCTCCCAGCACGGGTGGCGTGCGGGTTGCGTCGCGGCTGTCCTTTGGTGCTGTTCCAGCCTGCCGTCCTCCTGCTGCACAATCTAGTGAACATTAGTTTTTATGTTTGGCCCTCGGGCGTAGGTTATAAGGTGACCTCGTCCTTGGTGGAGTGACCTGCACTCTTCCTTCCTCCGCCTTTGGTTCTCCCTTTTGCAAGAGCACCCTGTCCCCTGGCAAGTCTCTCACTCCTTCCTCGTCCTCGATACCTCCCGGTACTAGCAACAGATTTCGGTGATGCGCTAGCCCCCGGCGCCCCGTATGAACATGTTCGATCTCGAAGGTCACCGGTGATTTCACCCCCCTCACTACATACGGACCTTCCCACCTTGGTACGAAGTTCATAGTCTTCCCAGCTAATAACCTAAAATTTCTTAATAATAACCACTGTCCCTCTGAAATAGATGTCCACAGTCTATTCTTATTAATCTTTCTCGATTAACTTACAGAATTCTCTTTTGCACACAGTGCTGCCTCCTCATACGCCACCTGCAAATTTTCTGCTAAGCTATTCCCGTAAGATCGCTCATCCCGGTACCTCTCCACGGGTACAGAAAACACTGCATCCCACGGAAGCGCTAGTTCTCTACCATACAACAAATATGCTGGACTGAACTGCGTAATTCTGTTAACATTATTTCGAAACACGAACAAGGCGAATGGTAATTGTACATCCCAATCGCGGTGCCCCTGCTCTACGTAATACGAAATTACTGCGGCAAAAGATTGATGTGCCCTCTCCAATTTCCCATTAGCACCTGGATTGTATGGTGATGTAAAAATTTGCTTTATACCTAGGATCCTACACACTTCCTGCATGAACGTAGGTGTAAAGTTTGTCCCCCGATCTGTCAAAAGTGTCTCCGGCACCCCGTGTCTACAAATCACTTGCTCCACAAAGGCCCTTGCGACTGTATCCGCAGTTTGATTAGGGATAGCTGCCGCCTCAGGAAACCTAGTGAAGTGATCCTGGCAGGTCAGAATGTACTTATTCCTCCTCTCAGATACTGTTAGTGGTCCCACGATATCAAATGACACTTTCTCGAACGGCGCAATCTGTCACCTGAACAGGAGGAAGTTTTTCACCCCCTGGCGAGCCCTACACATCAAACATTTTGCTATGAACTTCTTTACGTCCCCGTGCATACCTTCCCATGAAAAANAAACTAACGTAGCTGAAACCTCTTTATGACCCGCTAGAGGAACATTATGACACCTCTCCAGAATGTAATTATGCATTGATCTTGGAGCACACACAGAAGTCACTGCCTTTGGCGGTGGCTTGTGCATTTTTCACACCACACCGTGCTCGTTCACAAAATAACCTGCTTGCCCGTTTTTCGCAAGATTAATTTGCTTTCTTGAGACTCTGACATGACCTTTGCTCTCTTTCCACTCGATCCCAATCCCACACAGGTAGATAAGAATTCTCCTCACTAAAGATAGCCCAGACTCTACTGTCCATGCGAGATAATGCATCCGCATGAGGAATCTGCACACCTGGTCGATATTGTACTGAAAAGGTGTATTCTGAAAGTTGTAAAATCCACCTAGCCAATTTAGGACTTGGCTCCGACTGGGTTAATAACCATTTAAGTGCTTTGTGATCCGTCACCAAAACAAAAGCACGCCCCAGTAAATAAACTCTAATTTTTTTCACCATCTCGACCACAGCCAGACACTAACTCGGTAGCGCTGTACTTCGCTTATTGTGGTGTGAGATTCCTGCTTGCACAAGCAACCAGATGTTCTCCATCTTCAAATTGCTGCGCGAGCACCCCCCCCCCCCCGCCATCGGTGACGCGTCCGTCGCAAGTACGAACGGTCGAGAGA
>NNCF01128175.1:14749-45323 GCA_002313205.1 Laupala kohalensis | reverse complement strand
CTTGGCTTCAGCTTTAAATTCGCACTCCTCAATCTCAAAAATATCTCTTTCAGCCCCTGAAGGTGTTCATCCACGCCCGTATCATATCTTAATATATCATCTAGATAAATCAGACATCCTTTATTAATTAGTCCTTCCATAACTATAGACATTAATCTCATAAACACAGCTGGTCCGTTACATAAGCCGAACGCTAGTCGTTTGCACTGGTAGTGACCTGTTGGCGTTGAAAATGCAGTCAACTGTTTACTCGCCTCCTCCATCTCCACCTGCCAATACCCACTACACAGGTCTAAGGACGAAAAAACCCTAGCCTGGCCCAGTTGATCGAATACCTCGTCCATATTAGGTAACGGAAACACTTCTTTTTCTGTGACACTATTCACAGCTCTAAAATCTATACAAGGTCGGTACTGTACCGGCTTCCCTGCTTCTGACTTTTTTCTCACCAAAATAATGGGAGCTGCCCACGGACTCACTGACGACTCAATAACCCCCTGTTCAAGCATATCTTGAATAGTCTGTTCTAATTCTAAGCGTTGTGCATGTGGAACTCTGTCCGGTCTTCGCTTAATTGGAGTCTCCGTAATTAACGTAATTCGATGTTTTACTCCACTCGTACACCCTAGCTTAGCACTCCCCCACATAAAAATGTGGGCGAACTCTGTTAGCAAATCACCTAATTTATTTCTCACACACCCTGGAATTCCCTCCCAATGAAAATAATTCACTTCAGGCCAGGTCCACGGGTCACGCTCATTGCAATTTATAACATTCCCGACTCCTCGCGGAATTATCTGATATCGTACCCTGTGTCTCCTTGGTAACTTTCTTACTTGTTTTTCGTTATTCACCCAAAAAACTGGCACTTCTCCCGCGCGATCTACTTTACACAACGTAGGCAACATTCCTTCCGCCTGAGTAGTAACTAGAAGTAGCCTTGTTTTTCTCATATATCTGATTTTCCCATATCCCAGATATGCGTTTTTTCCATTTTAGTGTTTTTCTCATATCCCATATATGAGATTTTCCGTATATCCGTTATCTCCATATCCCATATAAGCGTACATGTTTTTCATATTGCGTACATGCTTTTTTTGCATGTTTTTCCATATATGCGTTTTTCGCATACCCGTATATGCGGTTTTTTTCATTTTTGCGTTTCTAGCATATATGCTTTCTTCGAATTTGCAGTAATCGGACTTTGCGATAATTCGACATTGCGGTTATCCGTCCTTTCGGTAATCCAACACTGTGGTATTACTACATTGAGGCAATCCGACTTTGCCGTAATCCGACCTTGTTGGAATATGACCTCGTGGTAATCCGTCAATTCGCTAATTTGACATTTCGGTAATCCTACATTGTGGTATTCCGACNGACCTCGTGGTAATCCGTCAATTCGCTAATTTGACATTTCGGTAATCCTACATTGTGGTATTCCGACTTTACGGAAATCCTTCCACGAGGTAATCCAAGAATGCGGAAATCGTTTTATTCATGTATGCATTTTTTCTTATATTTCATATATACGTTTTGTCTCATATATGCGTATATTGCATTTCCTATATATGCGGTTTTCTCATATATGCGTTTTTCTCATATTCCACTGATGCGTTTTTCTCATATAAGCGTTTTTCTTATATCGTATATATGCGTTTATCACGTATATGCGTTTGTCGCATATATGCGATTTTCGACTTTTCAGTAATCAGACCTTGCGATAATTCAATTGTTCGGTAATCCCACAGGTAGATAATCCGTCCTTGCTATAATCCGACTTGGCGGTAATACGTCCTTACTGTAATCCGACCTTGCGGCAGATCGACATTACGGGAATCTGACCTAGAGGTAATCTTGATGTAATCTGACATTGTGGTAATCCGACATTGGGGAAGTCCAACTTTGCGGTAATCCTACCATGCGGGAATCCGACTTTGCGGAAATCGTTTTTCCCATGTAGGCATTATATCTTATATTCGATATATGCGTTTTTCGAATATCCTATATATGCGTTGTTCTCATATATGCGTTTTTCCCACATGTGCGTTTTTCGCATATTCCATATATGTGCTTTTCGCCATACATACGTTTTTCGCATATCGCATATACGCGTTTTCTCATACGCCACTAATTTCCAACGATACGGATAAACGAGATGTGAAGATATTTTTCTTTTTCACTAAATGTGTTGAAGTATGAACTAATTTTTAAGAGTTAATCATTATGAACTAATCATCAAGAGTCTTGAAAGTTACATAAAGAAAAAGAAATACACTTACTGTATTTCATGACGTGTTTTTGCAATAAAGATGGAATCTCGTTTATTGTTGGCAGTAATGTGAATGTTTCAAAAATAATGTTTGTTTTGAAGAAATTTATAAATACGATTCAAGTTAAACATAAATCACTGTTGTGTAATATAATATTAACCAAACATTCCTTAACATGGTAAAAAATTAATATTTCATGCTTAAAATGTTATTCTTTAAGAATGTAAACAATCTTTTGAAAAGAATCAATGAATAGATTCTAATTGAAAATTAAATGTAAATACTGACCGTTGTTGGACGTATTTTGAGGGATACCCCAATCGTATAATTTCTAAGATAAATTAATACATACGTATCAATTAAAACATAAAACATTGTTGTGAAATATAAAACAAACCAAACATTCTTTCACATAGTAAAAATAATGTTTGTTGCCTAAAACTTCATTCTTTACGAACGTAAATTAACTTTAGAAATGAATCAAGGAATCTATACAAATTACTACCGCTTGTTGCGTACATGTTTTATTGATAAAATAAAAACACGATATAATTTAAAATATTCATAGTTTTTGCTATTTTTAAAATCGTTTAACGAATTTCAATATCTATACTACAAAGTTATCTTTGCAATATTAATACAATTACGAATACGTACCTGAGCTAATCATTCACAAAATAGCATACGACACATTAATAAAAGAATGTTATCCCAATAAATGAAACTTGACTACATTTACGTTCGGGAACTAGTCATTGATGCCATTTCAAATGAGTTTTCAAAGATACGATTTTTGTCACATTTTTTCTACGCAAAGACACCAATCAAATAATCCAGAATTGAATTACCGCAGTCGGATAATCGCAGAGTCGGATTATCGCAGAGTCGTATTATCGCAGTGTCGATTTATCGTTGTGTCCATTTATCGCAGTGTCGTTTTATCGTTGTGTCCATTATCGCAGTGGCAGATTATCAAAGTGTCGGATTATTGGATTGTCGGATGGCGGATTATCGAAGTGTCGGATTATCGATGTGTTGGATTTACGAAATGTTCTGTTATCGTAGTGTCGGATTATCCCAGAGACGGTTTACCAAAAAACCGTATGAACCCAAAGTCAGATTAGCCCGAAGACGGATTATCGCAGAGTTGGATTCTCACAGAGTCGGAAAATCGCCGAGTCGGAAAATCGCCGAGTCGGATAATCGCAGGGTCGGTTAGTAGCAGGGTCGGTTAGTAGCAGGGTCGGATTGTCGCAGGGTCGGATTGTCGCAGAGTCGGATTGTCGCAGAGTCGGATTGTCGCAGTATCGGATTGTCGCAGTATCGGATAAACGCATATATGCAAAAAACGCATATATCATAAAAACGCATATATGGGATATAAGAAAAACGCATATTCGGGATATGGGAAAAACGCATATATGGGAAAAACGCATATACGTTATATGCGATATATCGAAAAACGCATATATGCGAAAAACTCATATATGGAATAATGGAAAAACGCATATATAAAAAGCATATATGGGATATGCGAAAAACGCATTTGTGTGAAAAACGCATATATACAAAAAACCCATATATGCGAAAAATTCGTGTATGGTAAAAACGCTTATATGGGATATGGGAAAAGCGCATAAAAGGGAAAAACGTATGGGATTTAGGAAAACCGCATTTATGGGATGTCTATCCCAGTGCCGGTTTACCCAAGAGTCAAATAAACTCAGAGTGGGATTACCCCGAAGCCGGAATATCGCACAGTTGGCTTATAGTGTCGGTTTATCGAAGTGTCAGATTATCGGTGTCAAATCGCATAGTCGGAATATCGCAGTGTCGGATAAACGCATATATGAGAAAAACGCATATATGGGAAATGTGAAAAACGCACATATGCGAAAAACGCATGTATACACAAAACGCTTATATGGGATATGCGATAAACGCATATATGCGAAAAACGAACATATGGAAAAAACGCATATAAGGGAAGAACGCAATAATGGGATATGGGGTGTTCGCACAAAACGCAGAATAAAATCAGCCGGCTCCTAGGAACAGCGTTTTCACAAGTGTGTATGCAAAGAAGATCACTTTAATAAAAAATTCACCTATTGTTGAAGTAGAATCAATCTCATTGGAGCTTATAAAAAATAAGATTTCATTGTTCGGAAGCTTTGATTGCTCTGCTAATAATAACTTAAAATTAAGAAATAATTCACACTATTTACAATGTGAATTCCAGATAAATGTTTCAATATGAAAAAAATTGGCATAAAACGAATTTTATGAGATACAATACGTATTTTCTTCCTCGAGCTCGTTTCTCGTGAAAGAAGCAGCCTAAAACAGATGAAAGTTCATCGTCACTCGACTGTCAAGGTCGAGCGACAGCCACGCTCTCTGATGCAAGAATTCTGGATTTATATTGATGGCCTTTCGTGTGCCCGGTCGCTGGAGCTATCTGGTGGGGTAATTTTAAACCACCCTTTTGCGAGGGAGTTGCAGCTTGGATACGTTCGCTGTTTTCACAACGGCCTTCAGCAGGCTACTGAAGATATTTCACTATATCTTCAAGGCGGGAACGTCAATTTTGCCGAACTGCGCAAGCGCGCGTCGCATCCGCACGCAAGATCCAGTCCAGGCGCTTTTGACATACGTCCGGCAGGTTCATTTCGAAACATGGGGAAAACGCATATATGGCATGATTATCCCAGTGCCGGTTTACCCAAAAGTCGTATTAACCCAAAGTCGGATTACACTGAAGCCGGATTATCGCAGATTTGGATTATCACAGACCTGGATTATCACAGAGTCGGATAATCGCAGAGTCGGATAGTCGCAGAGTCGGATTGTCGCAGAGTGAAATAAAGCTTATATGAGATAAGCGATATAAGCATATATGGGATATGGGAAAAATACGCAAATATGGGATATGGGAAAAACTCATATGGGAAATGAGAAAGACGCATATACATGATAAGCGAAATACACATATGAGATCATTACCCCAGAGTCGGATTACCCTAAAATCGGATTACCGCAGTGTCGGATTACCCTAGAGTCGGTTTACCGCAAATATGGGATTTGGGATAAATGCATATAGGGGATATGGGAAGTACGCATAGATGGATAAAAACACATGTGGTATGTAGGAAAAATGCACAAATGAGAAAAACGCATATATTGGAATAACGCATATATGGGATATGGGAAAAATGCGTATATGTTATGTGCGAAATACACATATATGAGATATGAGAAAAACGCATATATGGGGAAACCGCAAATATGGGATATAAGAAATACAAATATATGGGATCATTACCCCAGAGTTGGATTATCCCAGATTCGGATTACCCCAAAGTCGGATTACCTCAAAATCGAATTATTGCAAATATGGTATACGGGAAAAACGCATATATGGGAAAAACGCAAATATAGGAAAACGCATATATGAAAAAACGCATATATGTGATATGCGAAAATTGCATATATGGGATATGCGAAATTCGCATGTATGTGGAAAATATGCAAATATATGGAAAACGCGTATATGGGAAAAACCCATGTATAGGGAAAACGCATATATTTGATATGCGAAATACGCAAGTATGATATTGTGACCCCAAAGTCGAATTACCCTAGAGTTGGATTTCCCCATAGTCGGATTACAGCATATTTGGGATAAATACGCAAATATGGGATATGGGAAAACGCATATACAGGAAAAAAGTATATATGGAAAAAACGCATATATGGTATATGCGAAATTGGAGATGAGAGAGAGATATGATATATGATACGATATAACATAATATAAGTATTACCGTATGCTCTACGCGTGCAGTGGACTACGGGGTGAATAATTTAAATCTAGTAATAAGGTTTTTTCATCTCGATGCCTTAGCACGGGCGCAGCCAGTAATCTAGTAATGTCTCATCTAGTAATCATAAGTATAAAGTACTTATACTAGTCGTACATGCATGAAACATGGTTCATCTTGTAGCTGGACAATGAAAATGAATGTTAAAATTCCTAAAATTTGACAATAAATACATTTTTTACAATAAATACATTTAAATACATTTAAATACATTTTCCGGTGATTTAATATTACGTAAATCACACGATGATTAGCTTGTGGATGTGCCATGAAAACTTGTCAAAACCACCTCGGATGTTTTCTTTACAAAAGTATTGTTCGTCTAATGGCGGCGAACTGCAGAAGAATCATCGTGAGATGTTAATCAAAGAATAGTGCAAGTTATTTTAGGTTTTATAGACGTATTAAAAGTATTGAGAACTATACGCGTTTAATTGTTTTGTGTCTTTGTGCAAAAATTAAGTGTCAAACCTCGTATCTTTTGAAAACTAATTTGAAACGGCATCAATGACTAGTTCCCAAACGTAATCGTTGTCAAGTTTTATTCGTCGAAATAACATTTATTTATTAATGTGTCATATACGTTTTTTTAATGATTAATTCAGGTACGTATTTGTATTATTATGTATATTGCAAAAATATTAATTTTTCCCATTGAAACGTGTGTTTTTTAATACGTGATATACTTATAAGGAATGTATTATATTCCTAGTCACGTTTGATATAACTCGCTTTGAATAACTTTGTAGTATTGATATTGAAATTCGTTTAACGATTTTTAAAAGTGCAAAAACTATGAACATTTTAAATTATATCATGTTTTTATTTTATCAATAAGACATGTAGGCAACAAGCGGTGGTAATTTGTATAGATCCTTTGATTCATTTCAAAAGTTTGTTTACGTTCGTAAAGAATGAAGTTTTAGGCAAGAAACATTATTTTTACCATGTGAAAGAATGATTGGTTAGTTTTATATTTCACAGCAGTGTTTAATGTTCTACATGAAACGTATATATTAATTTATCTAAGATATTTTGCTGTATCTCTCACAATACGTCCATCAACGAACCGCATTTACATTTCATTTTTAATTTGAATCGATTCATTGACTTGTTCCCAAACGTAATCGTACTTGTGTCATCGAAATAACATTTATTTATTAATGTGTTGTATGCGTTTTTGTGAATGATTAGCTCATGTACGTATCCGTAATTTTGTTACCATTACAATGATGCGTATTATTTTCGTTGGCAAAGTGTGTTTTTGAATACGTGAGATACATATAAGGAATTTATTATATTACAAGACATGTTTGATATAACTCACTTTTAAGTTTTTTTGTAGCATTGATATTAAAATTCGTTTGACAATCTTTTAAAGTGCAAAAACTAAGATCATATTATAATATAGAGTGTTATTATTTTATCAATTATAGTCAAGCCATTTAATGTTAGCAGCAGGCCGTGACATTTTGTATAGATTATAGTATAGAATGTAACACTTGACTTGAAAATTCACATTAATATTTTTTGAAAGGACATTCATTTCCAGATTCGACAAATAAAAGTTTGTACAATTAATGCAAGAATATGCCAAGCGTGCTTTATAAATTGATAATAATTAAATCAATGTTACCTAATGCAGTGGCAATACACAATTTGTGAGCAGAATTTATTTTATTAATACATTGGTACCGTTGGTACGCATGTACCAAGAATTTAGAGAAATATAATTAAGAATGTTTACGACAAACAGATCTGCGGAATACATATTTATAGTTGAAAATAATACATAATAGTAAAAACGAACAAAAAGCACACTTATATTTGCAGTAAATATTTATTCCTATTATACGGTGCCGCAAAAACCTATTTTCTGCTTTTAGAGTAAGTGTCACCGGAAGCACTACACGTCGATGGACTAAGCGGTGAATAATTTGTATCTAGCAATAAGGTTTTTTTCCCTTCTGTATGCCTAGCGCGGGTGCAGCCCTTTATTTGGGGGTCTGGGAGTGTAACCCCCATCGAGCAAGGCGATTACTATAAATTTGACAATTTTAATTTTATGTAATTTATACCATGTAAAAGAATATTAGGTTAGTTTTGCATAACACAACTGTGTTTTATGTTCTACTTAAATCGTATTTATTAATTTTTCCAATAAAATTCACTATTTCTGAAACACATTACGGCCAACAATGGACCGCATTTTTATCTTCATCGCAAAGGTACTTACTGAAATACAGTAAATGTATTTTTGTTTATTTATTTAACTTTNTAACTTTTAAGACTTTTAATGACAAAAAAATTTAGTTCATATTTCAACGCACTTCGTAAAAAAGAAAAATATATATCATATCTCGTTTATACGTATCATTGTTAAGTTAGTAGTTGTTTTACTATTTGCATCTTTAACATTAGGAGACCAATTATTTATTTCCTACTAACGTTAGAAACTTGAAATTTGGTTTGTCCTATAGCTACAGAATAGTAATAAATTATAAAATTCAAAAAATTCGAGAAATGTTATTTTTTACGTAAATTGTTCTGCGAATTAATATTTTATGCGAAGCAAACGAGCACGATCTTGTAAGTGTGCCATGTAACACAATTCAGAGCCCCCTCCATAACAAAAAACTAGTATGACGGCGAACGGCAGATTCTATCGCATAGTTTTATTATAAATAGTGAAAGTTATTTAAGGTTTAATAGAAGTGTTAAAAGTATTGTGTGCTTTAATTTTAACTACAGTTTATAATCAACACCATACGTGTTAAATCACTTTGTGTCTTTGTGCAAATAAAATAAGAAAAATGGAAATTTGTGAACATATTTGAAACAGGATCTTATGAATAACAACAATGAAGTTGGAAACGTAATTGCAGGAAATTTGTATTCGTCGAAATAACATTGATTCATGAATGTGTCGTATGCATTTTTGTGAATGTTTGCTAAGGTACGTATTTTCATTTTATTTACATTGCCATATTAATGTGTCAAAGTATTTTTGAATTTTTTTTGTAGGTTTGATATTGAAATTCGTTGTACGATCTTTAAAAGTGAAATTTCTAAGTTCATAATAAATTATATTGTGTGTACATATTTTCAATAAAACATGGATAAGCTAATTTATCGATACAGCAGGTCGTGAAATTTTAAATCGATTCATTGATTCGTTTCATATGTTTGTTTACGTTTTAAAGAAATTACGTATTAGGCAAGAAACAATAATAAATACTATGTAAAATTATGTTAGGTTTTAGAACAATGTTTTATGATATACTTTAAACGTATTTATAAATTTTTCAAATATAATTCACTATTTTTGAATCTCTTACAATACGTCCGACAATGAACCGTATTTGCATTTTACGTCATTGCAAAGACATTTAGCTAAATACTGTGAGTATATTATGCTTCAATTGTGTAATTTTTAAGGCTCCTTAAGATACAAATTTTTGGATTATGTTTCAACGTTTCTGGTGAAAAAGAAATTTTATCAGTCGTTTGTATCATTATAAGTTAGTCGTTTTACTCGTTGCTACTTCTGTATGAAGATGACCCATTTGTTTAATCCTTGAATTAGCATTACGACTCTAGGAAGAATATATCGATATTCAATTAAAATTATGTTGTGTGTTAATCGAGAATTTTTTTAAAGGACATTGTTTCCCAGCCTTGAGAAATTAAGATGTGTAGTAGTTCTTTACTTCTTGGGAATACTTGCGTTTTGTAACATAACATTTATTCATTAAATTGTCGTCTGCGTTTTTGCGAATGAATAGCTCAGGTTCGTATTTGTATTTTACTTATATTGCAAAGTTGCTTATTATTTACGTTACCAAAGTGAGTGCTAGACATGTTTGATAAAAATCGCTTGATAAAAATTTCGCAGAATTGTGATTGAAATTCGTATTACGATCTTTATAAGTGAAAAAACTAAGATCATAGAAAAGGATATAGTGTATTTATTTTATCAATAAGTTCTATTAAGCCAATTAAAGAACGCAACGGGCGGTGGTAATTTGTATAGATTCCTTGATTCAATCCAATAGTTTGTTTACGTTCGTAAAGAGTTTTAGGCTACAAACAATAATTGTTACCATGAAAAAAGTATGTTAGCTTAATTTTATATTTCAAGACAGTGTTTCATGTTCTATATGAAAGGTTTTTTTAAATTTTTCTAATAATTTTTACTATTTCAGAATCTCTTACAATACATCCAACAACGGACCATATTTATATTTTATATTCTTTGCAAAGACACTTAGAGAAAAACAGTGAATAAATGTTGCTTTCTTTGAGTAATTGCATTTGTAAACATATGAAACGGGATCTGAAGAATAACTAATTGAATTTATTTTTTTGTATTAAACACTTCTTTCAAAAATGCTTGTTTTTTTTCTTTTTCAAATATAAGTCGTAAATCGAAGTTATGGATTGCTGCTGCCATGATGAGTTGGATACTTGCATCTTGTAACAATTTTACACGTTGAGTTCCTTTTAACTGTTGATATAAATCCAATATTATTAGGCAGGCAAGTATTGAATGCATATATCTATGTTTGTTTCATTACGTTATTAAGCATTAGAATTTTCGAATATTACAGGTTTGAAACTGTTCATTTTTTCGCTTCTGTGTCCGTTCAAAGCAATTTATTTCAGTATTGAAACTTAAGTGAACTGTAATTATAAACAAGTGCGTGACAAAAAGTCTGCATATAATCAAGTAATAGTGTTAAGATTTAGGTATATGATGCTATTAGCGATAAACTCTTAGGCGTTTTATAAGCCATTATCGTAATAATTCTATACGTTCATCTGTGGTGTGGGGGTTAAGTTGCGAGCCTCGTGAACGGAAGGTTTTGAATCCAGGAAATGCATGGGCTTATTTCATAAGCACAACATCCCAACTGCATATTTCGGTTTATTAATTTTGGCTGAATTATTTTCCTAGAGATCCACAGATTTTAAGGTATACAGCAGAGTTTGATTCTTTTACAATTTCTGTGTGATATACTTAATTTTAATTTTGCATTTAAACTTGGAATGACATATTTTGGGAAACTTCTATTGTGTAATTTTGAGGCTCTTTAAGATACAGAATTGTAGTTTGTTTCAACGCTTCTCGTGAAAAAGAAATTTTATCTTTCATCTGTTTTTTGTCCCTATCATTATAAGTTAGTTGTTTTACTCCTTGTAACTTCAGTATGCAGGAGGCACATTTGTTTACTCTCAGAATACAATACAATGAGCATTATCAGTCAAAGAATAATATATCAAAATTTGTTGTGTGCTTATCGAGAATTTGTATCGATTTATTCTTTCATTTCGTATGTGTGTTTTAGATTTTATATTATTTAATTACTAATTAACAGAGAATGAATGTGGAACATGACTTGAAATATCATATTAATATTTTCTTAAAGGTCATTGGCTTCCAGCCTCGCAAAATAAAGGTGTGTACGATAAATACAAGAAAGTCCAAAGTATGTTTCATAAATTGATAATAAATTATTCAATGTTACGAAGTGCAGTGGCAATACATAAGATGTAGGCATAATTTATTTTAATAATATATACATTGGTAACGTAGGTATGCATCAACCAAAAATTTAGAGGAATATTATTAAGTATGTTTACGACAAACAGATCTGCGGAATACATATTTATAATTGAAAATAATTCATGATACTAAATAAAAACAACAAATCAGTCATTTTGCAGTAAATTTTTATTGCTATTATACGGTGTCACAAAAACCAATTTTCTGCATTTAGATTAAGTGTCACCGGATGCACTACGCGTTCAATGGACTTTGCGGTGAATCATTTAAATTAGCAATAATTTTTTTCCCTCTGGATGCCTTAGCACTGGCACAGCCCGTTATTTCGGAGTCTGGGGGTGTACCCCTAGCGAGCAAGGCAAAACTCATCTTATATATACCCCTATGTGTAACTGACTCATCTAGATATCAGAAGTAAAACGTACTTGTACTAGTCGTACAAGCATGAAACTTGGTTCATCTGGTAGCTGGAGAATGACAATGAATGGTAAAATTCCGAAAATTTGACAATTTTAATTTTAAAGTACATTTTTCGGTGATTTAATATTACATAAATCACGCGAATATTAGCTTGTGGATGTGCCATGCAAACTTATCAAAACCACCTTTAATTTTTGTTTACAAAAATATTGTACAATGACGCCCAACGGCAGAAGAATCGTATTGGGATTTTAATCAAAGGATAGTACAAGTTATTTAAGGTTTTGTAGATGTGTTAAAGTATTGTGTTCTATAAGTGTTTAATTTTTTTGTGTCTTTGTGCAAAAATAAAGTGACTTAAATCGTATATTTGAAAACTAATGTGAAACGGCGTCATGACTAGTTCCCAAACGTAATCGTTGTCAAGTTTTATCCGTCGAACTAACATTTATTCATTAATGCGTCGTATGCGTTTTGTGAATGATCAGCTCAGGTACGTAATTTTATATAATTTATATTGCAAATATGTTTATTATTTACATTGTCAAAGAGTATTTTTAATACATGAGATAATTATAAGGAATGTATTATATTCCTAGATATGTTTGATATTACTAGCTTGGAATAATTTTGAAATATTGATATTGAAATTCGTTTAACATTGTTTAAAAGTGCAAAAACTATGATCATTGTAAATTATATCGTGTTTTTATTTTATCAATATGACATGTACGCAACAAGCGGTGATAATTTGTATAGATTCCTTGATTCATTTCTAAGGCTTGTTTACGTTCGTAGAAAATGAAGATTTAGTCAAGAAACAATCTTTACGATGTAAACGAATGTTCGGTTAGTTTCAGTTTTCACAACAGTGTTTTTTTAATACATGAAACGTATATATTAATTTTTAGAACAAATTTTTCTAATTCGGAATCTTCTTACAATACTTCTTCTCAGTGAAGTTGTATTTGTTAAAATAACTTTCATTTATTAATGTGTCGTATGCGTTTTTGTGAATAATTAGCTCCGGTACGTCCAAAAATGGACCGTAATTACATTACTGTTTTTTGCAAAGACACTCAGTGAAAAACAGTGAGAAATTTTTGCTTTCTTTTAGTAATTGTATTTGTGGTCATTTGAAACTGGATCTGAAGAATAACAAATGAGATGTTGGAAAACTAATCACAGTGAATTTTTATTTGTTAAATTTGTTTTTATGTATTAATGTGTCGTATGCGTTTATGTGAATGAATATCTCAGGTTACGTATTTGTACATTGTAAAGATGTTTATTATTTACGTTGACAAAGTAGGTACAAAGGGTAGTGCAAGTTATTTAAGGCTCTATAGACGTGTTGAAGTATTGTGTACCGTATGTGTTTAATTGTTTTATGGCTTTGTGCGAAAATAAAATGACAAAAATTGGATCTTTGAGAACATATATGAAAAGGCATGTGAAGAATAAGACAAGTTGCCAAACGTAATTGTAGTAAAGTTTTATTTGTCAAAATAACATTTATTCATTAACGCGACGTTGCGTTTTTGTGCATGATTAGTTTAGGTACGTATTTGAATATTAGATGCATTGCATATAATGCTTTTTATTAACATTGGCATACTTTGTTTTTTAGTATGTGAGATTCTTATAATACATGTATCATTTTCCTTGTATGTTTGATATTAATTACTTTGTTGTTGTTTTTGTTGTATTGAGATTGAATTTCGTTTTTCGATCTTAACAAGAGCAAATACTAAAATCAATATAAATTATATCGTACTTTAATTTTATGTATACCAATGTCTAGCCATTTTATATATACAGGAGGCTGTGAAAAATTGTATAGATTCATTGATGAATTGTAAAAGTTCGGAATCTCTTACAATATATCCATTAATTTACTTTTCATATTCTTTGCAAAGACACTCTGTGAGTAAATTGTGGTCTCTCTAAGAATGTGTATTTGTAGACATTTGAAACGGGATCTGAAGATAACATGGATAAGTAGGAAAAGTAATCACAGTGAAGTTGTATTTGTTAAAATAACATTCATTTATTAACGTGTCGTACGCGTTTTTGTGAATAATTAGCTCCGGTACGTATTTGAAATTTATTTCAATTGCAAAGAAGTTTATTATTTCTTTTGACCAATTGAGTTTTTGAATACGAGAGATATTTATAATGAATGTATCATTTTCCTTGACATGTTTGATATTATTTCAAATTTATTGTTGAAGTAATAAGATTGAATTTCGTTTTACGAGCTTTAAAAGAGCAAAAACTAAGATTATAGAAAATTATAGTGTTTTTATTATTTCAATAAGACATGGACAAGCCAATTTATCTATGCAGCAGACCGTGAAAATTTGAATCGATTCATTGGTTCATTTCCAAAGTTTGTTTACGTTCTAAAAGAATTAGGTTTTAGGCAAGAAACAATAATTTATACTATGTAACAGTACGTTAGGTTACATTTGTATTTTAGAACAATGCTTTATAATCTACTTAAAACGTATTAATAATTTTTTCTAATAAAAATTACGATTTCTGAATCTCTTTCAATACGTCCAACAATGGTCCGCATTTGAATTTAATTTTCATTACAAGACATTCAGCAAAATACTGTGAGTATATTTTGCTATAATTGTGCAATTTTTAAGGCTCATTGAGATTCAAATTTTTAGTTTAAGTTTAATCGATTCTCGTGAAAAAGAAATTGTTTATTATTTTACTCCAAGCAATTTCTGTATGCATGTGACCCGTTTGTTCACTCCTAGAATATAGTTAGCCATTAGCATTATGACTCAAGGAATAATATATCAATATTAAATAAAATTATGTTTTGTGTTTATCGAGAATATTTATCGATCTATTCTTTTATTTCGTACATGTGTTTAAGTTTATTTTTGTATTTATTTACCAATTAGCAGGGAATGAATGTAGCATATGACTTGAAACTTTACAAAAATATTTTTTGAAAGGACATTGGTTTCCAGACTCGACAAATAAAGGTGTGTACAATTAATGCAAGAAAGTGCAAAGTGTGTTTTACAAATTGTAAAAATTAAATCAATGTTTCCTAGTGCAGTGGCAATACACAAGTTGTAAGCATAATTTATTTTATTAACATATACATTGAAACGTTGCTAGGCATGTATCAAGGATTTTGGAAATAATAATTAAGAATGTTTACGACAAACATCAGCGGCATACTTATATTTATTTGAAAATAATTGATGATTGTAAATACAGACATAAATAAGTCATTTTACTGTAAATATTTATTGGTATTATACGGTGCCGCAAAAACGTATTTTCTGCATTTAGATTAAGTGTCACCGGATGCACTACGCGTTCAATGGACTTCGCGGTGAATCACTTATATCTAGCAATAAGTGTTTTTTCCTCTAGATGCCTTAGCACGGGCGCAGCCTGTTATTTGGGGGTCTGGTTACCCCCAGCGAACAAGGCGAGTTTCGTCCATAAGACGCAATGTATTTTACCATTGACAATTATTGCAATTATTACATTTAAATGTCCAGTGAAAAAAGACGTTTTGTCATTTATACGATTTTTTGCGATTTACACTTTTCGGTCGTTTTGTCATTTATTCGATATGTACGCTTTTCGTTACATATCCCGGAAAATATTCCACTTTGTAAAAAAGATTCAAAAGTAAAATGTTATTTTTAATGTTCCTATCAAATAAGTATTCGTGTATTAGTTTCATAGACTTAATATTTTAGCTGCTCACAAGAGCGTAAGTTCAGTCGATAGCGACATGCAAATGTCTGCGGCTCAAACGCAACAATACCTACACGCACTGAAAATCATACATTTTGAAAATAATACATTTGAAAATTTTAAAAACTATTTTTTTTCTTTCCTTAAACAACGTCATAAACTTAAGCTAGGATTTGTGGGACTTGTAATGGGCGTGAGAATATGAAAAAAAAAAATAAAGATATTAAACGGTTTATACTGCAGCTAAAATATTAATTTTATGAAAAAAATTCCGAATACGTACTTGACAAGAACATTAAAAGAAACATTTTACTTTTGATTTTTTTACGAAGTGGAATATTTTCCATGACATGTACCGAAAAGCGTACACCTCGCAAAAAAATCGAATAAATGACAAAACGTCTTTTAAAATTTCGGTATGTTGTCCCATCTGGAATTTTTTAAGATACGTATCGTCTAATAGTGAATTAATTGTACTATAAAATGATGAAAAAAAGTTTTTGATTCCACCCAAAAAGATTTTTTTAATGCGACTTTTTACCATCTTATCCTGCTAGACCCTTTGTATTACATTTGCCTATAACATGTCAATTTAGTGCGCGAAAAATCTGGTAACACTTTTGGAAAGTATGTCTTTTCTCAATTCTAATTTTTATCTGTTGAGGAATTTTATCTGTTTTAAGGGCTATAGCCCCCTTAACCCTCCCCCCCTCCTATAGATCCGGCTTTTATTTTGGAACACTTTTATGACGTAATCAAGAATTATAGAATCAACCGCTTTTGGCCGAAAACATGTCGCAATTACAAAAATCTCTCGCGCGTGGTGTCTTACGTAGACAAAAATGTTGTGCTGTAGTTTCTCTTCAGATTCATGTCCGGGGGGAAGAAATTATGCCTTTTGTCGATTCTAATTTTTATCTGTTGAGGGTTCAGGTTCAAAACGGGGGAGGGTCTAGTCCCTTTAGTCCCCCTCCCTACCATGGATACGCCACTGGGTATCCACACCATGACCAATCAGCACAACTCCTCCCCACGGTGGGCCAAATTCATTTTACCTGTCGTTTTCNCACGCTGGGCCAAATTCATTTTACCTGTCGTTTTCGTACCGTTCTAATGGAATATCAATCTCATGTTAGAATTAAGCAGGATTAGGAGTTTTAGACACGTACTTTTTATCTGACGGCGTGGAATTTTGTTTCTAGATGAGAAAGTAGGCATTTTGAGCAACTGGCTGTGAACACGAAATGACTCCTGTCAATACACTATGAAGTAAATGGGAGAATTTCTAGTTAGTGTGCCACTCATTATGTTTTTATTGCCTATTCCAAGTATCTTTGCACTTACACGTTACATTCTATGTGATTAGATATGAGACTGATTAAAAGTTTCTACACATTTCCTGTAAAGCAATGTATTAAATTTCTATTCGCATTTCCAATTTGAAAGATTGAATAATTTTGTTTTACGTCCATCTTAGTAAATGAATATTTAAAATTGAAATTTAATTGTTTAAATTACGTTGGGAACAAGTTCAATAATATAAGCATAATAAATTAAGTATTTTCCATCGAGTATTGTAAAATGTTTCTCTATTTTAAAAATTAAAAATGTCTACTACAGCTTTGTTTTCCGTGTCGTTTCGTAACGCATATTTTTTGTCCTTGGGATAATCTTTTGCTCCCGGGGCAACGGGTTCAATAATTAGAAATAAGGAAGAGGTTGTTAGAAATAATAAAAGAATGGCCTTGGTACATTCAAGAACGCTAATTTAGTATAATCATAAGTAACAACTCTGCGAAACCATGCCTCTCTAGTCTTCAGGAACCATATTGTTAGTGGATATGAAAAAACAAAGCCGTATGGGAACTGATCACGCGATGAACATAATACGTACGTAAATATTGCGAATGAATATTAAGAATAATGTACAATACTAGTGCAATAGGATCACTCCAAATTTGTTGAATTTTAATTATCCGTGTATACTTGAAACAAATTAGTTTTGTAAGAATATTGGATTTTTATCGTTAAATGCATTTATATGAGGTTCTTCAATTTTGGAACAAACACTCCTCTACTCTTAATACTTGAAGGTAAGAACGCAAATATACAATTATTCTTTCCATAACGTTCAAAGCTTTGAAAAACATTTCGAATATATATTACACAGTGTTATGAAATTTTTAAACAAAGTTTTGTAATTGTACTGCACCCATAACTTCACATATAATTCAAATTATAAATGTAATAGTTTGAAGACTCTCGTCCCGCAAAGAAGAAAAGAAAGATCTAGAGAATAACGCGCTCGCCTTTTGCCTCTGGGGATGCCGGTTCAAACCCGGTCCGATCCAAATAGAATTCGAGGTGGTGGACGGAGCGGTGTACGCGGCAGGTTCTCTCGGGGTTCTCCCGTTTCCCCTGCCTATCATTCCAACACAACATTCACTCATAATCATTCACCCTCATGTCATTTATAATCACCGCTTCAGGGGAGGTGCGGCAGGAAGGGCATCCGGCACCCTAGTATTCCCCAGCCAAAACCAAATGAAGCATCATATATCCATTACCATTCACCGACCCCACTTGAAATGGGAAAGGACTTGGTTAAATAATATAACAAGGGTGTGATAATGTATGAGATAAAGTATCAGAAGAATCAATGTCACATCATCCGGTCTCTCGTCTGGGAAATTGAAACTCTCATTAACTTATTTTATTAAAGCAGTATATTCTTTCACATTATAGCATTATTTACATTATAGCTTTCACAACAGTGCATTATTTTTGAAAGTTTTTAACCCCGGATTGAACGAAAGGACTTAATACTACCTTTTCTACTGCTTTTTTCGCGTTATAATTTTAAAACAAGAACGTTCAAGAAAATCAAGAAAACTTTCACGAATTTTTCTTCCAAATAATTGTTCGCGGACAACTACGCAACAATATTACTTGGAAATCCCTCCTTTTCCTTTTATGTGCTATTTTTCAGACGTGAAGCATACCATAGTCTCCTTCCATCGCTTCTGCTGATTGTTTGACGAGAAGGTGACCGTCTCACTTCTGAGCGGCGTTCTTCAGAACTACCATCGTGGCAATCAACTGCTGTAGGAATGCAATTAGAACGACCTTGGGACATCGCCCCACCCACGTGCTCCAGCGCAGTCGCTCGCACACAGATATTGAACCCCTTTCAACTCGAGTTGACCTTCTCCACGGAGGTTACAGAGGTCAACAACGCACATACGCTTCGTATTGAATTTAATCTGGACGGAAGCGTTGTTTCCTCGCCCTGCTAATTTTCACTAGTATTTGCCGTCACGAAGTTTTTTTTTTCTTTACCTCTAGAAACGTGAAAAATGGCACGAGAGAACACAAGTACTCGTATCTTTTGACAGCGTTATAGTTTTTAGAGTTCTTTGAGGACAAAAATGACAAAAATGAAGCATTAGTTTCGTTGAGAAATAACTTATCAAGAATCAAAAAAAGCATATCTATCCTTGGCACGAATATCTTTAAAATATGTACAGTTATGATTATTTGTTCATTTGTTGAATGAAAAACACAGAAATGCGGTTAGGACAAAGAAAATCCTTAAAATGTGTAAGATATTATTATTCTTTTCTTTTTGGCATAAATGTATTAATTAGGTAATCCAGGATTGTCCGTTGTTCAAACAGTTCATTTTACGGTACCATAGTTGTGTATTGGTGTCGATGACATTTTCAGTTTCATGCATGATGTCCCGTGCTCGTATCTCAAGTTTATTGTTCTAATGTTATCATAATCCTCGCTCCTCAGCGTTTTCTTTCTCTGTTGGAAGAGGATACATTAAATGAGGCGTGTAGTTCCATGAATTTGTTTCATACAGTAATCCATCTCATCGTCTCCTCACTTTAGCCATTCCATTCTTACACAATTCAGCTTTGGCGCCAAAACGTTTTGTCCCAACAGCGTGGATTATAGACATGAGGATGATAGAATGTATTTCTCGATATGAGGTTGAGAGTGTTTCTTCGAACGTTTTGCAATAGATTACTGCTTCGAACATTGGAAATAGTGATTGTGTATGTCTTTTCAATAACATGTACTGAATGATACTCGTGTTGATATCTGAGATTGTGTATAGAAATACCTATATCATTGGATTTCTTAGGCTGACATAGTGATGTTGGACCACGGAAAGAAATTTCCTCTTCATGGTTGCCTCACATCGGAACACCGGTGAAAGTGAAAAATTCTACAACTTACTAGTGCGAGAATTGAACCTGAAGCCTTAGGATCTCGAAGCTGGAAGTCCCCTCAAGTGCTACGAAAAATATTACTCGAAGCATAACAAGAAGTAAACATATGAACATCACGACATAACGAGTGACCAGTGGTGTTTTAGTGTTTACCGAATAAGTTTATGAAACACTAACAAAACACTAAGTTTTTGTATTGACACAAGAAGTCAATTAACTCCATCTTGTAATTGACCACAGAGTATTATAGATTATCATTTCACAACTCAGCCTATAAATAATTTCGAGAATTGTCCGGATCTCATTTGTGCTCAGCTTCTGCTGGCTGCGGCTGCTGCTGCGGAGGATTATGTTATGTAGGGCTGAGTTTGTGTAAGTCTTTGTGTTGTCAGGTTGTCTTGTCTGTTCATTATGTGTTGATCTATCTACATATTATTCTTTGGGGGATATTTTTGCAACTTTGAAGTCATCATTTCGGCCAGAGTATCTAAATTCATGTAATTCTATTTATGTAGTTTAGTGATTTTAGAGGTTTCATGACCTGGTATTTTCAAATTTGTTATAGATTCATTTTCGAAGGGATACTTTAAAGTACACTACTACAATTAACATCCATTATATAATCTAACTAAATAAATAATTAAAAACTTCCGACATTTTATGGACGAATAAAATATGTAAGAGCTCACAACGTTTCGACTTCGCTTTAAGTCGTCGACAGGTTATTTAATTATTTATAATTATATGCTAAATTATAATTCTGCATCATTAAGTGACTTAAGTGAGTGTATTCTGAGAAACTTGTAAACTCAATATTGGAAACAGTAAATTCTTGTAATTCTGCATTTGCATCCATAAGTTTATTCTACATACCTTTTCTTACTAGTTATTAAACTATTTCGTTTTCTGATACAACTCCAACTCCTTTAATTACCCCATACCATATTCCCAACAGATTAAATGTATATTTTTGCTTTGGGCTCAAATCCTTTTGAGTACCTACGTTCTGGATCTCTGCAATCATTGCCTCTGTAATTACGTTTTAAAAATCGAAACCGGAAATCATAGCAATGGTTCTTTATATATTCCCCAAAGTAATAAAATGTCAGTGTAATCCTTAAACTCGTATCGTGGGGGTCACGCGGTTTCTCAGGGTTATATTTCTCAGATTTTTCTCACAGTCCAAGCGTAGTGAGCACCCGTCATTTTGAGTAATCTCACTACGTCGAAACTCGCGGAGGGTGTAGGACGTTCGATGAACGTGGTACGTGCGTGTTGGTGACCGTGTATCCCCCACGATATCATATTCGAAGCAAGTTACTTTGTATAATCCAAACAAAGATATTACTTTGTCGCATTTGATTGTTATTAGTTCGATAAGATTCTATAAAATAAGAAATAATTGTGTAGTTTTGTTTAAAAAAATTAAACAATTACATTCCTTCAAATTTGTGTCATTCTAAACCGATATGCCAAAAATTTAAAAAAATAATTTATTTCTCTTATTTACCAAATAAGAAGCATAATAGTAATAAAAATGAGATGATTCATTTTATAAGATAACAGATGAGACCATTCATAAAGTTTTATCCCGTCACATTGTTGAAACTGGCTTGTTAGAAGCCAGTTTTATAAGAGACCAAATGGCTCCACGATGCCAGTTATGTATATGAAATGTATGATACCATTTCGACGTTAAATAACTTACGTATACCCATTTAAAAATAAAATAAATAATTTACAAATATTAGGAACAAACGTGTGGACCTGAGATTAAATCGTAAACATTTAAATATTACCTGAGAATTCTTAACACAGAATGAATCTCTCGCTGTCACATTAAATAAGCAATTAAAGACTTACGACTTTTAATGGGTGTATACTATTTTAATATAAGGTACGTTACAGTAGTGCTTGCTAGCAAGTTTGTAAGAGCGTGAATTAGTTAAGACTCTTATTCATGTTATACAACAAAATCCTTTTCTCATTTATTTTCGTAGTCGAAGTCCTCTAAGTCCTTATTAGAACAATAACTACATCATCTAGTCAAAGGATAGTAAAGCTATGTAAAAGAGCTTGTCTGCTGGACTGTCATTACAGTCTTTAAAAAGCGCTCCCTGTGGTCCAGTCTTTGAGCCATGGGAAGGAGCAGGCGAAGCTGCCGTAGGGTGAGACACGCGGTTTAATCAACGTTCCCCCGTTGGTGGCGCACGGATACACCACCTCTCCACCCTCATCCCCTTTACCCTTGGATCTCTACTCTTTGCCGTCTGGTTTGTTGGGCTCTACTATCTGTTCGATCTCTTCCCAGAAGCCACCCGCTTCTTTCATTGCTCTATCGCATACATGATAATTCCATCACGCATTGACTTCATGGTGAAATACACCCATTGTCTTTCACCAGTCTGACGCATCATATCTCATTTTTCGTCCATTGTTTCATTTATTCTTCCGCTTTTCCTTCTAATCCTATTTTTCATCACAATTCTTTGTAGTCTTCTTTCGTACGTCATCACTTGAATCCATCTTTGTAGTTTGCTTCCTCAATTTTCATTGTGCACTTCATTCTGTTCTTCCTCTCCAAAATCTAGCGTCGACTTCACTTCCACTTCTTTGAGTTCTCTCTCCACCTAGTTCCTTCCTCCCTCAAATTTCCGTCACTTTGATTTCGAAAGCTGGTGGTTCGTTTTATCCCATCGCCATGTTATCTTCCATTTTCTCAGTCTGATCACACAGCGTTTCGTTATAGACCAGGAAATGGGTCAAGCTTTGACCTTTGAGCTTGGCATCTCCTACTCACGGTTTTCGTCAAACGAATCGACAGCTGACACAAAAGTTGAAAGGGTATGGATAGATTCCGGTCTCTAATTTAAATTGATGTGACATTTTGAGGGCTGTTGGGATTGATGAAAGAGAAACTGGATCTGGGACTTTTAATCCTGGCCATGTATAACGCACAAAAATGATTTTATGATAGCTTCTTGGTTGCTACTATGATTTATTGACATGAAAATGTTGAAAGTTTAACTCTTAATACATTCTTGAGGAATACATCTTCCCCGTCTGTTTTTTTTTGTTTTTTTTTCTGGGCGGGGAGTATAATTTCGTTTCTGTTTTTAATCCACGCTCCACTTCTATGTAATATTAGTAGGCCTTGTGGCTGTGCTTCCACAGTGTGCGGACGCGCGAAGCATTATTTCCGTAGTTACGCAACTATTGGGGCCGAAATCTATCCAACATACTTATAAACGTTATTTTTTACATTAGTCCGTACAAACAGTTTTTGTTTATTTCAGAAAAAATGGAGCGTGGATTAAAAACAGATAAATTTGTGTTATTACTAGGTGAATAAATGAGAATTAAAAACAAATACCATCTTATAGGTAGATAATTATGTCATTTTAGTTTATTCAGTGGTATGTTAGCCTATGAGTGTTGAGCAAAAATTTCTACGTGATATTTTTTTATAAAAAGCCATAGTTTTTCTTTCTTTATAGTTTTCTTCCTTGTCTTTACCTCATCTCAAAACGTGTTATTTATTATTATATAAGTAAATTATCTTTGGTTTTGAAACAAATTCCATAAAAATGTTTCTAGGAGAAAAGTGTAGACTGTCAATTTAAGTTCTTTAATTGTTGAAAATTTATTTGTTTACTTTAAAGGAAAGTACATTATTACAAAAGTACAAAATTAAAAACTATACTGGAATTTATATATTCAAAAATAACAAATACATCAAAAGTAATTAGTTTTTGACACTGTTTGTATTTGATCTCGATAACTACCCCATGATGTTAGTAACATTAGTCTGAAAAGCGAATGTAGTGAAGGGTTAATATTTTGTTCAGAGAAAAGTGTTTTAATCTTCATGACTTGGAAGTTAGAACGGGACAAATGTTCCACTTCCTAGAACCTGTACAGAATAAGAAAATGAACGTACCACGAGGTGTAATGCTGAACTATTAGAGATAGCGGAGTTAATTTTAGGATCCATTTCTGTGATGACAAACTATGGCTATTCTTTTGTAGCCATTTTTATCTTTTAAATCAAAGATTTTGTCGATTTATATAAATATTATGACTATAAAAGCTCACTAATCTGTTTTGGCAAACATCGCTCTAAATTACAGTACTAATCTTGATAAAATTCAGTAGATATAACCTCAACCCCAGAGATTGTAAGATACGCTATGACATAATTCTTGAGTCAAAACAATTCCTTGCATTGACTGCGTAGTCCTCCGGAAAAATCTTGTAAATGCGCAATATTTTTGTTAGATTGATCACTTAAAATTATGATGTTGTTTTTGAAGATAGTTACATTTAGAATACGCACTAAAAGTCCATTAATGTCGGGATGCGAGATGGCTTCTGCGAATTAATATATTACTCAAAAGGAATTGCTATTGTATTTATTCATGTTGACGACACCAACTCAAGATAAATTAGTCGCTCTTAGCTTCATGCGGTGTGACGCAAAATGATAGAATTGTGGAGTTTCGCATTTCCGGGAATTCATCTCGAAACATTTATTTACCATAAACGGTTGTTTACTCTCGTTTCCAATGTTATTGTAAATATATGTTTAAACGTTACTTATTCATTAACTATGAGTCTCTACTTCTTGGCGAACGTCTACCATTATGATTCATGAAATGTCAAATACATCCTTCTTATTAAAACCAGTTAATAACTGTAAATACCTACCATAAAATTATTGCATTTTTGCTTAATAACTAACATTCCTTAAAACTCATTTCCACTTTAAAATTTCACATTATTATAAGTCGAAATCTTCATTGGCACCAATGTCAACGAACCTCGAGTTAATGAAAATTTCTGGCACGATAATCGATGTATTTATATGGGTTATAGAATTGAAGAAACACAACTGGGATAAACTTTTTTTATATTGCGGCTACGACCGAGTATAACGCACAGATCGGTTCCCGGTATTTAGTGAAATTTCAGTGGGAAAAAGAAGTCGAGTGATATCGAGCTTAAGAAGTCGAGAGTCTCAGAGTCTGAAGGTGAGAATTGCGAAGAAAAAGTAATTAGTGTTTTTAAAAAAGTGAAACCTGAACTTAAAAGTCTCCGACATTGAGCGAGTTCAAAGGGTCGGCCCACGCGTGGATGGTAAATTTAGACCTGTAATGGTCAAGTTTGCAAATTACCTTGTGCGTTCCGAAGTGTTTCGTAATAAAAAGAAACTTAAGGGGCAACGCGAAACTATTAGAGAAGATCTTACAGCGATGCGCCACGACATGATTAAGGAAGTCACCTCGCGCTACGGGGCTACACTACGTGAGGACTAACGACGGGGTTGTAATGATAAAGAAAGACAATATGTTTGTAAGAGCAACAAGGGTCCAGGATACTTGAACAATTACCGGGTGCCAAATGCTCCAAGATTCAGTACTAAGACTTACTATTCACTTTTATCTTCTATAATTATATTAGCTTCTCGTCTATTTCTTTACTGATCTTCGTATGCACGTCTTATTATGTCTCTATTGATTCTTATTTCATATTGTTTACTGATGTTTCTCTCAATCTCCAAGTCAGAGTGTGTTAGTGATGGTCAACTGGTAATTTACACCCCGAGTAAGATCAAGGTGTCATTTTACTTCCTTATATTGGCAATGGATGACGAGGAAAGCGCTGTTGAACATCCCACAGAGGTCGACCACACCCCGCCCGCTTCTCCCACTGCCACTTCCCGAGCAACGACGGATTTTCCAACGCTACCGACTCTTCCCTTCCCTTCACCCTCGGAAGAGTTGCGCTCCGCCGGCCTTAAGCACCCACCAGGCCTCAAAACCATGCGTCTGAACGCCCAGTCCATTCCCGCTCCCTTCGAGTGCTTTAACGAGATTGTTTGCAGTTCGATGTTTGACATTGCTCTGGTTTCTGAAACGTGGCTTCAGCCCCATCATAAATCTGAAAACTTCCTCCCTCTTAATTTCACACTTTTCAGAAACGATCGGCTTATCAAACGCGGAGGCGGTGTTGCTTTATACAGCAAAAGTGATTTCAAGGGAAAAATTATTTCAAAATATGAAAACGCTTCCGAAAATACCATCGAATTTCTGCTTATGGAAACCTTACAGAAACATCATTGGAGTCGTTTATAACCCCTCAGGCAGTGACAACTTCACTGAATTTGAAGAAGCAATTTCCGCATGTTTCATTTATTATAGTAATTGTGTTATAATGGGGACTTCAATATAGACGTAAATAAATCGTCACTCGGCAAAACTCTTCTAAACACTTTCTCATCTTACAACTTGACCGTTTGCCCACTTCAAAACACCTGTCAACACAATGCCTCCACAGATCCATCTTGGCTTGATTATATATTTACATAAAAAAAGATATTCTTAAGTATGGGCAATATACTGCTCCCAGCCTATCACACCACGATATTGTGTATGCCATATTTTCACTTAAAGTACCGAAACGTGAACCACGTATAGTATACACTCATAATTTTAACAATTTTGATGAGAGAACGTTTTTTTTTTCATCCCATGGAATCAAATCTATGCTCTTAACAATCTGGATGATAAAATAATTTGCTTAAGTCAATTTATAACCCAAGTATTCGATAGCATCTGCCCTCCAAAAGCAATAAAAGTGAAGCCTCCCCAGCTTCGTGGCTTAACGATGAAATTCGATTTCTAATGTCCCGAAGAGACGCAGCCTTTCGTACATCCAGATACAACTCTAAAAATGATCCTCCACTCACGGAATATTCTTTTTCTCTATTCAAAAATCTTCGCAATAAACGTATTCAATATGTCAGAAACGCTAAGAAAAGTAACGCTAACTCCGTTCTAAGTACAAGAAGTTCTTCTTCCTCCATATGGAATCACCTAAAGAAATTTGGAGTGGGTAATAATAATTCAACTCATAACTTATGTGTTCCTCTAGAAAATCTGAACACCTGTTTTGCTCACAACTCAAACGATCAGTTATTTTTTAAAAAATCTCATTGAAGTGATACGGAAGAACGCAGCTCCGGAGGAACAATTTTATTTCTGGAATGTGACTGTTGATGATATTTCTAAAGCAATTATCAAAATCAAATTGAGAGCAACTGGCATTGATGGTATCTCCACCATGATGATTCATAAAATTGTACTGTTCATTATTCATATTATCACGGACATCTTTAATGAGTCACTTAACTCGGGTTTTTTCCCGTCAACATGGAAAAAATCCCTGGTCACACCAATACCCAAATATACTTCCCCTCATCTTTAGATGATTTCCGTCCCATCAGCATCTTACCAACACTGTCAAAAGCGTTAGAATATATTGTTCACAGTCAAATCACCGAGCATATTTTCAAAACAGATAAACTGGACGTGTTTCGGTCAGGATATTGCCCAGGCCATAGCACTCAAAAGGTTCTTACTAAAATTTCTGAAGACATCAAGATGGCCTTAGATGCAGGAGATGTGACTGTAATCATTCTCCTCGACTTCAGCAAAGCGTTCAACACAGTGGACTTTGATATTTTAGAAGCTTAACTATCTGCCTTCTTTTCACTCTCCAAACCGTGCATCAAACGGCTGAGCTCCTACTTACGAGGACGCACCCAGTGTGTCACTCACAATGGAAAGTTTTCTACTGGTTGCCTCTGATCAGCGGAGTGCCCCAAGGCGGTATTATTTCACCTTTACTCTTTCCTTATTTATTAACGACCTTCCAAATTCCGTACTTTCATCACGCTACCACATCTACACCGATGACTTCCAATTGTACTCTTCCTGCGCTCCACATCAACTATGCAACAATATACATTTACTTAAAGATGAACTTGAAAGGATCCGACTGCGGTCACTAAGCAATAATCTGTTAATTAACCCCAGAAAATGCCAGGTAATAATATTCGGGAATAAAAATCACTTGGTCGGTGTAGATCCATGCTTCATTCAGACCTCTGTATCAGTGATGTGAAAATTCCGTTTTCTCCAAACGTAAAAAATCTCGGTATCATAATGGACGAAACACTTTCATGGACAGATCATATCACGTATATTTGCAAAAAATCTTATAATTCTCTGCGCTCTCAATCATGTCAGACACATACTCACCGAACCCATTAAACAAATCCTCACTCAGTCATTAGTCCTTCCTCATCTTGATTACTGTGACATCATTTACCAAGATATCCCTTCCACTCTCGCAGACAGATTTCAAAAGCTTCAGAATACCTGCATTCGTTTTACTTTCGAATTGAAACGATACGATCACTTGACCCACTACTACATGAAATCAGGTTCGATGAAACTGAAAGATCGACGGAAATTCCATTTTCTCTTTTTCCTTCATAAAATACTTCAGACTAAAACCTCGGCCTATCTCTATTCCTTTTTCCAATTTCTTTCCGATGGACATTATCTAAATACTCGTTCTTCTTCCCAGACTCAAAACTCAGAAATTTTCTCGTTCTTTCTCTATCGAGGCGGCCAAACTGGGGAACAACCTTGATTATAATATAAGGAATATTTCAACAAAATACTCGTTCTCCAATGCATTGCGATCCTCTCTGCTCTCGGAGTTGCATTGACACAAGGACCACTGTATGAATAGTGATGGATGAATGGTTGGATGAATGAGTTATTCTTTCCTTTCTTATACCTCTTCCTTTTTTATTTTTCTTAGTCTATTTTTATCGCATATTTAATGTCATACATAGTTATTTTACCATGTAAATGTATTCACAAAGAGGTTAACTGTAAGAGAAGGCATTTTAACTTCGCCTCCAAATAAAGATGCTTATTATTATTATAAACATTATTTTTAATATGTTTGCGCTCTGTTGCACACATATGTAATATAAAAATTTCTTCTTCAGAGCTTGGTAAAATAGGTACAAACGCGTATAAATTCGTCAACTTTCGGTTTTTGAAACCTTCTTCTTGACTGAAACAAATATAACAAGCACATTACTATCTCTGAACATTTACAACAAATACAATAAAAGAGTGAAAAAGATATTACTTTTAATGAACAATTTTCTTGGATCTGTAGTAAATATTTAGAGATAATATGCCCTTGTATTGAGAAGAAGTTCTCAATAAAAAACTGGAACGTTGGCGAATTTATAACGTATGATTATATTTGACAAAGTTAGACTCCAGAAGATTTAAATATAAAGTTTTTTTACATCTTTAATCTAATAATCTAAAGTAGATGCTTATATTTTGACAATATCACATACTGACATTCTTTTTTCAGGAAAGGAATCTATAAATATCTCTGTTTATTTCCATGGCGTGACATTACTCGCGGTCAAGGACTATCCACTCCCTGTGGCCTTGAATACGTTCTTATCTTCGTGTGTTTTCCAGAAAGGGAAAAATCATTCTTCCGCGAACTAAGACAACAAGGCGGCCGTCGTTGGAAAGTTCCAGCGGTCTCCGAGTGGGCGCGCGCGGGGGCGTGTCCACGGTGTCACGTGACGCAGAGTCAACCTGGAAACACCCCCGAGGTTACCTCCATGACGTTAGCAAAGTAAAAGAAGGAAATAATAATTTAATAAATGTGATTTTAATTGCACATCGTACTTCTCTTTTTTAAGCAAATTTAATTTTTCAAACAACGAATTTAGAATAATTTTAATTAATTTTTAATGCAACAGAAGCTTATGATTGAATGAAATAGAAAACATGTTAATACAAAATATATTTTCCTTTAATTTTCATTTCAAACATCAGATGTGATTCAACGGGAAGTAAATTAAATACACTTAATAATATTAACCAGTACAAATCCATTTTCAATATTTTTGTACGAAAGTTTAATATATATTTCCCCATTGTCACATCTAAATCTGTTATTAGGATGTAACTTGGTTTAATTGCGAAGTGAAGAAGCAGACAATGCTTGGCCACACACAGTGAATATAAGCGTTGAATACTTTGTTTTTGTGACACGATACGTAAATCCATATAAAATAATAATTAATTTGTTGTCTTTTTGAGATTAGAGTTATGTAACGAGACCAATTTTGGCGATTTACAAACATTACCATCGACAAATCATACTTCTTAACTTTGATTATTGATATGACTTTGATTAAATTTTCAAAATACAAAATGCATCGAGAAACTTTAAAATATCTCTTTCTTGTTCTGTATGTATAAAAATCAGTCAGCTGTAATAAAAATTAGAAGTTTTGACAAGGAAAGAAGTTATTTTAGAAGATAGTTAACATGAAAAACACACCTGACAGTATAAACTTAAGTTCAAGGACACCAAAATTATCTGCATGTTGTAATCATATCTATGTATTTGATTTATTTTATAAATTAGAAACATTATGTATATGTATAGTTTCGTAAAGATCATGATGACACAAAACGTACTGCTCATGCAAATGTATTATATGAAAATAATATATTATTTATTTGTGTCACTTCACGGGAAAAGCATAAT